>VZRX01011503.1:148867-170745 GCA_013398075.1 Notiomystis cincta | reverse complement strand
AGGGCAATAAAAACTAAACAAAAATCCCAGCTGTTAAAAAAAAAAAAAAAAAAAACTAAAAACAATACACAAAATGTGTAAATCTGATTCATTAATCTTTGTTAGTGGCACTTAGACAATATTATTGAGCTACTGTGGTAAAATATTAATGTGGATTGAGGTATTTCTTAGATGAGATTTTCACTGCTATTGGGCTCCTTGGCTGCTTTTCTTGACTTCACCATTGACTTGCTGGGTAATGAGTTTTCCTTAAACTCTTGAATTTTTTACCTGAGGAAGCCCAAAGATATTTAAATATTGTGACATTTAATTTAAATATCTAGGTACCTTTATATATCAAGGTATGTTACAGGAATGTTGGAAATGCTAAAGAATTTGAGACCTTCAAGGGAGGGATGAGAACAGTTAAAACAACCCTGTTTATGGTGCTAAAGCATTTTAGTATCAAAAGTTGGAAAAACATTTTCCCAAAGAACTGTAGTAGTGTTTCACAGTTTTTCAACTGATAAACCCCTGCAATCGTTTCTTTTCAAAAGCCAGTTTCCCCCCTGAATTCTTTCATGTAATTATTTGCTAGCATCACTTTCAGTATTAGAAGAATGACAGGTACAGTGTTTGATCATATCATGGAATATAGCTTTGAAGATGACAAAATACCTCAAGGTGTATTGCACATTCAACATTGCTTCTTCCAAATTGTTTTTAGACACTAAGAAGTTGTGAGTCAAGCTTTAAAATTTTGCTTTACTTCACAGAACTGGTTTATAAGAGTCATCTGTAAAGGTCTTAACATGGGTTCTTATCTGTATATGTATAATTGGTAAGGTTTTCTCAATAGTTAAAATATTCAAGGACCTCTGCCTTGATTGGTTACAAACTACTCCAGGCATCAGTTTATTAAAGTTCATAAACATTTTGTCATCACAGTATGTGTGTTTGGAAGTCAGTCAAATTCAACAGACACATTCTGCCTGAATCAGACTCAGAAATTCCAAAAGGTACATGACAAGAGCCTGAATTGTGGCCAGTATCAAATAATGGTTGGCATTCTCTTCCAACAGATCCCTGCATTTCCAGTCATGCCTACAACAGTAGTACTAACCCCCATGATTTTCTTAGAAGCCACGAGGAGGTGACTTTTATGACCAGTTCTTGAAATTCTAATAAAACTTCAGCATTCAGACTTACTAAAAAAAAAGAGAAGTTCCAGGTTTTTATAGTTGCAAATATAATGTGAGAGACAAGCTTTCAAAGCTGTCCAATCTGAAGGTGCTGTTCAAGAAAATGAGAAGAGCAGTCCTTCCTCCCCCTCCTCTGGTGGCGGGAAGTCTTCGGTTCTGAGACACCCAAGGTTGTCAGGCTGCTAATGCTTCTTGTTGACACGGCCACTTAGGCAGAAAGAAGATATATTGCCATAGTTTAAGGGACATTTTACAGGAACACCATTTCCTTTAGCATATTTTTCACTCTACTGTACTTTTTAGTAGTCTTTAACCCTGCTATCCAATTATCTACAGCTTCAAATTCTTATTTAAAATGGTGCTTGTTGTTGCTTTCAGTATATTTCACTGTCTCTCTGTTTCAAAACCAGTTTGTAAAAGTCTTTGGCTATAGAGATGAAGTAATTTTAAGGTCAGCCATATCAATAAATATTAACTTGTTTTTTTAATCTGCCAAAGTCTGTTTTAAAAAGTAGAGTATTCTTCCAACTGCTGTATATGAGCTAGAAACTAATATATCTCACAAGTTTTCAAATGTGAAACATTATTCTGTAAGACAGTACATAAATTTTACAAAATACAAACAATTAACATCCATATTAGCATTTAATCAAGTTGAAACCTTTCAGGAATAAATGTATTTTCCTTTTAAAAGAATATTTCCTTCTAGGGAAATTGAATCAAATGTAGATGATTTTGCTTGAGGCCATTGAAACAAAGTCAGTGGGTATGCATTTTAGAGCTAATGTATATTATTGGCAGAAGCCTTTTCACGTTTTTTTCCTGTTTATACAGGATATTGTTTATGTCAGATAAATAACAAAAAAGGCATGGCCAAAGAATCAACCACTTAGGTCATAATTAATCCTGTAACTAAAAAATTACTTCTAAATACTAGCAAGTGTCTGAAGAATATACAGGGCATTTTAAGCATATTATAGAAGAGATATTTAAATAGCCTTACTGTTGAAATTTCCAGCCTTGTCATTCTCAACACACTCAAAACATGCATTTGAGCTGGTTCTAATAACTTCTAATAACTTCTTCTAATAACTGAACACGTTTTAAGTGTCTTTGAGTGGCATGGTATAAAAAATGTAGTCACTGCAAGGTATACCTTGACATTTCCATAAAACAAGGCAAACAAAATGGGTCTTACAGTTTTGAAACTTTTGTGATGAATAAGGAGAAAGAATTGAAAGCTTAGCTTCAGAACTTCCAAGCAAATTCTAAGTTGCCTGTAAAATAGATGAAACACATTTTCCCAGGAATTAGTGGTGAAAAAGTACTCTACTTTTCTATTAACTTGTGTATCCCAAAGTTAACATTAGTACTGTGTTCTGCAAATGATGACATAAAAATTCAGACCATTTCTGCATATTTTCTAAATTTTCAAGTATTCTCAATGCAGTTTCATCATTAGAAATAAAGGATTTACCTTCTCTTTTAGCTCTGCAGTAATATGTAATCACTGCACGTGTTTTATACATCAAGAGGTCTCATCTACAGCAGCCAAAATACCCAAAGACATCCAAGCCCTTTTCAATCTTTTTAAAAAATCTTTTTGAAATAGTAGTTAATATAAACTTGGCAATAAGCAAAACTTGTCCTACCAAACTGTAGCCTCATAGCTGTGGGTAAATTTTGGAAAAAACAATATTATGTAATTTGTTGTCCAAATCAATCTGTCTGTCTGAATTACTATAGCTAATAACAACAACAACAATAATAATAATAATAACAACAACAGTTCTACTCTGGACTACTTTTCTTGCCCTTCAAATAACTGCATTGTTATGGCCTATATTTTTGCATCTCCTGGCAACAAAGAAAAGTTCCAAAAAGTTTTATTTTTGGAAGTGTGCTAGAATTGTTTCCCCAGTCATTATATTTTTATGCTGTCTCACTGACAGGTTCCCATGAGCAAGTGAGAAAGCTCCTCTGCTTAAAGTGCAGTGATCCACAGTGGTTCCTGCTCTCTGTTGCAATACATATTGAGGTATAGCTCATCTTGTTGCTGCAGCACTGGCCTTGGGGTCAGTATCATGATCCCAGTCTCTGCACAGTTACAGCTGAACTGACCTCGTTTAGTTTATGATCATTGTATCTGCTGTTAATCTGCAGTTTACATGGCCCATAGATTCAAAGGATTGTGTCCCTGTGTCCCTCAGGGCTATGATAAAAGATAATGCTCATGATACAAGAGCAGAGCAGACCATCTGTAGGTAGCAAAACCCACATTATAATCGTGACAGTTATCCTGCATTGCTTCCAGAAAATGTCCTGAACTGCAGGCCAAGAGGTGGGAAGGGCTGGGCCCCTGTGGAACAAACTGGCTGCATTACATCCTCTGCTTGGATGCCAAGAGAATGCTGTTTTTCTTTGACTCACAAAAGCTGCCCCAGTTCACCCAAGTCATGTTGTGATGCGGAGGGGAGCACGTTGTATTTTGTGAGGCATTGCATGGTGCAGTGCCTGAAGGCAGCAACCTGCTGAGGCACTCCTGGGGGAGTGTTACAGTGCACAGGGAGCAGTCTTACCTATGCTGTTGTTAGGGAATAGCCCCTGTGGTAAATCCTGTGCAAAAATCCCCCCCATTCTGTGTCAGAAGAACCTACCTGTCTCACCCTGAAAGGAAGCCCAGGAGCGAAGGGGTACGTGGAGAACCTTGGCAAATCACAGATCTGGAACAAGCAGAGGAGCAAAGTTATTAAAATATTGGTACACATGGGGTTATTTTACCTGCAGCCCCATTGCTTAGACTAACTTCTTAATAAGTGTATTTCAAATGTAATGTTTTGGCTTTGGTATCAGTTGAAGTTATATAAATAAGTGTGTTTGTAAATTTTTTTTGTATAAAGACATTTAATGATTTCTTGGTTTTAAACTGTAAAGATCTAATATGCAGAATATTCCAGAAATTGAATCATCAGTCAGTCATTCCTGCTTGATTGTTTCACTCAGGTGAAATACTTTCATCTGGCTGACTGCAATCTCAGACTTAAGAGTAGGGATCTCTTTCACCTAAATTCCTCTCTGAGAGTCTTACCCAGTGTTTGTCCTGCTCTCACGAGACTCACTGTTGAAGTGCTAGAGGGTAGCTTGACTTCTGCTCTTATTAATGATTGCCAGACATAGAAGGAATCAAATTGTCTTAAAAGATAGTAGAATATAGAAGCAGTTAGGAGAGAGAATAAGAGATGTTCATCCTCTCTCTTTCTCTCCTTTCATCTCCACCAGCCAGTGCAAAGCATGCTTTTGTGTTACATAACATGGCTGTGCCTGTATGTTCCTCTACATCCTTTCATGATCCTCAGCATTATCATTATCCTCTTTTCCTTTTGTTGGAAAAGGTCTGGCAACCTCCCCTTTGCCCTGAATATTATGAATTATAATCAAATTTAAAGTGGAATTGTTAATTATGTGTATTTGAATAAGGTAATTCTTTTCAGTGTATTAATTCTCTTTATTAGAGACTTACTAAATATTTTATGTTTATTATTTCTGCATCTTCATCTAATTGCAGAATTACAGGAACTTCTGAAAACAATGGTGATGGTAATGAGATCAGTAGAAATTACAAACAGTGAAGTTTTCACACAGAGATAAAATGAAATGTTTAGTGAAAATCATTGCAATTTCGGGAAATGGAGAGAACATAGGAGCACAGAGCCCACAGCCCTTTTTTTCTCCAGGCAGATCACCCTCCTCAGTTCTTAAATTAAGAGTAAAAAGCTCTCCCAATGATACATTGGTTTGAAAGAGCATTATTCAACCTGCTTTGTACAGAGGATTGGGCTGGGTGACCTCTAGAGGTCCCTTCCAACCTGAACTTTTCTGTGATTCTATTGAAATGCTAACTTCACACATGGAAAATTTGGGTTCTTTAGAAAGTGTTCTTGCCAACATCTCCTCTTGAGGCTGGTTTCTGTAGCTTTGTTTAGCTTTGGTAGCAACTTTCATAGTCCTTTTGTAATTAAAACTAGTGTTCCATTGTCAAATACCCACAATAATCTGTGTAGTACTAAACAAGAAGCCAAGAGAAATCTGTGTTATAAATTCCAGTTTATCAAGCCCTCTTCCAGGTTTCAGTGTTCAGGAGCATGTCCTGCATGAAATAACCTAAATCCACAGCTGCCCTTCCTACTTAAAAAAGAGTCTGACACCAAATTTTTCTGCAAGAGCTTTGCTTCTCTTCAGATAAAATGGAGTGTGGGGTGTAAACACCTTTCCCATTAATTTGTAGAGAACCCACTCAGCCTTCAGAAAGGCTACAAAAACAGTCTTATAGCCCACTTGGATTGTATAATATTTGAGAAGAAGTAAATATTGGACCTTGAAACACAGGGATTTCAGCAGGAAGCTTAAAAAAAAAAGGGGTTCTCACAGTTCTTGGTGCAATTTGATGTTCTGTAGTAGCATCAAAGAACTATTGAGAATGTACAGTGTGCTTGGTAAAGTAGCACTGTGATTGTAGTGCAAGATTTGTCTTCTACTTTTGATTCTGGTCACATATTTCTATATACTACACTTTTTTTCCTATTTGCTGATTCTTGAGTATTCAAATAGGAAATTATCAGCAATTATTGGAATTTTCATTTCAACACTTAATATAAATCTGATAAAAATATTTGTGGGTTTGGTAATATTTAGGCAATGTATAGTAATGAGGTGAGAAGTTTGGTGCTTATATAAAAATGCAACTTTTCATCAAGTTTGAGAGACCTAGTCCATATTTTTTGTGAATTGATGCTGATTGAATTGATCTTACTGAAACTATATTGATTTGTACTAGCTAAAAGTTTAACCTGGGACTCTCTGTGTGTTTCATTATAAATTGTTCATGTGCATGGTTCATTCCTGCATAGCAGAATAACTTAGCTGGAATTTTGGGGGTTTACATTAAATGGGCACTGTTTGTTTTATGAATGGGTATAAAATTGTAGAATCAGGAATCATGGAGTTGCATTTGGAAGGGACCTCTGGAGATTGCCTAGTTCAACACCTTGGTGTAACCAAGGTCAACTAAAGGAGGTTCCTTGAGGCCAGTTGGGTTTTGAGTGTCCCCAAGGATGGAGGCTCTGCAGCCTCTCTGGCTGTGTCACTGGGGAGCACAGACCTGGACACAGCATTCCAGGTGTTTCTCACCACTGCTGAGTAGAGGGAGATGGTCTTAATGAGAGCTTCATGTACTTCAGCTGTTCTCACATACAGAGCAATTCCTCCTTCTGTTCTTCCTGGCTAGTCCTTCCTAAAACACCTGTAATCCACCTGTGATTTGATTGCTGTCACTCAATACCAGCTGCACAACTGAATTTTGACTTACAGGATCTATGCACTCCTCAGCTCCTTCCTTCTGTCAGAATTGAGGAGAGACCCACCTGGGCCTGTTTCTCTTTATTTTTTTTTAAATTTTAATTTGCTTAATTGAATACAAATATTTAATAAGAATCAATTTGTAAGTACGATGTCAGCTTTTATTTCTACCTGACAAGTAAGTAGCTGCTGTAAACATACCATAAACATGAAAGCATGTTGTAAATCCCCATATAAAGCTATCTCGTAGTTTAAGATCTATGCTGTAAAATAAAATTTGGGTTTTTTTTTTCTTGTGATTTAAAATTATTTTTTATAGTAGGACTTTGCTTCATAGAGAGATGTGGATTTTTTTTGTCAGGGAGGAACATTTCAAGAAATAATTGTTTTCTCTTGAGCAAAACTTTCTAATGAATCTTTAATCAATTTCCTTGTTAGAGCAGCTTTATACGTTGTGGATTCTAATGAAGGTAAACACTGCTTTTGAACAAGCATCCAAGAATTTCAGCTGAGAAGCAAAGTATTAGCATAAAAATTCGGGGAAGGGTTATATGTGTTGCACATAGTGCCCTGCTCTTGTTTTAAAGACCTTTTTCTTTTCTGTGTGGTTGCATGCACACAAGGGAATTGGTGAATAGAGAAACTCATGGCTTGTCTGTATTTGATTATGAAGTGGAAAGATGCTGTGATGTAGAGGTGAGAAGTGATGCACCAAACTCAAATTGATGCATTCTTTGAGGTTAGAACAGATAATAGTGTGTTATTTTTTTGTCTGCTTTTTTTGCCTTCTGCCACTACTTTAGGTGGAAATGCTTGGATTTGGAAAGGTGTGGTGGTTTGTCCCTTTTAGAAGTCTGAACTTCCTGTATGTAATAATGCTGTGGCCTGAGTGTAGGCTGTGATTTGGAAGGGGAGCTGCTGTTCTCTTGAAAGATTCTGTATCCCAGGTGTGGGATACTGATGGTTGGTCATGGTCATGTTCATAATTCAATGACACAGGGATCTCAGATTCTGAGCTACTGTCAGTATGTATACATAGTGTCTTGTTAGAATTCACATGCACAAACCAAGCCAGGCTCTGTTTCACTGCTTTCAATTACATATAAATGAGTATAGCACTTTGAATTGTGTTGAGTCCTTAAATAAGTTGGGGAGTGAGGAAATACAGATGCTGTAGGCCCATATAGCTGAGAAAGTAGAGTAAAGATAGGGTTTGGAAAACTCCTTGAGAAAACAGGTCAGTAGCTGCTTTGAAAGTAAGTGTAATTCTTTGGTTGCAAATGAAATGTTACAGGCAAGACTGATCTTTCTGTCATGACTGTGCTTTGTTGCTTCTCTCTTTCCTCAGCTGATGGTATTTTTTCCCCCTCATATTAACAGTGATATTTTAGCATAGGCTTAAGAAAAAACTCTTGTTCTGTTGGTCTTAGATTGTCTTATTCCTTAATAATAATTATTGAAATTGCAGGCTTTCATTCTTTTGAGTGAAAGTGTAGGCTTGAAAGGAAAAAAAGAATGCTATTAGAAGTGTATATGTTAATATATATATATGTACATACATAAAGGAGTACATGGAAATGAAAACAGAAAAATGTGAAAGCATGTTATTTACTTGCTTCACTCAGTCTCTAACTACTGTCAGGAGAGATTCCATTCCTGTGGTGGGGTTGCTTACAGCTGGAACCCTCTAGAAAACTTTGATTAACAGGGCACTAATAGAATTTTCCTTAAGCCACAGCGCATACTGAGTGAAGATATAAAAGATGTCAATCCTGTGTGCCCTTGGAGCAGTGAGCACAGTTCCAAGGCAGAACTCATTTGTGCTGTCAACTTCCTGGCTGTTTTCTCTCTTACAGATAGGACTCCCTTCTTGTAAGTAGTTGAGAAAGAGTACATTTGGTAGTATTTGGAGACTCTGCTGTAATCTTTTACTTTAAAAGGGCTTCACAGAACTTCTGAAGTGGGTGCTGGGTTTGAGTGTATTCCTAATCCTTCATTAAAGTCATGACACTAAAGGATTAAGAAGTCTGATTCCGAGGTGAGGTTCTCCAAGGAAATTCAGAGTGTGAGAACAAAAGGAGCCTTAAATTTGTTTCTGTAGTATATTCTTCTGGGTGGAAGATGAAGAAGAGGTTGATGAGAGAAGACATGGCATTTTCCTTCAAAATGCTATTTCTGTTCCAAGAATTTGAGAAGGAGAATATATTAACTATCCTAGTTTTGACTGGAATAGAGTTAATTTTCTTTTTAGTAGCTGGAACAGTGCTGTGTTTCAGATTTAGCATGAGAATAATGTTGATAACACACGGATATTTTGGTTGTTGCTAAGTCATGCTTGCTCAAATAAAAGAATTTTTCAGTTTCCCATGCTCTGTGCAATGAGGAGCTGCACAAGAAGCCAGGAGGGAGCATGGCTGGAAGAGCTGACCCAAAGGCCAAAGAGATATTCTGTACCACAAGCCAACCCACCCAGTATGTAAACTGGGAGAGTTACCTGAAGGGGCTGACTGCTGCCAGGGGATGGGCTGGGCATGGGTCAGCAGGCAGTGAGCTGTTGTATGGTGCATCTTGCTTTTTCTTGGGTTTTATTCCTCTCTCTGTCTCCTTTTCATTGCAGTTACTGTTGTTGTTGTTGTTGTAATAATAATGGTGATGGTGATAATAATAATATTTTACCTCATTGAATTACTAAGCTGTTCTTTTCTCAACCCATGAGTTTCCCTCTTTTCTGATTCTCCTCCCCATCCCACTGGCAGGATGTGGAGGGAGCAAGCAAGTGGCTGTGTTGGACTTAGTTGCTGTCTGGGTTTAAACCATGAAAATTAACAGATGGATGTTTATTTCAATAAATATTTTCCATTTAATTCTTTTATACTGTGTTTCCTACTCTTGGATTTACTCTACACCCTGCCTTTTATGGTACCAAACATTTTTTTTTTAATATTACAATGTCACATGACAACCAGCTTCCATAATGGGAAGACTGCAAAGCTGCAAGATAAAATCTCACTGTCAAGGAGTAAACTCCTTATAAACCCTCATTAGCAACATTAAAAAAAAAAAACAACAGAAAAATACTGCAGAAGATACTGCTTTTTTATGTTATTTATATTTTGAGTCTGACAAAAATCTGAAAAATCTCTCATAAGGGACAAATGCATTGACACAGAGCCAAGGGAAAAGCTTTACAGTAGAAATTGTTCATTGACTCTGTGACTGCAAGTGTGGAAAAGCAGAAAGAATTAGATGACATTAATTTAAGAAACACAACAAAGCCAAGGCACAGGATTGCTGTATAAACAGCTTTAACTGTATGTATTTATTTCTAGTGGCTCTGAAAACCAATAGAAGATTACTGTGAAAAGATTACCTGTAACAAATGCAAGGAAATGTTTGAAGCAGTTAGAAAAGCTTTTTATAGTAGAGCAGTTAAATCTAGTTAATTGTGTTTGATTTTTGTTTTCGTAATTACTTCCATTGTTTCACAGAACTCCTGCTGAATGTCTGACACAGTCGAGTTCTCGTGCCATAATTAAAAAAATAAATATATAGGAGCTGAATACCAATGTGATTAGTGCTGTGTTACATACTTTAATATATGTGCTGCTCATACTGGTTGAGAGGTGCTTCATGCTTAGCTGAGGAGATAAACCACAATTTAAAACAAAGAAACTACTCGGGTAAGTTAGTGTAATTAATGGAAGTATTTGACTCTGTGTGAAGGTAAGAAAGGTCACTGTGGTCAGGTAAATCTTTGTAATGAGAACCCCAAATGATTTTAATTCCCACAGTGACCCTGCACAGGCATGGTCCAAGCTGTAGCCTTTTGGGGCACCGTTAGCAGCAGTCAGGGCAGGGTGAGCTGGCCTGAGGTCTCAGCACAGCCTGTGGAGCTGTTCTGGGCAGCAGCTTTGGCACAGCCTGAGCTGGGGTGTTGCAGAAGGGCAGAGCACCTGACACACTGACAGCACAACACAACACACATGACAGACATGGTGCTACTTACTGAAGCAGCTTTCTAAAAGACAGTTAGGTGATGCTCTTTGAGCACAATTGAAGAGCAAGGTAGAACAATATCCTGCAATGCATGGACTTTTCTGTATCTGTGGCATAGGCAGAAAATCTGGTTGTGTCTGGAGGGTTGAAGCTTGAGACCGTGTTTGAAACTGCAAACACAAATACTCCCTTTCGCTCTGGGTCCAGTTTTGGTCTCCCTTGCCTTGAGATAAACCCAGTAAAGATGGATAGAGTTAGAGATGCTCACTGTGGCTCAGTTAGATGTATGTGAAAATACTAACATTGGGCAACAGGTGAGGAGCCACCCCTGGCTGCTTTTTGATTGGAGTATCACACCTGAATTCTTTGGGTAAATTGGCCAGTAATTCCTTCATCCTTTGTTTCAGATCTATTGCATGCTGTGTATTTCTGAGTACAGGTGTTCAGTCAGCACAGCTGTTGAGACTGAGAACTATCAGGAGGAGCACTGCATGGCTTTGTGTAAATGAAGTGAACCATTTTACTGAAAAGGTGAATGTACCCAGCAATGTCACATCTGAAGTAGCTTCAGTTTTAGCTTGTACCATGAAACTGCTTTCCAAGAGCTTTGAGGCAGGTGACAGTCTGATTGAGTAGGACTCTGTGGCATGAGGAGCAGTGGAGGCTGGAGGAGAATTCTGAAAGGCAGTTGCAGGCTCACATGGCAGAAATGTGCCACTGTTTCGTGCTCAGTCCTTGCTCCAGCCAGAGTTGTCAATCCCTTCCATGCTGGCTGTCAGTCTGGCACCTGTTGAAAGGAAAACCAAGTGGAAAGAACTTCAGTGACTTTTTGCAATTAATTTGACAGTGGTATATTAGGTAACATTGTTTCTGAGCAAAGCCAATAGTGAATACATGATTGAGTCCAAAGCTCCTCCTGTAAGCCAAGCACCTTCATTGCCATTCATGGGCGGTTTATGTAATCGCTTGTGTAAGGGTTGCACATGATGAATCGTCTGCTTTGGATAAAAGTTCTCAGCAGGTGCCGTGATTTTATACACTAAAAATGAATATTTAACACCCAAGGGAAGCTATTCACAACTTTGGGGAGGTGGGGAGATAGTAGAAGCATAATTTAAAGTAGTTTATGGCTCTTTTAAAGCACTATTAAAAGAAATATCTTAACATTTCCTAGGGTGATTCATCACAAGCTGACTTGTCTGTTTAGGATTTTCCCAAATGTTTTTCTGGTTAGATAAAGGATATGCATGAATGTGCAAAATGCTTTGGCTGTTTTGTCTGAACGATGACAATTTGTAGAGAACTGAATTTTCCAAATTCCTGTCTTTCCTTAGCAGCTGAACTGGGAGTTCAGTGTCGTGCCTTATACCTTTTTGATTTGTTAGAGTACTTTACATTTGTAGGGCAGAAAAGCTGGATTCCATCCTCCATATCAACCTGTTCAGAAACTTAACTTGCATGGATATTTAAAGAAAGAGAGAAAAAAATTAAATTATTTCTTAAATATGCCACCCTAGGATGAATTAATCCACTACCAGCACCATAACTCTAAGTTTCAGAGTCTGTTGTCATTGCCCTGGAAACTTGTATCAGCATACTTGTAACAGCATGATTTTCAGAAATCTTGGCTCTTACTTTGTTACCTGGAATTTTCACGGGTCTCACTGATAGGAGCAGTGCCCAGCCAGTGCATGTTGTAGTGCAAGATGTGGCTATTTGCCAATGACTGTGCTTGGGGGTTTATATTTTCAGAGGTTTGTTTTTCCATGGACAGGCTGATATCAGTGGTGCGTGCCAGTACATTTAAGGAAAGAAAAAGAAGTCCTACTTAAAATAAGTGATTCTGTGCACTTCATAATATACATACTTATAAACACAGAAGGCTGGGAAATTATCAGTGTTTTTCAAGTAGGCATGTTAAGGATTCTCTTCAGAGAAGTTGTACAAGCTATGTGCTGTAAGGAAGAGAAATGAAATGTAATCATTATCCAAATACAGTGGATAAAGATAAGAGTTCTCCACAATTTATCTACCAAATGTGTGTCTCTGTCTAACACAGAGTGACTCTAATACCACAGTTGTTAATATTAAGTCTGCCCACATATTTTGTGCAAAATCTCTGTGGTGAGGCATTCATTGCCTTGAAAAGCTGACACAATGGAATGCTTTCTGTGCTGGCTCTGGACAAATTATAGTCCATTTTATCAGTTCCAAGGTCAGAGTACTATCATGGCTCCTAAAGTGTTGGTGTAGTAAAGTATACTCTATTGAATGCTCAAGGAACAGCTGTGAGTTTGCCTGATTACTGCAGCCAGGTATCTCCAGCACCAGAGATTTTTGTCTGAACCTATTTCTCTTGTCTACATTCTCATTTTTGCTGTAATTTAATTTCAGAATTGATTTTTACTACAATATATATGGAGTTGTAGAGCTAAGACACTTTCAAGACACACAGAAGCCATTGTTAACATGTCACTGCAGAAATGCTTTCATTGCTTAGCCCTGGTGCTAGTTTAAGCATAAGTCAAAGGGCACTGTTATTAAACACCTTGTACTGTGTTTCTTTCCCTATCATTCTTGTAGACCACTTCTATTCTTAGAATTGAAAAACTTAAGCCCTTTCACACAAAACCTGAACCTAGATTTGCATGGACTTAATACTTCTCTTTCGTTTTCTAACTTGTCTACTTTCCTTCCCTTTTAAAAAAAACTTGCTATCAATATAAAACATTATTTTTATGCCCTGCATGCCTGCACTGTTGTGGGAATATTAATTTTCCTGTGAATAAAAATCATCATGTATTTTTTTCTTGGCCCCTCTGAAATGCAGAACAATTATTTCAAATTAGGATCAGAATTACATTTTCCCTAATAAAAACTGTGTTATTCAGCAGAATCCACTTTTCTCATGGCATATAGTTTAAAGTTCCTGATATCTCCTGTGTGAATAAGGATATTTCCTTGCTCATTTTGCACTTTCTCTTCTCCCCTTCACACAGCAGTTTATCAGCATTGCTTTTTGATGTGCAAAGTGGGTAATTTCAGTAACATCCCTCCATTCCCAAACTTGAGCTCTCCTTTTGTGGCTCATTCTCTCGAGTTCATGACCAGCTGCAGGCAGATCACTGATTCAGTGGTGTGACTTCTGCTCTTTGGGGGCAAGTGAAGGAACAACGTGTGTGACTTTTTCTTATCTGCCATGGGACCCCAGCACATATGGGCATCAAAGATCTCAGAGTTCCTGTACAGGAAAGTGAGGACAAAACCACAAATAAAGCTGGCATCTCTTGATAAGATGGAGCTTAGTGTGTATTTAGGTGATATGATGTGCTTTATTGACTTCCTGTCTTAATCTGACTTCTAAAAGTTGTTTTATTATGGAGTAGTCACGGATAATTTTGAAACGGGTACCACCTTGCAGTTGCAGTAGCCATTTTTTAGCCCTGTTCTCTTAACTCTTTAGGAACACTGGCATAGCCTGTAACTTTCTGTAGAGAGATAAGCTGTTGAAATATTTTTTCCTTTCCTTTTCAGGGAGTAATATGTGGGAGGCTGTGGACTATTTGCTTCCGACATAGGAACAACACTGGGTTGGGATTCTGCACTCCTGAGAGAATGCTGGGAATCTGCAGAGGGCGACGGAAATTCCTGGCTGCCTCTCTGACCGTCCTTTTCGTCCCAGCCATTACCTGGATTTATCTCTTTGCTGGGAGTTTTGAAGGTAGGAGAGGAATAATGGTGGAGGAGGGGATGGGGTGGGGGCTGTTGAATGATTTGTAGCTGGGCAGACAAATGTAGATCAGTCATTGATTTTATTTAAATAAATCTCGTTTGGCTTGCACATGAAATAATTCCCAAGGTGCAGATTTCAACAAAGGACATTCCATACCATGTTCTCACTGCTGAGGATGCAGAGTTAATTACTGGCCACAGTTACTTGGTTTTCCACTCATCCTTGAACTTTGAAAAAGTGCAACAACTCCCCCCTTGCCCAGTTTACTATTTTTTCCTCTGTATTTTCTAATTTTTAGAAGTTGGTCTATCTCTATGCTCTGTAAGATTTTTAACATCTCATTTCACATATGCTGAACACAGAAAATCAGTGATCATCTAAAGTTTCTTTACATAAAAGTAGTTTGGATCCACATCTACGTGACTGTCAGTGGATTGTTTTAGTCTGAATATCTTTCTGTCCCCTATTTCTTTAGGTGGAGATCCTCCAGTACATTGACTTGCAGCTATGTAATGAGCAGTTTTTATAACATGACTTGGAATAATCACTATTTTGTCTTTAAAAATTGCCTGTCTGATGAAGTTTTTTTCCTGGCCTTACAGAAGTTCAGCAGTCATACTGCAGTTAGGTGAGGTTTGAAGATTCTGGCTCTCCTCTTTTTTGCCACTTTGTAGCTTTTTTTGTTTGTTTGTTTTGTTTATTGTGGAGGTGAAGCATTTTATATTGGGCAATAGGTATGTCATGTTGGTAAGAGTAAAAAAAAAACTGTTCAGCCTTTGTAGTTTCCTTAGCATGGGGAAAGGTGTTTCAGCCTTATAAGAACTGTTCATTCACTAGTTTACAGTCTCATTATTTAAAAAAGGCATTGTGTAAAATGTCAAGCTTCTTTTGTATATCTTGGCTGACAAATCTGTGCTGTGTTTGGAAACAAAAGGGTTTCCATGTTAAGTTACAAATAAGAACATGTGAAGATTTTCAGTGTGTGTTGCATATGATTCTGAATTTGTTATATGCCACGTACAAATATTTGTTTATGCAAATTTATTTGAGTACTTAAAATTCTACCTTAATGTGCAGTAACTCCATGAGCTCATTCTAGAACGAAACACTTGTGAGATTCATATTAAATTGGAAATACAAGGGGTGCTAGCTGCATGCTTAAAAATAATGATCTGGCAGGCAGAACAGTACTGATTTTGTTTGATTTTTAAAAGCTGAGCAAATGCAGGCCTCACCTTTTTGCTTTTAGAAGAATATTATGCTCCTTTGTCATAATGACTATTTTAATTGTGTCCACAATTGATAATGTCATGGTGTTTTAAATTCCTCTGTGGGTAGAATCCTTTGTTTTTACAGAGAACTCAATACAAATCTTGAAATTTGCTGCTACAAGGTATTTGAAGTGACTTAAAGCTCTCACTGTGAATTAATCTTAAATGCAAACCAGGGAACAAAGCCCATTACCTATTACAAAGCCTTGCACTGGAAAAGAACTGAAAATTATATAAAGTTAGTAAGTCTTCCAGTTATTTTTCTTTATCTGTTTTCTTTTTTCTTAATTTTGGATGGGGGATTATTTAATCTTTGTTGGTTAAAAACTAAGGTCATTTAGATATTTATTTAACCAAATAATAGCTAGCATTTTCCTTAACTTGTAGATATTATGGGCAAAAAGTTAATGCCATTTTGTTATTTTACATGACTTGTTTTTTTCTCCACAATGGTTCCTACAATTTACTCATGCTTGAGCTCTCTGGAGGTTGCACTGAGGTGAGGGTAGCTTTCTTCCCCCGAGTAACAAGCAGTACAACAAAAGGAAATGGCCTCAAGTTGCACCACAGGAGGTTTAGATTGGATATTAGGAAAAATTTCTTCCTGGGAAGGGATGACAAACATTGGAGCAGGCTGCTCAGGAAAGTGATTGGGTCACCATTCCCAGAGATGTTTAAAAAATGTGTACATGTGACACTTAGGGACGTGGTTTAGTGGTGGACATGGCACTGCTGGGCTAATGGATGCACTCAATGATCTTAAAGCCTTTTCCATAATAAACAATTATATCATTCTGTGATTCTCTAACTGAGTAAAAATTGCCTCACAAACAGCACTGTGCCTTGATTTGAAACCATCAGGAATGCAGAGTCGTCCTCTCTGCCTTCCTGGCATTTGTTTCTTTTGTTAATCACAGGGCTGGAAATCTTCTTTTCAGTACATCTGCTTTTAGGTTTGAGGAGATGGTTCTTTTTAGACTTTTCTCCACCAAATTAAAGAAACCATCAATACCTGGTATCTTCCCAGACTCATTTATTCAGGGTGGAAGGGACCTGAGGAGTTCTCTCATTAAACTCCTGCTCAAATCAATGTGGATTTTGGAATCAGGCACGATTTCCTAGGCTTTTATTCAGCAGTGTGTTGAAAACCTCCAAGGATAGAGAATTCATGGACTTCCAGACACACCATGAGTGAGTAACCATCCCTCTTTGCGCCCAACATTCTGGATAGTTTTTCACCCATCTCTTAGTCCACCCATATACAAGTAAAATCCCAGCTTGGATACAGGCATACTGTGCTCAGACTCGAGGGAGATTGCATCAGCTGGTTGTGTATTCATAGTCATTTCATCCCAGAAAGTAGTCAGGTTGGTCCAACACAATTTACCTTTGGTGAATCCAGGATAATTACCCCACCAGGCCTGGCAATGTTTCTGTTTGAAGATACCTACATATAATAGTTAAATCACCTTGGTCTTTTCTTCACTAAGTAAAAGGTTGACCCAGCTGAGTTGTCATAGCAAAAAAAATTCTGGGGATATTTTTTATTCTTTTGCAGTGTTTTTCTTCGTATGTTTCAGTGCTCTAAACTCAAATGTCTCTGGTATGGCATCTGCAGTGCTGTGTCTGCCTTATATATTCTTGATTTAATTAGGAATTACATTACTCATCTATGTGTTTATATGTTATATATATATATATGAACTTAAGTTATTCATTTGCCTTAGCATGGGAGTGGGCTTGCATTAGAAACCCTTTAAAAGCTTTGTTAATGAATCTGTAATATAAAATACACCTTAATGCACGCCGTTCCCATGTTCTGCTTTTTAAATAGTTTCAAGTTCCTTAAGACAGAACTTTGTTTTATTTTGAATTTTGTTCTCTTGTCAAAAAATACACAGCAGCCTGCTATTTCAGAGTTGTCACTCAGACACTTCCAGTAAGACCCTTCCCCTAGAATATTCATTGGAGGTGGTGTTACCCAAGCTGTGACAGCAGTAGCTACTAAAAGCCTCATTAATCATGTATAAATGTCTATTAAGGTTATGAAGCAGAATACTAAAGATGATATTGAATATTGTATAGCCTTTGAACATACCTGGTTACTGTTGTTTTTAATAATGCACAAGGACAGCACAATTTCAGTTATCAGTTACTTTGAATGAAAAAGCTAATTATTCCAACATTCTTAGATTATATTCAAAAGACAAAGTAATAGAGTAGGAAGGGTAGAGTGCATTTAAAACAGGGAAGAGGAAATAATCAAATAATACATGATGAATTTTCATTAGAAAGAAAATAGCAATTTCACTAACTAGCGGTAGCTCCATAAATAGCTTTATTTTCAGAGCTATATGCAGCAGTTTTCTATCCCCCTTACCATGAAGGTCATGTAAAATGGAGATTTGGAAGTGGGAATTTGACCATGCTTTCTAGATTACTGATTCCTCAAAAGTAAAGAAAAGGAAAAAAAAATACACTGTGTCTGTGTGGCCTCAGCAGATTTCCAGTCACCTCTGTTTTGAGAGGATGAAAAGACACTTGAGTTTCCAGTCCCTGTGTAGTGGGTGCAGGTGAGGCTGAAAGCCCTGAAGTGTGTCTGTAGGGCTCCTGTGTAGAACACATTCCCAGGAAAAAACAAGCCAGTAATGTAACCTTAAGATGAAAAATTGAGAAGTTGTGTGAGGTCCTGTAGGGAGTCTGTGAGAGAGCAGTTCACTTTGGGCTTTTTTAACTGCTCAGGTAGCATTTAAAAAACAGAGCCTGCCTTCTTTCCTGGGACTTGCTTTCCTTGATTGTCCTCTTTTCACTCCAGTGTTGGGCAACTGTCATTCCCTGACAATTCATTGCTGTCAAAGTCATCTGTAGAGACATGATTGAAGCCAGAGTTGGGCAAACACCTCATAAAATACAATAAAATAAATTGAAGGAAGGCTGCAAATATTCATCTTAGTATTTAAATGGATTCACTTTGATGCTGTTCACACTCTTTTTGTGTATGTTTCCATAAATATTCTAGTGAATATGTTAATTGAGAAGACTGTCTATGGGAACAATGAATATCCAGTTTTAATATTCATGGGAAGTAGATTTTGAAATCATATTTGTGAATACTTGAATCAAAAAACTGATTCTAGGGGTTCAGTTTTTTTCAGTTAAGTGCCAAAAGTTTATCACATGATCAGTGTGCATGATGAAAACTGCCCGAATTTTTAATGCTTGCATTAAGTTGCTCATAGAAAGAGGCAAACAAATAATTAATTACTAAAATGTCTATCAGACACTGATGAACTGATGAACAGACATCAGGATATAATTCCCTCACAGACAATGTAATTAAAAAGACACAAAATCTAGAATTGCTTTTTTTATTACATTTCCTTCAGTTGGCTTGAATTTTATCTGGTATGTGTCTCAACAGGATTAAACAAGAAAACTAAATCCAGTGTCCATTTAAAACAGAAGCCTCCACCTTTGTATTGATCCTGTCTTTTTAATAAAGTTCTGAGAAAAGAAGTCCTGAAAGGGTGCCTCTGCATATGAGTAAGGTGTTACTGTGATGAGTGCCTGAACAGGTTCACAGGAGGTGTTTCAGTCAATACTGGCTATTTTCAGTTAAAAAGCCACCTTCATTTCCTTTCTGGAGTAAATGATGGTAGCTTATTCCTCTCTTATTACATTTATTTCAGGTGATAGAGAGCTGTCACTCAAGCATCTCTGTCTCTATTGCAATCACTGTACCTTCTTAAATATGTTTGGGCATCCTACAAGAGTAAAATCAATTATCACAGCAAAGACCTGAGGCTTATGAGAAGTTTTGTTGCTCCTGGAAAACTTGTCCTTCTATGAAACCCCGGTGATTTGGCTCTACAGAATGCTGGTAAAGGACCAGAAGGTCCATGCTGTCAAAGCTGTCTCCTTCTCTGCTCATCATCTTTAGTAATCCCACGTTTATTTTGTTCTACAGACTTGAAATGCCTTCTATGTCTGTCATCTAAGAAACTAAAATTAATAAGTGAATATTGAAAAATAAGGAGTTCTACTCCCCATTTTATAAATAAACAACCTGCTTGTGAGCAGTGACAGGAAATTTGAAGTAGTTTCTGTACCAAAACAAGAATGGCCTTATGCCAAGAGTGTCAGCCAAAATACACCATGGTCCTGAGAAGCTTTTAGAGGTCAAATTGTGGAGTTAATGAGGAGCATAGATTTTTTTCCTTCTCAGCCACTTTTTCAGTTACATTTAGAATTCTGCAATACAATTTTGTCCTTCACTAGTAAGGTCCACTCCTGCTCAGCCTCTAAATGCTGAAGTCAGTGCTGTTTTTGCTTCAGTGTGCAAGGAGTTGACATCCTTAAACCAATACCCTGTCGTCTCAGGAGATGCCGTGAATCTTGCAATGGCCACTTCTTTGGTCAAGTGTGCTGTGCCAAAGGAAAACAAATCTGCATTGCTTTTTGGAATTCCAGTACAGAGGGCACACCTTTTCTTTTGATGCTTATGTTTTTAAGTACATGCTTTCAGAGAAGTAAAGTAATCTTGTGGACTTAGCTTCTTTCTTCTCTGTACAACTCATGATTGCATGGCATGTTTCTTTGCTTCTAACATCAGTTTTCTCTTGGCTTTCTTTTTCTAGACAGCTCTTAATTTGTCATTTCTGGCAGAAACATAAAGGTCAGAAGGAAAAGCAATTCTTTGACAGGAGTGAGGGGCCAGCTTCTTTGGAACAGCAGCAAACAATATAATCGTGGGATTTGTCAAGGGTTTTGTTTCATCTTTGTCTTCCTCCTTTGAACAAACTTCTGGGGCAAATGGCACCTATAAAAGTTGCAATGAAAGTGAGCAAATTTCTCCCAAGGAGGGACATCTGGATGCCCAAATTCTCTTAGGGCTGCATGGAAGACTTAACAGTAGGACTGCTATTTGCTGATTGTTCCTCCTCTGCTTCAAAGATAGATACTTATTAACTTCATATTCAAAACATCCTTTTTAGTAGAAAAACAGGTGAGCTTAAATGTCTTGTTAAAAAAACCCTGAAAAATCAAACCCCAAGAAGTAGCACTTGGCTTTCTGAAACAAAATGCACAGTTATAAGTACACCAGAACTCCTTTGTGTGCTGGAGCTAATGTAGCCTGACTTGCTGTGATTGATGTCATGCAGCTGATGGATGTTGAAGTTGCTTTTCCTACAATTTATAAAATCTAGCTCCCATATGGATCTCCTGGTATCTAAATAAATCCTGAGCTCATGCTGCAGTGTATTTCTCAATGGTAGAATGTCTGGCATCTCTCATATCTCTCTCTCTGTGTTCCTGGCAATTGTAGAAGCTTCATTACCTCTGACTTCTTTCCCTCTAACAAAGTAATTTGAAATTAATCAATGAGCTTTGGGTGCAAACAGGCAAGCAGGTCAACAAATGTATAAGCATAAGATGAAAAAATATCTGAAATAGAGATGCTTTAAAAGAGTAAAATGAAAATTTAGGTTTTTATTCTCAGAACAATTAGTTTGAGCTGTTCGATTTTTGTAAAGTTTTTGTATTTACAATTTGCAGGATGTTTTTCAGATCAGGAAAATGTTTGAAATTAAAATCTGTCTTGTTAGACAGCAAATTGCATCTGTAGGGCCTTCCAGTACTTTTGAAACTTATATTTTAAATATTTATTTAAATGTGTATAATACCAGAAGGAGGAGGAGTCAAGGTAAAAAAAAAAATGTTCAATTACTTCACACATTGTCAGTGGTCATTCTTACCTTCTGCAGATTATGCTCTGGAATGGTTTAGGAAAAGCAACTGAGTGGGAAGGTTGATACCCTGTTATTCGGTGGATGTGTTTTAGATATGCTTTGCTTAACAATACCAGTATCTTCAACAAATCTCTTTTATTCCTTTCCTACCCTTTTCAAACATTTTCCAGACATGACAGCCATTGAATTGTTCAGCTGAGTAATTATTTCGTTCCCTTGAAGTTTTACTTCTCTTGTGTTGCTTTGCAGTTCTTGTTTCTAGACTTGAAAAAGATTTTTTTAAATGTATCTAGATATCCTTGGACTATTGAGTGACATGCACAACTGACTTCAAAAGCATAGTCTGACAGCAGTCATCCTGGTTCACTCAGATTTGTAGATATCAACAAAAAGAGGAAAAAGTTGATTACCTGGAGACTAAGTTTTTTAGCCTGAGATTTTCTTCCTGTTTAACCTTGTTCAAGCTACTTGAACTAGCCTGTGACAATAATTCTTTCTAACCTGTGGTATGACTGCCCTTCTCTGTAATTCTGTGAAATTGTCAAAGTCCAGGATGTAAACATCAAGGTTTTAAGCTTCCTTTTTTTTTTTT
>VZRX01011503.1:79342-148831 GCA_013398075.1 Notiomystis cincta | reverse complement strand
GGGGGGGGGGGGAGAGCTGAAAGCAGTGAAGTTAAAATTACCAGAAGACAATCATAGAATCATCACATTTTCCTAAATTAAATTCACAGTCCAAAGGAGACTGTGCTTCTGTTTGGTATATTTACTTTGAAAAAATAATTAAAGGCCTAGTTAAAATATTTTACTGTATAAATGAAGTATTTGACAATGAGATACTTTTTCCAGTAATAATGTCTGCACCTGTTCTAGAGAAGAGGTGTGTGCTTCCTGGTCTTCTGTAAAAGCTCAGTGAAATGACCATCACCAAGTACAAGTTTTTAAACACCTGGAGTAGCTTCCAAGCTTGGAATCAGTAATACACCAAGGTCCTGAACTGAAAACCAGAAATGTGTGTCTACACAACAAACTGAAAGTGTCACTGCAGCCCAGTCAGCCCTGCTTGTGTTGGCTGTTGTTGAGCAAGCACAGGTGATGTCAGGGGCAGAGATGCACCATGAGGAGAAGCAGAGGAAGCCTGGGCAGCTTGTGGATTCTCTTCTGGTCACTGAAGCTTGGGCCCTTACATCTTCAGTGATTGTTGTTCTTCCCAAGCAGATTAAACCCAGTGCAGTTCTGGCTGTTGGTGCTACAATAGAATCTTCATTTGGCTCTCTAGACACAGGATTGGGGTTGTCATGGTGTAGTTTAAAATCAAAGGATGTTGCATACCATTTGTGTAATATATAGAGGATTATTTCTGGAGCTGAAATAAAGCCATAGCTAATAAGAAGAAATTGCTGGAATAAAAAATGTGAAAGCTATCTGTTTCTTATGCAATTAAGTAGAGTGAAAAAAAAATACCCCAAAGTAGTTATGTTTCTCCCCAACATTTTCTTCCTCTACAATTTCTCCTACTTTGTCATTCACCTTTCCTTGTTTACACGTCAGTACATCTCTCCTAGAGTAAATGCAGCAGTCTCTGTTTAATTTGTGTTTCAAAATGGACCCGGCAGAGAAATTTGTAGGTTCTTCTCAAAATTACACAGAACAGTCATTGATGTTTTATGGGCTTGTGAAGATTTGTAGATTTTCACCATCACAGTGACCATTAACAATCAATGTCTCTTCCATCCTGCATAGCACAGGCTGTATTACTTTGTAGAATTGATAGAATATTTCTGGCTGGTAATTCCTGTATCTGACCCATGCATTCTAGATACACCAAATACTGTTCTTCTAGCCAGGTTTCTGAACTTCATTTTAAAGCTGGTGGAAGATTCTAGCAGATCTCTGAATAAATTATTCCACCTTGTTCAGAAAAATGCATGGTTTAATCTCTGTCCAGATATTTCTGGCTTTGAGGTAAGAAGTGAAAGACCAGAAGTAGATGATGTCAAAAAACCCAACCAAAATAAAAAAGGATCATTTTAACAGTTTCAGCTTCACATAAAATAAGCAGTCATGATTATGAGATATTGCAGTACATAAAGTGCACTGCAAGAAATATAACCTTGAGAACGACAGATGAGAGTGCTACAGCTATCTCAACTTACAGCTGTTTAAAAAAAGGAGATAAATTCATAGGATAGTTGCTAATCTTCTCATAGCTAGTAGAAGCCACTTATCAGGATGATCAGTTGCCATCCCAGTCCAGAAAACCTTAATTTCCCAAGCAGAATATTTGTTTTGGGCTCCAGGTTACTGTATGTTTTCAGTGGTGAAAAATAATCCTTCAGAAGGGATCAAATCACAGTTTAAGTTGCAGGTTAAGAACATGTATTAAATTTAAGAAAAAATATGTATTTGAGCACTAATTTAGCAACCAGTTATTCATAGGATCAAGGCTTATAAACTTAAAATTTATCAGTATTGTATTCTTAATTCTCCAGATAAAACATAAAATCACTGTAGTGTTCACAAGTTACTTTTAGAGCATTAAAACATGGAAGATTTCTCATCCATTTTCCCCCAATCTTAAGGCCTTCAGCATTCTAGAATCGTATTGAGATCATACCACCACTTCCATGTTTCACAATCACTGTATTTGCTGCCTGGTACTGGATTTAATTTAACCTAACTCTGTGATTTTGCTTGTTAACTTTAGCAGGAATAATGTTTTCGGATGAATGAGCGCTGTAAAAGTCTGCTTTTTATTCTCTACTAATCAAACTGTTATAATGTGTGTCTCAAGGGATCTATACTGACTTTAACAAAGGATTCTTTTGGACTGAAATGTAATACACACAGAATGTTTTCTAGCAGTATTAACTGTAATGGATTTAGCTATTTCACCTCTTGCTTCAGTGCATTACAAACCCAGGGGTTTAAGGTAAAAATGTCAACAGAGGTTACATTTTATAGAATATTCTTATAGGAATCAAGTTTAAAAATCCATCTGCACAGCTACACATAATTACTGGTTTCCAAGGAACTCCAGCTAACTTTCTTCAAAGCTTTGCCAATATACACAGAGGTAAGTAAATCTGAAAATAACAATTATCTAACTTACTTGAGTTGGGTGAAGGTCTTAGTTGCTTGTTCATGTACACTTGAATGGAGATGTGATGAATTAAGTGGTCTTTCCTGTAGAATGCAAATGCAGTGGTTTAACCAAACGAGTGAAACCTACTATTTATCTCCTTTAAATTGCATGCCTTTGTTTGCCCACAAGCTGTCTGTAGTAACCTGACTTCAGAGTTGCTGATGGCGACTCTCAGCTTCATACTGAGTTTCTTGCTTTTAAGAGACTTAAGAGCAAAATGTACCCCTGTAGTTATGGTAGTCCTTTTTTTCCTGTCCCCAGTTTTAAAAGTTCTCATATGCTCCCCTTCTCTTCAGCTGCCATACTTGTACCTCAGTGATGTAATATTAATAGCAAAGATTAAGCAGTTTCAGCTCATCAGAGAAGAGATATTAATCATCATCAGGCCCAATGAGAAGTTTAATTTTCTGCTTCTCTTTTTTCACTTAGCTCTGGTGGCTGTCACTCATACTGAGGTCTGCAGGACATTTAATAATCTGCTTCTGAAGATGCATTTCAGTGGTTTCTCTCCTTTTATTTCCTCTGTCAGTCTCAGTGAATTTCATCATTTTAGGCTTTAATTGAAGACCACTGTGAGGAGATGGAGAGAAGAAAGTTATCTCTTGAACAAAGCTACTTCAGGGACTCATGGTTTTTATTGTATTTATGGGGAAGATGGGTTTAATCAAGATACTGAAAACTATGGGAATTGTTGTTTTGGTATGTGACTCGCTACCTGTTCCCCTTGAAAAATTCCATATCCTCTCTGTCCTCAGCTCCTGTTTGTATGCATTTATTTATTTATTTGTGCCTCAGAAGTGTGGTTAGATTTGCAGTGCAATATGGATGCTGTGGAGCACACTGAATCAGGGATTGACAAGAAAGAAGCTGCATTCAGAACTTCATAAAGCAGCTTCCAAAATGACACCTGTACCAATAAAAGCATTCATGTGGGGTGTTAGACTAGTTGCCATAAGAGTAGCTCTTCAAAATTGCTCATCTCTTAGACTGGCACAAACTTATCCTACAGAGAAGCCCTAAACTTACTAAAATTCTTCTCTGAGATTATGCTGCTACTGTCATCTCTTAACTACAACCAGACAGTGAGGTACTGATAGGTGTTAATGTGCAGTCTGCATATCCCTCATATTTCAGGGGTTTTATCAGCTTCTAAGTGGTTTTAAAAGCAGAAAGTCTCCATTAGGAGCAGCAGGAGGTTACAGTTTTGTAAGTCAGAGAAGGACAGATCAGAGTAAGGCAAAGCAACACACAGAGCTCAAAAGAAAAATTGTTACTCTTCCGTATGGTCTTCAGATAGAGCTCACATATGAGTGGATTTGTAGGTTGAACAGTGAGGTTGCTAATTAATTTGAGCAGCACATGATGTGAAAGCTCTCAAGTGACATCTAAAGCAGTTCATAATTGTGGGTGCTGCCACTCTTGCATTGCTGGCTCTGGCTGCCTGGTTCTGAGTCAGTGCTTCTCCTGCTTGAAAACCAGGCCTCTTCAAACTTGAAGAGGCTCAGGTTGAGCACCTGAGAACTTTCATCCAGCATCTCTTATTGCTTTTTAAAATCTTTTAGGAAATGTGGCTCCCCAGCCTAGTAATTTTCTGTACTGGGGGGATTGATTTATTCTATGTTCTTGGGAAGACTCTTGTGTAACTGCATTATTTTAGCTTCCTAAAAGGCCTCTATCTACATTGCTCACCTTGGAACATCAGCAGGCCTCGTAAGTTTTCAAGTCACAGAAATTTCCTGAGCTGTATTAGAAATGGTCTTTTAAATAGAAGTTTTTTGCTCTGAATAGCTACTTTTTCACCTTGAGGTCTAAAGCCACAATAGGCCAGTAAGTCTAGACATCAGCTTAGAAAAAAATAACATTACACATGGCAATTGCTACCTCTAAAGAAAGGACAGAACCCTTTCCACCAACAAATCCACAACAAGTAGTACTGTTTTTCCTCAGTTGGCCTGATAATTTAATTGGCAGGTTGATTCAGAGGGAGCCAGATCTAGAATAGAAGCAAAGCATAATGGTAATTTTGTGGAAAAAAATTGTTCACACTATACTGCAATCTATGAACATATCTGATATGCAGAGGAGGATGAGACTTGTAATTTCCTTATTTTTTTTATAAAGAGTATGGTATTGCCCTTGCAAACAAATTATTTGGGAAAACATTTGCATATTTAAATTTACTTATATTTCTAATAGCTAAATACTTACATATCCATCAGTATATTAACAATGAGTAGATAGACCTTATATTATTTGAATCTTGTTTATAAATAGTTCACTAAAGTCCTGGCACATCATTTGACTGCATGTAAGTAATGGAATAATTGGAGCCATTTCTGAACAGGGGATGTTTTTCCTCTCATTACTGTTTGCTTGCACAAAAGTGAAACACTTGAATTAGGAGCTGTGGTGGAATGGACTCTGGTTAGAGGCAGATGAGTAATGGAAAACTTCTGCTGGTGGAAAAATTATCAGTAGTAATTTTACGTGGTGCTTGTTAGAGGAATCAGATTTTCAGCAACTTGAGAGTAGGAATCACAAACAGAATTGTTGGGAGTTGGAACCTGCTTTTAGTGGATCTTGCAGAAAAGATGTTCTAATGGTGTGGTGAAAACTGAGAAAGTGAGAGTTTAATTAGGAATGGAGGAGCTAATGAATGAGAGTGAGGGAAGAACAGTGCTCAGGTGTTACTGGCACTTGTCATAAACCATTTCTTGGTAGAAAGCTGAATGGAGTACTTGCAAGCTGGCTTTTTTTGTAATAATCCAGGCAGGAAGACAAGACAAAGGAAAAGATATGGATGCATTGCAAGTAGTGGGATGTAAAAAACCAGATTCATATGGAAGAGAGAAGGTATTATCTTGAGGAGGCAGGAAGACATTGAGTTCTGTTATGAGAGCACCATTTGCAGGATCACTAAAAGCAGCCTCTCTGGGCTGCACACTAACCTTGTAGTTGAGCCTCATATATGTGTGAAAAGATTCAGCACTGTGAAAATGTGCACATTCCAAATTGCTCATTAGGTTTGCATCTTTTGAAATTACAGGGAATTTTTTTATGTGAAACCTATTGGGAACATAAAAGCTACCAGTCAAACTCACAAATTGATGATTAATATTTGGTAGTCATCAAGTGTTTATGGATTTAACTGAATCAATGTTTTAAAGCTGTAGGTAATCATGAATAAGTGTTAAGAGAAAATTTGCTGTTACAAGGAATATGGATAACCTGCTTATTTGGCCCTCTCAAGAGCAAATACAACATTAGATGAGCAGTATATTGAAGAGAAAAGCGATCCAAAAGTGAGGCACTTTTGGTGGTGGCTGATGGTGGAAGGACTTTTTGAGGCTAATTTCAGTCTCTTTAGACCTCCTAGCACTTTCTATTATTAGTCTAACTCAAGAGCAGAGGCTATACATCATCAACCCTTCAGTAAGACTACTGATAGTTATGTGGTTAAATATAATATGATGACTGGAATAACGAAAAGACAACGACTGCAGCTTGATAAGGAGTTCCTATTCTTCCTGTGTGCTCTAATGAACAGTTCCAGTGTATCACAAAAAAACTGAAGAAGTAACTATAACACTTAAGTTTTGGTTAATTATTTTCTGTTCATATTAAAAAAAAAAAAAGTACATTCCTGAAAGAGAAGAAAAGGAAGAAAAGAGATGGAACTGAGAGAGTCAATATTGTTTCAGGATGCCTCATTGAATTTTGGCATTGAGGTTCCAGAATATGGGCAAAACACATTTCTATTTAATACTGTTGATGATTTATCTCTAAAGAAAACAGCAGAGTGTTGTTACCAAATCGATGCCAATGCCAGCTATGGATATGGGAGGAAAAAAAGTAAGTGAGAAGATCTTTGCTTCTTCAGATAGCAAAAATAGGGCAAACTAGATCAGAACTTCACATAAACAGTAATGCAAGATGCTTGAATTATTATTTCTGAAGATTTTTATTGATAAAGAACTGTCTCTTTGTACTGTCCTAAAGCATATGGTAGAAGGTCAGTCCTCTTCTCTAGCTGTTTAAAGAGAGAAAGGTTGATAAATAGTGAAATTCTCAGGAAGACAAGGACTGCACATTTGTATTCAATGCTGCAAGCTGACCAGACTTTTCATTGCATACAGAAGTGGATTTGATCAGAATGTAACAAGTCACAGCCTGAAATTGTAACAATTGGAGATTTAGGTAGAGTTTGACAAGGGGAAAAGTAGCTCTAAACAGAAGAGAGTTTGAACTGTCCTGATAGATTGTGAACAGGAGTTGTGGAATCTCCACCCTAGATTTTTTTAAAACAGCAGTGTAGTGGCAAATTAAGTCCTTTGTTGGTAAGTGTAATGTAAGGCACTTTGGCAAAGAAAAATCTTAATACACCATAGTGGACTCTTAGGTGATCATCACTTCTCTGGAACTAGAACTTGGACTTTGAAAAAATATTTCTAGCAAAATTGAATTTGATAGTAGGTGACATACATATGTCACTAGCCACTGGCAAAACTTGATAGGCTTTGCTAGTTATTAGAATGGGAGGCCTAATTGTTTTTTCCTTTCCTTTACCAAATTGAGAGCTTTCTAAATACACAAAACACGGCAGAGCTCTTCACATGAGCAGATACTGTTAATACCAAGACAAATGTGTTTTATCAGATCAACAATGCATTTAGGAATGCAAATGGGAAGAAAATATCTGTTCATCAGATCAGTGTCCTTCTGACACAGTCTTTCTGTGGTATTAATGAAATGCAAAAAACTCTCAGTAGTTTTAATGCAAAACTCAAGCTGTTTAAGAAAGGGCTTATATGATATTTCAGCCTGGGACAACTGGGCCTGAGCTCAATAACTGAAAAGGTCCCTTCTAATCCTATGTGGTATCTTTGCAAATATATTCCCTATTTGCTTCATGGAGCTCTCTTGGGTTCCACTGAACGGGAAATAAATAATCTCCTTTGCTAGAGAAGGTGTATTATTTGGAGATTATGTTTTGGCTTCTTCATGATTTTAAAACACCATTTTTAAGGATTAAAGCAGCAGCAGAGCTGATTATTTAGTGGTTATTACTTGATGAGGTAATGACACTTGGCTTATTTCCTAAGCAGTTTTTGATCTACTGATGAAAAACACTCTATAGGCTAGGTAATATTATTGTTAACAATAGTGCAGTGTTGGGAACTAATTAGTCACACCAGCCTTTTTAGGCAAAGGAAAAGAAGTGTTGATGGAGAAAAAGGAATGCTGCTAAGCTTTAGGAATGGTTATTTTGACTGACAGTCTCACTGTGTAATGTGAACTACTCAGAGCACTCGGGTGCACTTGTGTGGGAAAATGGATTTCTTTCGAGGTGGGTGCTTCAGGGTTTATTTGGGGGGGGGTGTGATCAGGTTTTGGTAGTGGGGAGGGGGCTGCAGGGGTGTGAGTGCCTTCCCTGAGAAGCTGCTAGAAGCTCCCCTTATATCCAGCAGAGCCAGGGCCAGCTGGCTCCAAGATGAACCTGGCCCTGGCCAAGGGCGAGCCCAGCAGCAACAGCGGCAGCGCCTCTGGGATAACAGAAGTGAGAAGGGAAAAAAAGCCCCAAACCACAACAGAAAGAGCAGCTGGAGAGAGGACAGAGAATATGTGGAGGCAGACAGATGGGGAGCAGAATGAAGCCCTAATCCAGGAGGAAATCATTAGCAACATGCTACGCTACATATTATTTATTATATATTCTGTAGGTAGTTTTTGAGAAAGCTGTTGATGGAATCTGGTTCATGAAATCCAAATTTGAGAGTAGATAAGCACAAATTAGTTATTTATTTGCTATGTAGACATTCAGTAACCTTCAAGATATGAAAGAATCCATGGGAATCTTTTTATTACAGCTTTTTGTGAATACGACAAATTATATCTTTTTTATAAAATAAATACAACCGTCAAAAGGTTAAATGAAATTACTCTTTTTGAGAGTTGAGTGCTCACAGGGAAGTCATCCAGCCTCTTGGCTTTAATACTCTAATAAACTTGAGACTGCCTTCAGAAACCAAAACAAGCAGTTTCTCTGCCATTAACCACACAAAATTAAATAGCTTGCTCTTTTTTCTACTTGACATCTTACATAGGTGGAAATTATCTTGAAACTTGGAAAGAGTACCAGTTAAAAAAGGTATCCTGTAGTCTAAGTGTTAAAGAGAGAGGGAAAGAAAGAAAGAAAGAGGTGATGCATCAAGACTGTTACCAGAAAAAGCAGAGTAATTTGAACACCAAAACTGTTGTTACTCAGATAAGTACTGGAACACCTCTGTTTCTTTAAAGTTTCTGTCGTGTGAATGGGGAGCTGTTTCCTGATTTAGTTTTTTAATGTAACTGTAGCTGTGTTGTTGTGGTGGGTTAACCTTCACTGGCTGCCAGGTGCCCACCACAGAGTGATCTCTCACTCTCCTCCTCAGCTGAACAGGGGAGAGAAAACAAGAGGCTCATGAGTCACCTCACTACCAAAATCTTACCATGCAAACCCAGTACAGTGGTAGACCTCTTATTTAGTCATGCCTTACAGGTAGTTGTGCCTGATGTCTGTAGTCCCTATTTTCTCTGCTCCTAATTCCTCACTGAAGGCTTTATTGTGATACTGTACATGTTTGGCTTCACAGTAGACTGTGACAAGAACAGTTCATCTAAGAAGGGAGAGGACATTTAAGTGCTCAGTTGCTCTTTGGAAGTTACCAGTTCCCATTTCTTCTACTCTGCTGTTTTCCAAAAAACACTCAGTGGTCATTCTGACTACCTCAGTTTGGTGGACAAAATTGAAGGCAATTTCCCAATGCCTTGTTTATTGATAATTCTTAGTGATTACTGTGGCTTCTGTTTCTTTCTTAAATGGTTGGCTGGAATGTTTTCATAATCAATGATGAGGGTAAAAGCAACAGCAAAAAAGAAATTAATTGAAACTGTTTTCTCTCCGGTTTTCCTACTTTTGCCATTTCTTACTGCATCACAGCCTGTCACTGCCATGCTCTGTTGCTCTCTTGCATGCCCACCTGCACCCCTATTTTCTCTTTCACATTTCTGCTGGCTTGCTCTCTATCACTTTCAGCCTCACTCACTCAAAATCCTGTAACTGTTCTCCTCTTGCACTTGCGCTGGTTCACACATCCCTCACACTCTGACTTTTTCCTCGATGGTTTCACACCTTGAGCCCTTTTAAGCCTTTTGTGTTGCACTTCTTTTTTGTGCTTCATTTCACTCTCTCTCTTTCACACATGTTCAATTTTCTCTGTTCCATTACTGGATTCCTGGGGACATATTTGTGCTGCCTAGCAGGAGTAACGACTGCTATTCTGGTATATCTCTGATAGTGTTTATGTTCCTTGTTCAGCCCCAATGATGATGTGACCAGAAAATTTTAACCACTGCTAGTTTCCCTCCACATGAACATCATTAATTTGTCTTCTGTCTCTTAAAAAAAAAAAAAACCAACCCATTTTCTTCCTTTTTTTAAAAAAATTGATTTTCACTAGAAAAAAACCCAAGTTTATTTTGGAGATGTAAAGCCCAGCTACATTTTTCAACAAAGTTATTATGTGTTCTGTATGAAAGACTCAGGGAGCCTGTAAATGAAACTAAAAGAAAAGAGTGTTGAGGTAAGATCCAATATGGTTCAGATTTTCCTTTCTATACAAGAAATACATTTCAGATTTGAGCATTCATGGAAGTCAGCTGGGCACAGTTCACCTGTCTAATGCTTTCCTATGCTGCATATTCTGCTCTCTAAATAACTGCTTAGCAATGCTTAACATAAAAAAAAAAACAAAGCAAAGCCCAAAGAAACTCAACCACTGACTGCATTTTATGTTATTGTGTTGGGACTCTTTTCTTGTAATTAATTATCCCCTTTATGAGTAAACTTCTCCTACCCAATGTAGCTTTCTGTTCTTTTTTTCTTACTACTCAGCTATGTGAGGTTTTTGCATCTGTTTTATTTGCACAAACTTACATGCTTATATTTAGGGCTTTCACTGAAGAAAATGTGATGAGAAATCATATGGCCAGCCAAGAGAAAGTAGAAATAAGGATTTTCAGATGGTTGAAAATTTCTTCACAAATCCATGTAACTGCTTCTCTCTGCTTTACTTTTAGTCTTCTTTTCAGCATGTTCACATTGAGGCTGGTGAGATGCTGGAACAGGATGCCCAGAGAAGTTGTGCATGCCTCAGAAGCATTCAGAGTCAGGTTGGACAGGGCTTTGAAGCAACCTGAGCCTAGTGATTGATGTCCCAGTCCACTGCAGGGGTGTTGGACTAGATGACCTTTAAAGGTCTCTTCTAACGCAAATCATTTTGTGATTCTGTGTTGAACTGATACTGGTGTTGTGGAGGGTATCCTTAGTTTTAGCTAGTTGCTGGATGGTTTAGTGTTATTTCACTGGAACTAAGAGTAAATAAAAAGTAAGACATGACTTACCTTTATAAGGAGAAGAAACTGTCTCTTTTTCAGTCATTTCTGATAAAAGGGAAAAGTGGAGGGAGATTTTCAGGTATTTTATAGAAATAAGCAAAGCAGTTCATTGTGACAGGATAACAAAACTCAATGTATATCTACATTGCATTTAGACATACAATTGAAGAACTGCTGTCACACATCCAGTATCCACGACTTTGGTAAGGTGGAACATGGATATTTTGGGTGTCTCTGTGCAGCCTGAGGTGATCCAGCCTCACTGGTGTCAGTGTCTGAAGTAGTTAATTAAAACATCTCTGGTGTGTCTGCCTTCAAAGCTGCCATAACCCATCACCAAAGCTACCGGGAGAGCGGTCGGCCTGATGGGAGCAGAGGCAAGAAGGGAACCTAAGAGCAGAGGAACTGAAAAAGCAGTGGAGGACACCAGAGGCCTTTCCAAGTTATCTCAGTGACTGATCCATCCAGTTATGTCTTGTCTTTAAGCCAGCACCTGCTTGCTTCCTGGGAAGGTTTTGATCTGCTACTGGTAGGCACAGAGGGTGATTTCTCTCTTACTTCCCCCTGTCAGAAGTTCACAAACCCTTGGGGCAAAAGAATCAACAGAACTCCCAAATTACTAATTGTTATGAGAGTAATCACTATTAGTAATTATGGGATGTTATTTTTATATCTCTTTGTAGTCAAAGTAGAGTCAAAGTAGAACTTTCACTGAAGTCTGAAATGCAACTTGATTTAGAAGATATTTAAAGAACTGTTATGAGTGGAATACCTACAGTTATGTCCATTTTTCTACAGTGACAAAAGAATGTATTTTTGAATGATGAAGGTTTAAATAGTTTGAAGTGCATTTTACTTTGGGAGCAGAGTTTGAAAGGGGGAGAAATGTTATTCCCTGTCTGATGCTTTCCTTTGACTCCGGGGTTGTTTGAATTGTCAAGTTTGAATTTGCCTATGTGACAAAAGTCAGTCTAGAGCAGAAGTTCATGTTACCTGAGGAATAAAGAGCAGTTTGGGCTTGCTAAATCCCTTGTGCTTTTGTTAATCCACAGCTGCAGATGGGGAGATAATAAATGCAGGTGGGAAACCTAAATGTGCTTTTCCTTGTTCTGACCAGGACAGGGTGAATTTTTATGGTAGGAAAGAGGGGGCATGAGCAGGACACAGAGGTTATTCTGTACTACCTCATGCCATTACTGGGGACAGGGAAAGGGACTCTCCAGGAGAAGGGATTCCTTCCTGGTTGAGAAAACATGATGATGGGAGCCATCTGGTATTGTCTATTTTCGGGGAATTTTTCTGTGTGAATCATTTCTTGTACCTTTCGTTATTAATGTTGCTGTTATTGTTTGTTTTCTTATCTCAATGTCATTTCCAGTGAATTGTTCTTATCACAACCCGTGATCTTTGCCTTTGGTGCCTCCAGTTGGAGGTGGGTGGGAGTCTAAATTGGGGAACACCATTTCTAAACCATGCCAGCAATGTACATGAAATGGCTGCAGTCTGCTCCTAGCTTGGTTTGGGTATAATGGGAATTCTTCCTGCCCAGCTGCACAGATGTGAAGTGCAGCTACTTTACTGCATGGGATGCCCATCCTTTCCTCAGTACCCTCCCTGATGGCTTTTTTCTGGCTCTCTTTCTGCCATGTTGAAGACAGCAGGTCATGCAGAGAGATGGCCAATATCTCTGTATCTGTAACTAAAGTTTCCTCAAGTCACTGTAAAGACATAGCTTAGTTTGTTCATTTCCAAGTCTGTACCCTCAAATGAGTGTAAAACATAAGGAAGAGAGTAAGTTATCAGCTCATTGGAGGCAAGGAAAGGAGGACACTAAGATACATCTTAGCACATAAATCAAAGTGGATCTCTCAATTTTCATGAAATTCATCAAAAAAGAAAATTTGGTACGTTTTTATTTTAAGTTCCATTCATTTCTTTAATGAGTATTTGAAAATCTTTAACCTTCAAGAGTAATTATTCTCGAAGTCTTATCCATTCTTTCCGTTTTGTAGATATTTTTCTTCCTTTAAAAAAAAAAAAAGAAAAAACTGATTAATTTTAAGAAGATGGATACTTAACTAAGCTTCAGGCTTCTTGGTGAGTCCTAGCCTGAAGCTAATAAATGTTATCTCTGGTAATTTGAATGTTTTTTTCTTTTAATTGAGTTTTTTTTAAAAAGTGGGGATATGTTAAAAAAATTGCAAGACAAGGTGATACATAACTGTCATGAATGAATTAAACTCACTCATAGTAAAGCTTCATTACGTACCTATTTTCAATATTAGAAAAACAAAAGAAAGATTGTATCTATCTCTGTGTGAACAGAAAATCCTTCTCTTTTCTTAGTCTGTAAAATAAGAAAATGTAATAGTAAAATCACAAAAATAGGCAGAAGGAGAAAAGAATGGATATAATTCCTCAAACCTTTAAATATTTTAAACACTCTTAATTTTTAAAAATTTAATAGAATTTAATTTGACTGATAGTGTCTCTTCAGATAGAAAAAATATCATTTACAGTATTGTCAATCCCAAATGTCCTAATATCCTGCATTCTGGATCACAAAAATCATGACATTGAATTTTCAGTTTTGTTTCTAAAGCAACTCTGCATCTGTTCTCCTAAAAATAAGTCCTCATTAGTTACCATTTAGGTTATGAATTATTAGATCAGAATTTATAACTAGATAACAATTTCAAGTTTTGCTTTGGCATTCTAAGGAACAAAAAAATCTTGCTATAGAAAAGAACACCAAGACTCTTTGAATAACAGTTCACATGTACATTCAGATTAATTGAAACTCTAAAAGCTAAGCTGTATTTGCAAGGCAGGTACATGGGATTTTCATCCAAATGAATACTGTTTTCTTTTTCTTTTATCTGTCTTAAAGTTCTAAGGAAGATTTGTTTAAGAATTATGCCATCTCAAGTAGTACTTGTAGGTGCATCTTATTTTCCTGTTCCCTATCCTTAGTACTTCCAGCGTGGGAGTGCTGAGTGCTGTTTCTCTCTAACTCTGAGCCATAGGAATCCTTAGTTTTCAGATGAACAGCCCAGGGCATGGCAGCTTTTGGGAAATGCTGTGATATTCCACGGCAGTTTGCCCTGCAATGTGCAGGTGCCAGTGGTCATGGTGCCATGGGGCAGCTCAGTAGGATTCATGGAACTTGGCCACCCGTGCCTGTGGCAATTTATGGTGTGTTTTATTAGGAAAAGAGTTGGGAAATGTCTGCTTCCTCTTTGATAGGTTGCCTTCCAGTTAGCATGTGGCAAGAATCCTTGTGGATGAAGGGTTTGTTTAGCCCTTCTGTGCAGAGGTGGAATAGGTAAGGTAGGGCCTGACCTTGTCAGCAGCCAAAGCTTCAGTGAGCTTTGTCAGTGCCCAGTTCTCAGCACCAGGTACCAGCTTTGATGGAAGTCAGGTTAATTGAGTTCGAGGCCACTAAGAACATCCCAGTTGTCTGAGCTGGTCTTTGATAGGAAGCTCATGTAATCATTAGTCATTTTCAGTGACAAAAATGTGTACCCCATTTCTCATTTGAAATTTGGCTTCCGGTTGCTGGTTCTTGCTAAATCATTTTCCATAAGATTAAAGAGCTATTCCATTCTTTTCTTCATGTGGAGGAACTAACAAAGTTTAGTCAACTCATCAGTTTTCTTCTTGCAAGCTGGATAGTTTGATCTCTTTAAATTGTGGAGCACTATCTCTAGTTTTAACTTTTTTCCTGGCTCTCTTCTGAACCCTCTCCAGATTTTCAATACACTTTTAAAAATGCACATGACAGAAGTCTTAGTGGTATGAAATATCATTTCATCAGTACTACATAAAGAGGTACTACATATATTTATCACTTCCTGCTCTTTACTCCCCAATTATACTTCCAAGTACCAAATGACTTACATTCCCAGTACTTGAAACTCTTTTTTTAATTATCTGCTTACCTATGCTGATTTTAAGTCCCTTCTATGATCATTGTTTTCTGAAATGTGTGATTCTATTTTACAGATACAGTCTGCCTAGTTTGTTCTCAAATATATTCCTTTGAAGTTGGATGCCATGAACTGTATTTTGTTGGAGTGAGCAGCATTGCCCTGTCTTAAGCACAATTTACACCATTAACTTTGTGTTGTATGTAAAGTTTTGGGTTTTTTTTTGTTTTGTTCTGTTTTGTTTTTTAATTTCCAAAGCATCAGTAAATGTTAAATAGGAGCCACCAAAGTACTGAGTACTTTGAGGTCCCAGCAGGTATTGCTGTTTCAGTAACAGACACTTGGGGCTTGCAATATGGTTAGGTAGCCAGGTTTTGTTATTAATATAAAATGTCCTGGTACTGTATTTTTTCAGCCTGACAATTTGTTACTAGATCAGACAGGCACCTTGCAATGCCTTCATATGTTAATATGTGCATCTGTGCATAATCTTTAGTTGCCAACTTTAAATCTGATGAAATCAGTCTTAACAGATCAATAGTTAAAAAAAAAAGCTGTCTACCTTTAATTATATTCCTATCAATTAGTTTTCTATCTTCTGACTTTTGGATGAACTTTTTCATTACTTTAAGTGCACTTAGTGCATTTGGCATCAGTGCAACAGGCCCAAGAGTCATCATGATCATTTTGTTTCCCTTTTGTGAGTACTGACACAGAATAAATACTCAAGTCAATAAAACAGCCTGTCCTTTCTGATAGGTATTATGTAGTGTTCTTTGCTGTTCCTGGCACAAATTCTCTCCTTTATTCTTGAACACATTGGTTATTTAGTATGGACCACTGGATAGAAGGTATCCTGGTTTACATTCCTCTTAACAAAAGTCAAATCTTAAAGTTGTCTGCAATGCAACTAATTATAATATGTAAAATCACAGTGCTTATTGTGTTCAAAAATTACAGATTTTCCAAAGTCTCTAAATAAGGAAAAAGGTCATGTTCAGTTAATTTAGTCTGCCAAACATGCTCTGCTTTCCAAGACTTTGGTGTGTGATGAGCAGACATGTTTCTCATCTTTTCCTGTCAGCATATTAGCTTACTTCATTTTTTTTAGTCAAGTATCAAAAGCTTTTTATGAGGATCTACCCTTCTTTCTGGTATCATCTGGCTGCAAGACTCCTCTTGAAATTTTTCTGAAGCCCCATTTGAAGCCTGTGTTGGAGCATCATGGGCTGAGTTTACAGAAAGGGGCACTGCAGTCCAGAGAACTGAATCTGTGTGTGACTAAAATGGCACTTCCAACCATGCACCACAATGAGGCTTCACAAGGGAAAAATGATGAACTTTCTAATCTCCTCCCTTTCTAATCCACTATTTGTCTATTTTTTAAATGCAGCTGTCTTTGACAACTCAATGGCTGATTTATAGTTTTCATAGCTCTTAAATAAACCACACAAATTTACAAAAGGAAGCTGAAAAATGTTCATCCTACTTTACACACTGTTCTTTCTTCAGTAATATTAGAGTATATACACCTGACCCTCCTTTAATAATGAAATGGGACACCTTTTTAAGCAATAGCTGCTACTTACTGCAGTCAAGGCACTCTTTCAACACCTCCAAAAGTAGGTCTGTCTTAGTTTTCCTTGGGACTTGGGCTTTTTCCCTGGAATTTAACTTGCAAAGCCTCTTGTTCTTCTTGTTCCCCACAGACAGGACCATCTGGACATTGTTATGTTGTAATTGTGGCGAGCCTAATATTTTTGTTTGTTAGGATTATAGGATTAGTCTGGCTTTTAAATAAAGTGAAAACAGACATCATCTCATTAACATTTATATTACTTCTTTCTTACTTTGGTTGCAGCTGGTAATACTCAAGTCCAGGTTTTGTGTGATTTAGTAGATTTTGGTGCCATGAGATATGGCAGCAGATTAATGCAGAGTTTGGCTTTGGCTGCCTTCACAGTGCAAGTGTGGTAGAACTTCATTAGTTCACATTTGGATTCTCACACTTCAAATTCCTCTTTGAAATTTTGGAAATGTGGTTCTCCAGGCAGGGGCTAGGGTGCAGTGGAGGTCACTGAGCTCTGGGATACACATTTTTTAGCTGTGATTGTGCTCTCTTAGTCCTTCACCAAAATCACTCACATAAAGGAAATTCCTAGTGTACCAGACAAAAAGATGCAATGGGAGTCTTCTGCATGACATAGGCCACAGTATTTTTTATCACTTTTTACAAAAACTTGTTCCTGATTTTAAAATATACAAAGACAGAAAGTTATTGGTTATTCTTGGTGAGTTATGTCAGTTCCTAATTACTTTTTTTGCCCAAAATTTGGACCTTGTTTATGCCTTTTATTTTTGAAAATTCAGTTATCAACCTCTGGTTCCTGTACCATTCTCTTAAAATTGGAAGAGTCTTGTTGGAGTGAACTTTGCTATTTCTCTAAAGGATAAAGCAAATTGCCTATTAGGCATACTTTTGTTTCTCTGGGTAGATTTCTGTCCTTCAGCAGTTCATTCTGAAACAGGTTTTCCAGCACTTGGAAAGTGCTTTTGTGTAGGCCTTGGCATAATTCATCTTACTGAGTTCCTTGTTAAATAAAGATCACCAGTACAGAACAGTATTCCATATTCTTCATTTGTATATATTGTATAAATACACATAGGAAAATATTGAAGTGTTTTTATAAAGAATTGAGGTTGACAAAATGTTTCTATTTTACATGTCCTTTTTAAGAGGCTTACAGTTGTTCACAGGCTGTGACTGTTCAGGATAGAATTTTACATTTTGATGAAGACCCTCTGCGAGACTTTTTTAATTATTTGAGAAAATTGCTTATTTTCCAGGAGAAAATAATTTTTCTTGCAAATATGATTCAATTACTGTTTAACCGTAACAGGAAATAATTTCATTCTTTGTCCTCATTTTGCCAGTTTTGACTTTAGGAAAGTTACACACTGAGTTGAGGTTTCTAGCACTTCTGTGCTTAGAAGTTTATTTATTTCATTATAAGGAGGGGACAGGTCAAAGGTGTTTAAATACTCTAGAGATTGACAAAGGGTAGGGGGTAAAACAATATGTTACCTGTCTTGTTTGGATTTTCTTTTTTTTTTTTTCTGTGAGTGGGTGATTTCAACAAGACTTTACTTGAAAACTTCACAGGTGCTTTGAATAGGACCTTTCACAAGGGCAGGTGTCCATGATGTTGAAAAAGACCCCATGATTTCTAGAAAATGTTAGGTATGAAGATGAGATGCTGTTCAGGAGTAGCAGTAAGTGGACCTGCCACTGTTATTTCAAAATGTTCTGAGAAGGGAAGCTACTTCAGCAGGAGATCAATAGAGTGTTTTGACTATATATACTATAAATGGCTATATACTATAAAACAATTACCTAGAATTGAATTTCAGTGCAAGAAGAGACTTTGGTATATTGCTATGAGTGTTAATTTAAATGCACAGAAGCCAAGAACTTTAGAGTTACAGCAGCTGTGGGAAACATAAGTTGGTAATGTTTACATACACTTCAGAGAGTAAATTTCTTAACATAAACAGCAATGCAAAACACTACATATGTGCAAGTGGAGAGAGTAATGGATACTGTGGGAACCATGGATGAATTTGAATTTCTGGGCTTTAAATACAGAACCCCAAGACTGCACTCGCTCACAGCTTGTTTCCCACTGAATATGTAAGATACAAAATGAGTTATGTCCTCTTCTAAAATACAAGACCCTGATTCTGCATAAACTTGAGTGCTTACATAAATTCAGTCATCTGAGTAACCACACTGCCTGCTGTAATTCCTTCCTTGTGGTTCTCATGCCTGTACATGTTGAGTGGGCTCGGTTACTGGCATCCCAGGAACAATGCCAGCCAAGAAATGAAAACTAACACGTTACACAAAGTGCATTTTCTCACTCAGGGCAGCTAGGATAAGATTCTTGCTGGGTTTTAAGTTTGGCTGCAGCTTCCTGAGCTCCCCACCTTGAGCAGCAGAGGAGATCAAGGGTTCTCTTTGGCTGGATACTTTTGCTTTTAGGTAGTAGTTAATACTGGCTAAGAATCAACTTAATTCATTTAATTCTGTCTAAGAGTCTTTATGGCCTGTAAATCATGGAGGACTGGTGTTTCTGCTGTTGGTGGTTGTTGGCTCTAGTCATAACAGTTTGTGATAAAAGGCAATAGGTTTTGAGCTTTTTGCTCTCTCCTTAACCCAATATTCATCCCTTTGTTGCTCAGAGAGTGGGTATTGTAAAATAATCTGTGTCTGCTTGAATTGATTTATTCTCTGTTAGACATGAGGTCTGCATATTGTTATGCTCATTTCTGACATGTTTTAGGCTGCCAGTTTGTAAATACATTGACTCTGATTTTCTTCTAATCCATCAAATCAGACTAATCAGTAAGAAATCATTCCTCTTTTTCAAAACAATTTTCTTTTGAGAACAGACCAGTATTTCATTGTGTATTTTGTGACCTTTCTTCTGATGCTCGTTTTGATGTGAAACCTCGAAAACCACACCAGATGAACAAAAGACAGGGAACTTAGTCTGGCCTCTTTGCCTATATTTGCTTAAACATGGTAACTTAAGAAACAGCTGTGACTGCATGTTGCCTTTTTTATGTAACTATTTCTGTGATTTAGCAAGGACTGAAAGTGACGATATCAGAAAATTGGAAGTTTCACTATTGGTATCAGTGAACTTCTTTCAGAAAATCTCCATGGGTGGGGAGGTGGAAGGTTTATTTACTGTTATTTTGTAACCTTTAAGGAACTCCTTGTCAGTTTTTCTCTACAATTAGCAGGGCTAAGGATATTTTTGCTGTTGTTTAGAACCTGAGGTCCCACGTAACTCCACTATGGCAGTTGTGAGAGCCTGGAAAACATCAACACCAAGTATTTTGAAAGTCATGATGTGAGTTTCACATCAGTGCTGGTGGTGTCCAGATGGTTCACCATTGTTTCCTGTCGAGACAGTTTGTTACTGTCTTGTTCTCCTGAATGATTGGCAGTGGTTGACACAACGACTGAGTGTGTCTTTGTGCTCTCAGCTCCATCACAAATTAAAATTTCATCGATATGTTCTTGAAGAAGCTTTCAAGGCTCTTCTCAGCATGCTTTGAACTACACTCATCAAAATCCTCCTTAAAAACATGAGCTAAGTTCACATGAGCTGCCTGGGTGCCTAAATTGCAACCCCAAAGTTAAAGAGGGAGATAAACAGCTCAGATCATCTTCTGCCTGGCAGCCTGACCTCAGTTGCTGTGTAGCTTCTAGGAGGAGGAGGATGACCTAGCTAAATGCAGCACACTGCCATTGGCAGCCTGAAGTACCCATGGCTACCAGCAGCCCCTCTAGCACACCACAAGTGGTTAGGTGTCAGAAAGGAGGCTGTGTCTGCTGGACACACTCCCCCAGTTCTGCTCTGCCTTCACAGTGGCCGGGAGGGAGGGACAAAGCCAGGAGAGAGATGCTCCCCAGTAGAGCCAGAATTTGGGATGAGGTGTCCCACCTTTGCCATGCTGGTGGTACTTTGGCCATTCTCTGGTCTCCAGGGATCTGGGAGGAGGAAGCAGTGGAGAGGAGGGCTGGAGCTTGCAGGTTTCTAGCAGCTCTAACAGATGTATGGCAATGTGCTGTGCCTTGGCAGCAGCCAGCAGCAGTGCTGTCAGTTGCCAAGACAATTGGCAGCAGATGACTTTGGCCAATTCTGCCATGAAATTCATTTAAACTAAAAAAGATAGAGTATTGTACTTGCAGCTGATTCATTGCAAGAAAATGAGATTCCTTGTAGTCTGAGTTTGTAAGTTGTGAATTTCACTGGTGGCCATCCAGATTATTACATAGCCTCTTCTCCACAGCCCAGCACCAGGGTCATGCAAAAGTGAGAAAAGTTCAGTTGTATTGTTCAGTGATGTCAAAGGCAGATTTTCTATAATTCCTATAGCTCCTAGGATAACTTTTTAAAGTGGATTAGAGCCGAGGAAATTTTGGACCCGCAGTTCTTGATCTGTTTTTTGTACAACTGTGTGGCCAAATCTTTGTTTTGGCAGCTGACCCCGTGATCAAAACAATACCACATTGCAGCAGTATATGCCATCTGTGATAACTTTTAAAATATAATTTTTGCTGCAAAATAGCAAGTGCTTAATGTCATCTCTCTTCCAGTTTTTCTTCTCTGCTGATAAGCAGCATCCTCACACCAGTTTGAACTGCCAGTTTTCATGGAACTTACTGAGAAAAAAACAATGAAAGAAGGATGGTGTAGAGGTCCAATTTATATTCTTTTAATGCTAACCTGAACCTTACAGAATCTTATATTTCTATATAGTTTGTAGTATTGTTTATCAAATAGGTTCATTTAAGTAATAACAATAAATGCCAGAAAGCCATGCTGTTTTTCTGACAAGAGGGATCTTTGTCTCTGTCATTCATGCCACTGTCTAAAGCCAGGAAATCAGTCTATGCCTGTTTCTTTCTGATAGCTATTCCTTTAAAAAAAAAAAAAAAAACAAAAACCAGACCTTCACAAATTAATATCATTGTTGACCACTTTCTTTTTAACTTATGTGAAAAATTGTCCTTATGCTTTCAAAAGCTTGAAAAAAAAATCTAAAAACTCAACAAAATATTTTGGAAAATCTAGTTTGGAGGAAAAAGCAAATCAATGATTTTGGGTATCCAGTAGTTTTTGTGCTTGGATTAAATGCTGTTAGTATAAGAAATAAATCTGGTTTTTTTTAAAAAATGATTAGAAAGCTAAACCAGCCGAACAATTTGGAATAACTTTCTAATTTGTGTTAGAGTTCAAGTATTAGCTAAAATGACAAAATCTTGACCATCCTATTTTGAAAGTCTTCAAGACTATTTATGTTGACTAGGAATATGCTTTTCAGTTGTACCCAGGTGATTTAGGAGCTGGGGGAATAGACCCATGACAGGTTCAAAGGTATCTGAGAGATTTTGGAAGATGAGCACAGCCTATTTGTTCTTGTAACTAATGATTGCCATTATAAGCATCCTACTCCCATCTCCCAAGCTTTATTTATGTGTTAAATTGCTGGTGATTAAAAAATGCTGTTTATAGAAATGTAAAGGAAGGAAAGAAAAAATACTAACGAGTGTATTTTCCCAGAGCACCTCACCAGCAATCGTTTGTGTGTTGCACTGGTGAACATTTCTAGCATGAAAGCAGCTGCACCAGTAAGAAACCCTCTCTGTATGGATATAATAAGCTGCTTTCCCACAATGAAATGTACTGCTGGTGAGCATGAGTTTTTTTTCTGGTGTAATTGTATGTACTCACAGTGCTTCCACAAGGATAGCAGTTCAGTCAGGGATTAAACATTTTCATACCCCATTTCATGGCTCAGGAAGTCTTTCTGGAAGCTTAGGTATACTGCCTGAAAGCCTGAAAAATCCCCTGAACAAGGATTTGGTTGTTAGCTTGTTACCAAATAAGAGGACTTTTAATATAATAATATAAAATCATTACAGATTGTTGTTTTGGTTTGTTTTTAATTTTCCTGAACTCTGCTGGGGGAAAAAAAAAGGTACTCTAAGGACCTCCTATTGCATTTGGAGCTAGTGAAGTGATCAGGGAATGTTTTCATTTTAATTGATATTCTTACTTAAGAAGAAATTAATGAACTGTTCTTCCAAAAATCTTTTTGTTAGTATTTCATATCCACAGTGCATCACCACATAAAGATGTTCCATTTGTGAGGCTGCTTGTTATTCTTCTCTGAAATAGGACTTAAATGCTGCATGGTAGCACAAGAAGTTCTGATTCTGAAATTTCTGAGCATGAACAGCCTCAGAGCCACTGTGATGAATGGAGCAGCTTAAAACTAGGCTACATTTATCAAAAATCCCCCTTAAGAGCTGACTGAAATGCTTTGGTCTGTTACCTGCACAAAGCAGATCATCACTAGTAGGACAGGGTATTAGCCTGTCTCATTTATTAAAATAGGAAAGAGTGTTCAGATTTCAAGTTTGGCAGCATATTCATTATCAATATAATAGATGTAAAGCAGGAGTTAACATCTGCCAAGTCAAACTGTTGTGTTACACATTGAAATAAAAACTGGGTGTGGTCAAACCCTTCAGTGGCAGCTGTGGCCATCAAGAACATGTTTCAGGTTTGTGGGTTTTCTCCCCTCCCTTCAACAGCCCTTGCATTTCCTGAGGCTTCTGTGCTTACAGAGCATTGCCCCTCAGAATGGATTTATAAGAAGTCTTGGGATACCATGTTCAAAAGAATATTAGATCTCACGTTCAAGAGCAAAATTAGTCTGGTAGGACTTTCTTTTTGAAGCCATACAAGCAATCTGAAAAAGGGTAGATTCCTAAAAGTGCACCCACCTGTGTTTTCTTTGAAAATCTGCTCCTCTCAGGCTCCTCAGTGACTATTTCTTTTAATGGAACATGCTTCTAAATCATCTAGGTGATCTTCAATACTTTATTTTTTTACAAAATGGTAGAAAGACATTACAAAAAAATATTCCAGACAATAGAATTTCATTGTAAAGTACCAATATGGGGGATTTTTAAAATGAAATAATACTCATCTTCTCCATCACCTAAATGAAAACAATAATTATGAGTGCTTTTCTATCTCATTATTCTTCCATCTCCCAGTCTACACTGGAATTAGGAATGAGAAACAAGGAAAAAAAAAGGAAATTAAAAAGTTTTTGATTGCTAGACTTTTGTTGACAGCTGGGGAATAAATTAATTTCAAATTAAGATAAAAATATAGGTTTGGCAGAGCAAGCTGTTCTGGGAAAGAGTTCTCAATCACTGTCTTAATAATTTTGGCCTACTAGATGCGTGGTAGGATTCTCCCTCATCTGAATTATAAAGGGAGTCACCACTGCTTTTACTGAAGTCAGTAATTTTCTCTTTCTCTCAAAGAAAGTGCTGATGGATATGTCACTGCTTGTGGAGAATTGCTTTTCTATAAATATACCCATTGGTTTAGATTTATTTCTCATACCTCTGAGTAAGTCAACATTACAAAGCCTTGAGGTGCTAGTTTTCTAGGATTTCACTGTTCCCTGAAATTAGGACAGGTGAGTTTAGCAATATGCTCTTCAGGTTTCCCTAAAATTGAGTGATTTGAAGAGTTTGTGTGCTCTTTTTTTTTGTTTGTTTTTTTTTTACCAACAAATTAACAAGGAGTCTACCAGATGATTTTCCATAGTAAAATTGAAATTAAGGTCAGCATCTGCTATGCTTGTCTCAAACCCAATAGGTATTTCTGAAATCTTTGTATTAACGGCTCCATTTCTGTGTTTTCATTATGCCTTTTCTTTTTCCTGGTTCATGTTCTCTATTCTAAATTGGATTTGTGCCTCCTTCTCACTATTTCCATTTCACAAAGCAAGATATGAAATGTGACCTCAAGTTCCTGATTTTCATGTTTCTCGGAGCAGCGCTTCACCGCTCTCTGCATACTCCATTGCTCTAATAGTTTAAGCTCTTTTTCCTGAAGACAAATATAAGCCCATCACTGCACCATGCCCTGGGTTCAAAATTCTCCAAGCACTGGAATTCAATTGGCAAGATGCACTCATTGTGATTTATTGGTAGCGTTGGTGGTGGTCAAAAAAGGAACAATTTGCAGAGGGCCCTTTCTGCTCCCTTGTGGCACAGGAGGAGCTGTTCCTACAGCACTTGGAGGTGCCATTGCCTCAGCTGTGCTACCCTGCAGTGCTCCTGAAGCCATCCTGTTACTGCATTTCCAGAAGTGTTGCAGCTGAACTGATCACAATTCCAGGTGGGCTTTTTGCTTTTTCTTTCCCCTCTGGAAGCCTTGAAGAGACATGAATACACCATCCATGCAGCAGTCTCATACACTCCATAATGTCCCATGTGTGACCTTAGTGGATCAGTTCCCCAGAGATACAGAGCTCTCCAGTCGAGAATTTTTCTCCACTTCTTCCTGATCCATTTTTTGTTGTTCCCAGTGGCATAAGTCAGCTTCACTTGTCATGGATCATATTTTTGAAGACTTGCAAGTGGCAGCTCGGCTGTGACTGCTCTCAAGCCTTCCTTCTCTTTTTTGAGCTGCAGAAATTTGTGTCTTTAGAGCAGTCCTGCTTTTGGTCCCAGTGTAGCCTTCGAGAGCAGCCCTGCTCAGGAAAAGTGTGTGCCACTGTTGCTGAAAGGATGGAGCTGAAGGCTGATTTCCCTGAGGCCATGCCCCAGCTCATTTAGGAAGTTCACACTCCCTGCTTGTGCTTCCACTCTTTCTTCTAAGCAGCTACTGCATTCCCTTCCTGCATAAGTTTGTAACCTTTGTGAGGCTGTGCTAAAACCAATATTTAAGTAGTCTGCATTAAAAATAGTCCCTTCTTTATGGGAAAAGAGCTTTCTTAAACACGTGCATCGTGGCACTGCAGTTTGTCAGGCCAGTGCCCTGCAGGCTGAACTGTTGTTAGGGTTTGCATCTCTCCTGGCAGGACATGCAGGAGGGCTTTGTGCTTTTATTTGTGCCCTACACTCGTGAGGCAAACGAAGGCAGAAGTACTTCCAGTATTTCCTTACTTTCACTTGCTCATAGTTGAAGTTTTTGTATTCTTTCCACGTTGTGCTTTTAGGTATGGCATGGTATAGTGTGGTAATGCTGTGTTATTGGATGTGGAGGAGCAAGAGATACAAGCATTATTAGGATTTAATTTGTTTCCTTTCTGGCCAGGGATTTTACCTGTGGCTTTAGCACAAGCTACATCCCTGTTCTCTAAGGTGATGACAAGGATGTTCCTTGTCTTTCAGCCATGCAGCTCCAGTTCTAAGCATTCCAGAACAAAACAATAATTTCTTTACCATCCTTCATCTACACATATCTTGAGAATTTGGTTCTATATCTCTCTGTTAAGAGAAAATGAGTGAACAGCCTGCAGAGCACTAGCAGATAATCCTGGTTAGTTTTATCCATGAACATCATTCTTGTCAGTTGAAGCTATGCATAAGTGAGTGTTGGTAAGTAAAAGAGATTTGTTTTCTATTAGGAGATTGTCGTTAGCAGGTTAAAAATAATTTTTGGCTGCTTCATCTTAAAACCCATAGCTGCAGTTCTTGGTCATACCTGTAGCTCAGTGCCAGCTTTAGATTTAATTCATGGAAGCAAAAGTAGGGAAGGAAAAAAGAAATATAAAATAAGTGTTAACAGTACTTCTGTAGTGTCTGCTTCCCAGGTTTTATGGTAAAATGTATTTGCTGTAATTGGTTTTTTGCTGTGGTGAGTACAAACCAGCCAGGATTAAGAAAGGAAATAAGCATTCCTGAGTTGACAAAACAGCCTGAAAATCCATTCCACAACAGATACAGGAACATTTTGAGCCATAACTGATTCAGAGTGTGTTTGGTGACTGCCGGTAATAGACTCTGCAGAAGAAAAAAAAATCATTCCCACCTTCTACAGCCACTGTGTCACTGGGAATTGTGCCCACTTGAGCAAGTACTGAATTTTGCACAATGTCTTAGAATATTCAAAAGTGGAGGCTCAAGCTGTTGTGTTTTAGGCTGCATTTGTAGATGAATTTCTATCTAATTTAGAGATTCCTCACCTATATTAGATGCTTTATATCTTGAATACTTCTGTCACTTCATCCCCTACTTAATTACTTTCATTCTTCCCTAATTGAGTTTAGGGTAATAACTTTGATAACTCAGACACCATCTGGCATGGGAATACAGATTTCACAAGAAGAAAGCAGCAAAATTGCACTTGAAGTTCAGCAATATTTCTTCTCTTTCTCTTTTTAAGAGAAATAATCAAAACTAGGCATGAAAATATTGTCATTTCACAGTTTTCAAAGAATCTTAAGCCTTACCAAATCCAGTGATGTATAACTACAGAGTGTACCTTAGAATTCCTCACACATGCTCATTCTGTTAAACACAAAAAATAATAACATGGTTGTGGCTATGTGACTGAGGCTTGAAATTAAGCTTATTTTCACATCTCATGTGTGCAGCTGATAAAAGGCAGTTGGTTAGATTAGATATACCTGGGCTGCTCAGTTTGGAAGGTATGAATTCATTACCTAGGCATTTTACACTGGTTAATCCATACAGCAGGATCAGTATCAGCCTATTATGAGGGATTACAGTCTGCACAGCCACACAGAGGATGGAGGTAGAATTTGCAGAAATTTCCAAATGGGGAAAGGAATTGGGGAATGCTGGGCTCTGAAATTAGGGCATTAAGGATCATCAGGACCTGATTATAAACCAGATGCAAAATGCTTGAACAAGAGAAGCAGAAAAAGGTGGTGGTGGTGGTGAATCAAAAAGGGAAAAGGCACAGCTGTGAAATTAAATTCATGGTAATTGATATCTAACAGATTTGGAGGTTTATATGCTTGGCAGAGTTAAACTTCAGCTTTTTAAGTACTATAGTGGGATAGAGTAGAAATTATAGCATTTTACTTTTATTCGAGCATTCTCTCCCGCAATCTGGACACCTCTTGAGTGCTCAGTGTGGAGAAGGAGAGAACCCCATTATGTGTACTGGAGAGAGATCAGTGAAAATAACATTTTTCAGTACAAAACTTTGCCTGCAGAGCCCTCTCAAGGATAATTCCAACAGAAATAAACAAACCCTCAGTAATTCAAATTGGTGATAAATACTTGTTAATTTTGTGTATTTATTTATCAGGTATGATTCTGTAGTCTTGAAAGTTCTTCTGAAGATTACTACAGGGTATTTAGGCTCCTTTAAATGCCTGACAACTCTGAGGTTCTCTTTAGACTGAATTGGTGGCTGCACCATAATTGTCACAAACTTGTCACAGGTGATGGCCCTTCCATTTACCCTTCCATCCTACCTGACATATTTTCTCTCATGGTAAAGCAAAAGTCATTTGAACAGTCTTAATAAAAATTTTGCATTGCTACTTCAAAGTGTTCAAAAGGCATAACTTACTATATCTAAAAAGATAAGATTTTAAGGGCTTTGTCTTCTGATTTTTTCATCATGATAGATGATATTTTTTCAGTGTCTGCTGCAGGGGTGAAAACAAGTTCTTACTGCAAAAGAAAGAAACCAATAGCACTGGTATTTTCTCATGTAACTCCAAAATTTGACTTTTCCATAAGTCTGAACTATTGAAAGACTTTAAATACAGTTTTAGTCCAGCTTTCCCTGTTGATTGGAATGCAGTCAGATTATTCAAGAAAAGAAAGAAAAGAATCATCTGGTGGAATACACAATAAATATTTGTGCTCATCAAATAAGAAACAAGATCATTTCCATAGAAGTTGTGCTAGTATAAGGTGCTAGTATGAATTTTAAATATGTACCTGCTGAAGTTACAGTTTCTCAAAAGAGGAAAGACTGTCTCTCAAAACATAAGAAATCACATCCAAATATCCTGTCTATTTGAATTTTACCATAAGGAACAGGATACATATTATATAATGTTAGATGTACACAATTTTCTTCAGAGGAAAGCATAAAGTCACAGGGCTGGTGTAACTCGGTATCTTGTACTGTTTTAATAATAGTTAAGACCAGAAGAAGGCATAATTTAGAAGGCAAACTTAACAGTAATAAGATGATAAAATGTTCTTAGTCTTTTGCCTGCCTCAGTTTTTCCTGGGTAGATGTCATAATTTAGAAGGGAGAAGTCCATGATTCCTTATTTTCCATAAGGGTATGTATTGCAGCAGCCTGTTCTTAGAGGGAAGAGAAAGGTGGTGTAAACAGTATTCTTTAGCATTCACTCCTCAGCTTTATCCCATGTCAGTTCTTAACAGCTGATTCCCTTGTCTAGAGTAATTCAAATTTATATGGAATATATAATTAAAAATACTAAGATTCTCCCCTTTTCCTGAAACAAGATGGGAGCAGGTGAGACAGGAAGCCACCTTTTTCCATCTTCTTTTTTTCCCCTCCTGTTGCTGTTTCTTCTTTTGCTTGACCTTTAAAGGATTTTTACAGTTGCAGCATTTTTGTTATGTAGCTGATCTACTTGTTTTTTTCTGTCTGGTTGTTCTTTAGGCATGAGGTGTGTTAATTTGTTTTTTTTCAATATAAAACTAATTTGATCAAGTCTCTGTTCCATGTAGATGTTAAGATAAAAGATATTTCAAATGGTAGAAGTAAATAAACCTATAATTGCACTAACAAAGGAAGATGGAGAGATATTTTTAGTGAAAATCTGTCAGCAGAATAAAGGACAATTGTAAGACTGTAATTGACCTCTACACACAACACGATACAGTATTTTTTGTAAATGCCTCCACTGTCGTCTTGATTTTACTCCAAAACAAAAACTTGTCACAGACATCAATGAGTTCATAGTGTACATCAGTGTAGAAAGGTGATGGCCATTGGCCCTGCATCCAGCCTACCTCACAAAAGCATCCTTAAAAATCCCACAATGTCTGTACTTACTAAAGAGGTCTCATACAACATATTGTACTTTTGAGGGGAACACCTGGAGGTAATGAAAACTTGGGAAACTAGAGATGTATTTGAGGATAGAAAAAGAGGAAGTATTTGCTTAAAAGCATGCAGATCCTGTCAGTATTGAGCACTGCTGCTCTAATTGAGTAAAGCAGCTTTATTTTGTAGTAGTAAATATTCATGTCAGTAGGGCTTAACCTCAGTGTTGCCATACACAAGAGTAGGCATTTCTTTAGCAATCTAGTTTAGGATCCTAAGGGTACATTAAGATGTTTCTGTGCACTGCAGCAGAAATGTGAATTAGTCTCAAAGATCCCCCTCATCTGTTACAAGACAAACCCTTCGTAAGCAGAACTGGCACGTCTTGCTCCCAGTTCGCTGGGTTTTAACCTTAATAAACTTTGGCTGCATGAACATGAAAAATTTCCTTTGCTTGCTTCACAGGGAGCTCAGCAGGTTTGTGATGATGGGGCACAGGGGACATGGCCCACATTCTGACCTGAAACACTACAGCACTGGGTATATTTGTGGTGCAAGATAAAAATGATTAACAGCACCGTGCTGTGTGCATGCACATCTCATGCAGTGTTGGACCTATGCTTCTTTTCTATCAAAGTCACCAAGTTCTGCCTTTGGCTTACTTGGAACAGGATTATGTTTCTGATATGCTGTCTTCACTTCTGTAATAAAACAAGAAAATAATAAACAAGAATAATTTCCTCATGTATTATAGGAAACCTAGGTCACTGATAGAAATTAAATCTCTGCCTGCCTGATACAGCTATGAGATATATCTGCTAAAAATAATTTCTTACCAACTTACCATATCTTTGTAGAAGTATATTTATAATATATTAAAGCCAAATACTTTATAAAGGTAAATGTTGAGTAAGTTAATGTAAAAAAGATATTCTATATTACATGTCAATAGAGTCTGATCACCAAAAATATGTTGTAGCCCTGCGGTAGATATTTGGCCACACCTAAGCTAATTCTGAAAGCACTGTTCACTTCCATAAGCAACTCATTGCTATTTAATATAATTTTAACTTTTGCAAATAGTCTTAACTGGTTGCCCTTAGTTAATTTATGTACTGTTGTTATAGGGGTATTTCTTCTGCCATGAGTTATTTTTACATCTACTATTTTAAAATGATGTGTGTTTCATTTCTGATGTCATAGCTGTGACATGTAACCTACCATCTGTATCACTGCTGAGATGTTTCTTTCCTCTGCAAAGTGTGCTAGCAATTTTGCTGTATATAGTACATGACGATCTGGTATGACATTTTTCTTCATGAGGAGGACAGAAAACTAACTCTGGAGTTATTTTATCTCTTGTCATAAGTGAAGATAAATGTCATAACACTGATCAGCCTTCATGTGTCCTGAATATGCAGTTATTTGCATTTTCCCTTCACTTTTCTTTGGGACTGAAGTGGCTGAAATGACAGGTGCAGCAAATGAAGTGCTGAGAATGTGTGGGGAGGAAAGAAGTCTCAATGCTGAAAGATATTAATAACTTTTGCAGTCTTATGTCATCAGAGGAATAACACTGATGTCTGCTTGTGTAATATTCAGATGCATTTATAAAGAAGAGCAATCACTGATTTGAAAATTTCTTCTTTGCTACCTGACTTTATATATGTGTGCTCATATCTGTTCTTGTTGGCTTGAGCTCTGTAAGATCTGAAGATTTTTAGAGATCTTGGTACTGCTAAGGAAGAAATGCTGTGGTGCAGAATTTAGATTTTTTTACTTACTTATTTATCCTTGCACAATCCTTGATGCTCAGTCAGTGTTCAGCACTGACTTTTTCAGCAGCCTCAATCAAAATACCAGCACATGGTTCTCTGATGGCATCTCTGTGCCAAGGGAGATTAAGGGATATAAAGAGTTTTTGAGCAGGTTTCAGCATCACCAGCCAGCCTGAACTGATACTGCAGCATTTCTGTGTATGTGCTGAGAGTCCATTTTTGAGATAGTGTGTAACACTGCTACCAGAGGACTTCCAGCAAGGCACACAAATTTTACTATTAACTGAATTTTATACCATTACTTAAAAGAGAGAGGCTTTCTTAGAGGCTGCCCATCTGCAATTCCCTTAGACCTCCCTTTTTCAACCCATCTCCCATGTTTAACTAAAGTCAAACTTCTGCTTTACTTTTGCTTTAAGTTTTTATAATCAAATAAATATATCTTTTGCTTTACTATTCATTGTTGTCTGATAAAAGATCATTCAGGTATGTTAATAGTAAGCCTACAATAAACTCAAACCAAAGTGTTACAGAAGCTACATGGAGCACAGGTCGTTTTGTTACAGATTCCATGAAGGTCTTCCCAATTATTTTTCATGTTTCCTTATCCCTGAAGGGACTGTGCCTCTGAACTCCTCGGGTGTTAAGTAGATCTGGGCAAGCTTTGTCAGTCATGGAATTGTGAAAACTTGGAGAACTGAAGAGATAAATGTAATCTACACATGACCTGCATTTATCTGTATTCTTGACATCACAGTTCATCAGGGGGACATGGCTGTTACTGATGACCAAATATCACATTCAGGAAATGAAATTCTGATCTGGAGGAAGTAAGATGAGAAAAAGCTTAACAGAGAATCACATAATGATACTGAATTTTCCTCCACATCTGGAAGTTGCTGGGAACTAATGGACCAAATCTTCCACTGGAGTTGCTGTGTGTCTTTTAAGGTGACCAGGCTACCTTGTCACAGACCAGTTGTTGCACATTTTTTAGGTTGTAAGGAAGCTAAGCTAAATGTTTAGAGGAATGTGCAGAACTGTCTTTTGTAGTATTCTTTTTCTGGTTGAAATGGATTTTTTCCTCTTGTGCAGGGTTAGGAATGTTTTCCACTGTAGCTTGTAGCTGCCAGTGTGTGCAAGTGCATTTCTTCTGAATGGTTGGCCTGATGAGGGTGAGGAAGGATATGCAAAGAAGACTCTCTTGCCCAGGTTCCCCAAATCCAAGAGCTGTACAATCAGGAAATGCATTATAGCATCCATTGTTGCTTCAGCAGGGAAAGCGTGCTTTACATATGCAAATACTGCTCAGAAGTTTAACTTAATAATTATCAGCTGGAGCCTCTATTGATGAGCAGCTGAGGCTAATCATCAGCAACAGAATTGGAATTAACTACTACTAGGCTTGCATTGAGCATGCTTGTCTCTAGCTTGTGTAGAAAATTGTAGAAAAATAGATATATGTATTTTCTAAGCTCACATGTACTTATTTCTTGTACTTTCTGTCCTTTAAAAAAACACTGTAAAATGATGTATTTTAGACTTTTCCCCTTCCTATCTCTTCCACAGTTTATTACTGGGCAGGAGCCAACACAGAATAGCTCCAGTCTTTTCCCTCCCCCTGCCACGAATGATAGTCACAGTGCTGTGTACAGCTGCAGTGACACATTTGGGCACATGCTTCACCTCAGAGGGCTGTGATGGCTGCCTGCTGCTGCTGCTACATTCTGCTCTATCAGGGCCACTAGTCACCTTAACACAAAGCTCACACCTGAACTGAGAGGAATACCTGGGTGGAAGACATCCAAACAGTTAATGAAAAAAAGAGAGGCTGCTTCTCCATAGGAAATTTTCAGGTTAACAGATCCCATTGTTTTCCCTCCCACTCCTACTGTACACCAGGGAAATTCAGCTGTCTGCAAATACTTACCCTGCAGATATCATTCATATGCCTTTTCCTAAGTGTGCTTTATTATTCACATCACACTCCTACAGGCCCTCCACAGCTTCCCTTCTAATTATTCCCCACTTGCCCATTCCTATGAATAACCAGTGGCATTCACCCACATTCTGCCATTTAAGGCATTTAGTCGTCCGTCCTACTACGAATTGGATTTCTCCTTTTTCAGGACGTGCCACAATTTATTTAAATTCATCCAGACTGAAACTCCAAAGATTTAGAATTGAGTTGCAGAAGGTTTCAGCTTCAGGGCACAGGCACCCACTAGACAGTGGCCTGTCTCTCCCCCCATAGTGGAGGTGGTAGAGGGGAATGCTTCAGGGCAGAGGCAGTTGGGCAGTTGGGCTGGCTCAGACCAACTGAAGCTGAGTTGGATGTGTTGCACTGCAGGAGGTGAGAAGCACTGTGTGACCCTCTGGGTCAGCCTGAGCTGTGGGAATGGTAACCTCTAACTGCATGGGATTTATGTCTGTAGCTGATCTAAAAGGGCTCATTTATTTGTACCCCAGGTGTGTACTGCTAATTGCGATGAGGTTGTCGGTGACGAGAAGTCACTGCTGAGGGATAGCCAGTCATCTCCTCTGCAGAGAAGTGTGTTTGCCAAAAATCTTGTAGGCAGCACCTCAGAGCCTGGTAATGTGGTCAGAGGACAGAAGGGGCATTGACCCTCTCTCCTGTCACAGGGTACTTGCTGTGTTGTAGGAGATTGCCCTGCAACACGCCTTCAGGATCTGAACATGTGAGTTTTCCAGGCTGTCACACTGGCAGTCTTGACCTGCATGCAAAGCTTTTGAAAGGAAAGAGAATACCCTCTCTACCTTTGGGGAGATGGAGCTTCCTTTTCTGCTCTTTCTTCCCCGCTTCCCAACTGCTAAAGGAGTGGTTTGCCAAAAAAATCAACATCTTTACAGGAATGGGACTTGGAGAAAATAACAATTTGTCAAGAGCACAGATGGCTTATTTAGAATCTAATAGGTATTAAGACATTATTTTCCCCAGGCTTTACTCCTGATATTGATAATGTGTTATCTTTGCCAAGTTCCCCTCTTGATAACATGTTATCTTTGTCAAGCCAAGTCCCTGATAAAATCTTATTTTCCCTCAGTGCTCACTCTGATAAGATATTATTTTCTTACATCTCCACTGCCAGTGGAAAGGAGGGAAATGTTATTTTTAGTCCTTTTCTTGAAGAGGCATATATATTGCCAAGGCAATGCAAAACAGGGAAAGAAAGAATGAGAAGAACAAACAAAAAAAAGTTATTGTATACTAGACAAGGAAATGAGCAAATATTTTAAGACTTATGGGCCCTTGTTTTGAATATGCTAATGAGCCAACATTCATAACTAGCTAATGAGCCAATATTTTTAAAAAAAAACCCAAACTATCTAAAATAAGACACATCTGTTTCCAAGAAGGATGTTTATGTTTAGATTTTCTTATCCTGTTCCTTCCTTCATTCTGTTGCTACATGCTTTTTCTTTACTAGTGTCTTTTACCATTTACCATGCCTATTATCCCTGTTAGACAACCCCTGTCAGAATCGCATTTGCTCAGCCAGCACATAAACAGCTCCCTGCAGTTCTGCAGCACGGTGCCATCATTGGTGGTACAACTGCAAACCCTTTCTGAGACACAGCCCCTTCCCCATTTTGGGTGCAGAGCAAATGCAGCAATGCAGTGAAAGTGGTTCTTGAACCACTCCATTTAGTTAATTTAAGAGACTGGAAGTCATGTCATGAACAAGGCAATGGACAACTTTGTAATTTATGAAGTCGGATTTGCCCTGAGAAACTGTTTCTGTCTCTACCACTCATTACAGGGTGTTCATAAGACAAAGATATTGCAAGTGGCTGCTAAGTACCTTTCCCCACATTTCCTGGATTTCCAAATTGCAGAGTCCAGCATTACAGAAGTGTTAAGTGTGTACTGTTGCATATGTAGCTGTCCTCCAAAAAACTAGTGCAGAAAAGGTGATTATTTGTTGAAAACTGTATCAGACCCATCTCAACTGTGCATCCAGAACTGGTATTTTCTGTGAATGTTAAGGACTCCAGAACTTCTCACCTGACTGAAAAAGAGGGACTGATAGTACCACTTTTCCTTTAAATAACTTTGAAAAATAGGTCACTGATCCCTGTGCTGCATTAAAATATATAGTAATGAACATCATAGGCCAGTGAGGAAATAAATAAGTCTTTTTTTCATAGCAGGATATGTATGTGTGCTCACAAGCAGAATGATGAGCTGAAACAACCTGCTAAATAGCTGTGATCACCATCCATCCTATGCACACAGTGATGCTGATACTCTTTGGAAATGAAGTGGTGATCGTGCAGGTAATGATCCTGTCAGCAGACACAAGGGAATGACAGCAAAGATTGAACAGGAGACCATCATTCTCACATTTCCAAACTTTTAAGTGTTTGACTTCAGTGGCTGGTTGACCCTGGCTGGACACCAAGTGCCCACAAAAGCTGCTCTGTCATTTTCCCTCCTCAGCTGCACAGAGGAGAGAAAATATAATGAAGAGCTCATGGGTCAAGGCAAGAACAGAAAGAGGTCACTCACCAATTACTGTCACAGGCAAAACAGACTCAACTCAGGAAAATTAATTTTATTTATTACCAATCAAATGACAGTAGGGTAATGAGAAATAAAACCCAGTCTAAAAAAACCACTTAATTTCCTACCTTATTCCCAAATTAAATTTACTCCTGATTTTCTCTCCCTTCTTCCTTGTAACTGTGCAGGGAAACAGGGAATGGGGGTTGTGGTCAGTTCATCACATGTGGTCTCCTTCCTCCTCACCCTCTTCCTCTGCTTCAGTGTGGAGTCCCTCCCATGGGAGACAATCCTCCACAAACTCCATGGAGCTCAATCCTTCAGGAACTCACTGTTCCAGGGTGACACCCCTACATAGGGGTCACAAATCCTGCCAGCAAGCTTGCTCCACAGGGTTACAGCCTCCTTTGGCCATCCTCTTGCTCTGGCCTGTGGTCCTCCACATGGATCTGTGGTCCTCCACATGGATCTGTGGTCCTCCACATGGATCTGTGGACCTCCAGGGGCTGCAGGGGCACAGCTGCCTCACCACAGTCTTCCCCCTGGCTGCAGGGGAATCTTAGCTCTGGTACCCAGAGCACCTCCCTTCTTCACTGGCCTTGGTGCCTGCACACTTGTTCCTCTCCTGTATTCTCACTCCTCTCCTCTCTGGCTACAATTAAGCAATTGTAGCTGTGTAGTAATTTCTTAGCCCTTCTTTGTGGTCGCCCCATAGGCGAGCACTGTTTCCGATGGCCTTGGCCAGCAGCAGCTCCATCTCAGAGCCATCTGGGATGGGCTCTCTAGGACATGGGGAAAGCTTCCAGGAGCTCCACACAGAGACCACCCCTGGAGCCCCTCTGCTCTCAAAACCTGGCCAAACAAACTCAATGCACTTGGCAAATCTGGTGTTCTCTGGGTGAAGGTTTTTTGTGTATGATACATTTGATTTCTGAATCCATTGATTATAGAGAGGTTTTTGTTCAGGGAAAGGATACTGAAGTCATTCCCCTGCATATGAACAGCAGGCAATGATGTGATTCTTTAAGTAATGCTGGCCTGCAGTGGAATTGAATGGTTCAGGTTTGGGTTCAATAAACCATGTTAATGTGTTCTTAAGTATGCTTAACAACAGTGGAATTGAACTCAAATTTAGTACTTAAACAACATGCTGAAGTTCTAAGTGCAATTACTATTGACTAAGTCCAAGCCTGATGGTTGATTGGCATGTCCAGTGCAAACAGTCTTTCCTAACTAAATAACATGTAATTTAACATATACTTTGTCCATGCCAAATCCTGAGAAGGACTTCATACTGATGGGAGAAATTCTTCTGTCAGAGCTGAGGAAACTTGTTTGGACTGTATGAAAAGGCTTGGTTGTTATTTCTTGTGCTGTCTCTGTCTAATGGACATCAGCCTTCAGTGCTCTTACTGGGACATCTTTCTGTGTTACAACTTTCTACCTCTGACATGTGAAAAGCATGAGCTTGTAATTGTCTCATATCATGGTGGGATGAAGGAGTTCTGAGTTCACAGACCTGAAGTAAATTGCTGGGACAATGTTTCACTGTTAAAAAGGTTGCTCGGGCAAGGTTTTCTCCTTTCAGCTGAGATCACACTGCAGTGTTTGACAAAAAGTTGTTGGAGAAAAATAATTGGTAAGTGTGAGAATAGGCACTTTGGGATGCCTTAGCACCTACTCATGGAGGCACATATCCAAAAGTACCAGAGAGTCAGCAGAAAGAACTTCATTCATAGCTGCCCATATAGCCAGGACCTACCAGAGCAGCCAGCTGAGCAGAAGTGCAAGGAGTACTAAGGTTTTGGGTGATTAAAGCTGAGCTAGAACTCCAGAACAGAAGGGATAGTTTATCTGCTTTTATGTCTCTGAAGTTTGCTTTTCCCTTTAGGTCCATGGAGTTCTCCACAATGGGCTTTACGTGGGGAAAAAATAATTGTGCAATGAACTTGGAATGATTTTGTGGCCTTATCAGGGGGACAGTCATGAGAGTGGTTGCCTGCTCTTCCATTTGTTTGTGCAAACTATTGGCTTTTGGTTAAAATTGTTATACTGCAAGTCTTCAGAGTGTGCACAGACAATGGGAATTTTCAAATGTTGAAGAAATGTGAAATGAAGGAGTATCTTGTGTTTGTAGTCAGACCAAAACACTGTCTCTGGGCAGCATAACTTCCTCTTACCTAAGAAGCAGCCTAGAGTTCAGTTAGTTCATTTTAAAGTCATTACATGCTATTAGTTAGAGGATGAATAATAGCTAAAACATACAAAAACATCTAGACCTTGTAAAGATGCCAAGAAAAAAGTGGTTTGTGCTCACTAACAAACAAAATTTAAAAGGTTTTAAAAATCCCTCCCAAAACATGCTCCATAACTTTATGGCCCTCAGATAGTTCCTAAGAGAATTGTAAGCATTTTAGTTCAGGTCAGAGTTGCCCAAAATACTCGAGATTCCTGCTTCTGCACTTTGCTTCTCTGATCAGAGAAAATTTTGCTTTCCTACACTCTGCTTCTTTCTCCCTTATCCAGTTAACCCTTGGATAAACTTCTTTTTTTTCTCCGTGGCTCTTTCCCCAGCAACTTTCCAATGCCACTGGGTTCTTTTCAGGACTATCACCTCTCCAAGTCTGATAAGTACAAAACAAGGAACTTGGTTTTAATGCCTATGCTTTAGGTTTTGTATGTTGGAAAGAAGATGCCACTGCTCCAGTCCCTCTCCTTTCAGATGAATTTTTTTGATTACTTTCTGATGGCTTTATTTTCTCCAATGTCCTAAAGCACTCTGCTTAATTATTAATGAAATCTGTTGCCTTAAATCCAGGTGATTTCATATATGCAGAAGCATTCAGTAATCCATAGAATTCATAACTTACATATTGTCAGGTTTTCTGAATTTTTTGACCTAGTGTGATGATAAGTCATTGACTGCTGTCAACCATGAAATAATTATTCAGCTTTGTGTTTGGGTTTTGTTTTGTGGACAGTGGAATTTTGCAGGTCTTTGTAGGTACAGTTCCATTAGCACAAGTCTGAAGTAAAAGGCTCGACACAGGAAAAAAAATTGAATCTGAAACTGCCAAAGTTCAAAAATAGAGCAATAACCCCAAATGAAGAATAAAAAATAATAGCTTTATTATTATTTATTACACCATTCAAAAGTGTACTACTTGCTTCAGAGCACAGTAATGTTCCTTGTAGTGTTCCCTGGGAGATCTTCAGTCCCAAAGTCACACAGACCTCGTTATGTGTTATGTTATTTTATTTTGATTTAGATTAGATAAAAAGTGCCTAGACACCAGCTCAGAGCACTCTGCCAGTTACTATAAACTATCAAATTCAAGTGCAGTGCAATCAGTTTAACTCTTCTACCAAGCAACACACACAATCAAGCATCAGTGGTCCCTAACATTAATCCACTTACTCCTTCTCCAAGGGTGAGATGAAACACACAGAACTAAATCAAATAGTATCTTGCCACCAGTCTTGCCAGCCTCAGATGTGCAAAAATTATGAGTTAGGCAATATCTGAATTTATGAAAAACATTACTTTATTTCTGAGTATTACAGTCAAACTGTTAACTTTTGGTTTTTTACTTTTATTTCACATGAGTCCTGGAATTGTCACATTATCATTTGCAGCAGAGAGCTGGGATGTGCAGATATATCAATTACATGATGATATATCTGAGAATAGTGAGCAGTATTAGTAACAAAACATGACTTGTTCAGCTCTATGAACCCTGAAGAGATCATTCCAGAAAATGTCTTGGATTTAGCAACTTGTAAAACAAAACACAGATAATTTCTGTAGCAAATCAGTGCATTTCAACTAGCTGTACATTTCAGAAGAAGAGAGCTGGTTGTTTAATTCTTGAGAGGATGATATCCTAACTCTTTTACATACCAGCAGAAATATTTACTACTGAGAGAACAGTAGTGCAGTTACTGGCATTTAAAGCCAGGGCTGCATAAACACTGGGCCGGTCTCATCAGCTGCTGCAACTTCAGTCTGAGGCAGTGAGGTGATAATTTCTTTCAGTCCCTTTCTCAGACTGTTGTTTCTTCTAAATACTGTATAGAAACAGTTGAACTCTTCTGATCAATATACCTACAATTGTTCAGATGTACAAAACAGTATCTTTTTCTAAAAGATAAAAAAAACTTCTAAGGTTTTAATTTTGGCAAAGCAGCATTTATGACCTATTGATTTCTGTCATAAGATAGGTAAAGATATGTTTAATTTCTTCCCATACTTTGAAATTCTGATGAATGTGGTTCTGAGATTTACTTCCATATCTTGCTACCTTTTGATAATGATTTGAAAGGAGCAGAATTCAGTGAATAGGAAGAATAGGAAGTGATGAGTAACATCTCTATCAGCTGGATATTCACCAAGTGAGGAGTTACGCAAATCTTTGGCTAGATTTGCATTGTAATTGTGTATCTGTTGATAACACAGGGTGAGTAAAGGTGCTGGTTTTATCTGAGAGTTTCTACACATTGCACCCTTGCTGTCCAGTGATAGGGATGCAATGGAATCACAACCAAATGAGTCTTAGTTTTCCTAGCTTGAGTATCAGCAGCTGAGGAATAACACAGCTTCAGTTCCACGCCTTCTAAGCTGGGTGGAGAAAGATAACTCAGTATCCTATTGCATGCCAAATTGTAGCCTGGCTCTGTCCTTTATGTTGAGTTTTTCTATTGTTGCACCCATTATTTTCAGGCTTTTCAAATATCTAATTTAATTTCTAGTAAGTATTTGCTGGAGCATTCAAGTTTCAAGGTATCAGTGGCCAAACTCCAGAGTCTGTCTTGAGATAGATTTATCCATAGCTTTTGGTAATGGTAAAAATAATAAATCCGAAAATTTTTGTAGGTAATAGTCTGCAAGAAAATGCAAATGTTCTATCCAAAAGATGATAAAAATCAAGATAATGATTTATACACATAACAGGAGGTGTGTAAACCTGCATAAAAACCCAATATAAATTAGATTGAGGTTTTGATTTCTGCAGCTATTTCTTTTGTGAACTCAGTTTAGAGGACTGCTCATCATTCATGTAAATGTGAAACAGTGAAAAAGAACAAGCAATGAACAAGTCTTTATAGCAGGGAGATAGTTTTTAGTCAGTAGGTGAAAAGTGTACTTGTTAGGGAGAACTTCTAAACAACAACTGCATGATTTCCATTTTATAAACCACTCAGGCTGGTATTCATTTGATAAAACCAGAAGGACTCTCTGCACTGGAAAAATCATTAAATAGCAAACATGTCCCTGTCCTTGGCACTGACGAGGTCACACCTTGAATCCTGTGTTCAAGGACCTGGACACTGAGGTTCTGGAGCGTATCCAGAGAAGGGCTGCGAAACTGGGGAAGGGTCTGGAGCACAAGGCCCATGAGGAGCAGCTGAGAGAGCTGGGGGGGATTTACCCTGGAGAAATGGAGGCTCAGGGGAGACTTTATTGCTCTTTAAAACTGCCTGAAGGGAGGCTACAGCCAGGTGAGGGTCATCCTCTTCCCACAGGCAACAAGTGACAGGATGAGATGAAGTGACTTCAAGTTGTGCCACAGGAGATTTAATATTAGGAAAAATGACTTAATGGAAAAGGTGGTCAGGCATTGGAATAGGCTGTTTGGGGAAATGGTAAAATCACAATCCTTGGAATGTTCAAAAAACGTGGATATGGACATAGTTTAATGGTGAACATGTTGGTGCTGGAGTTGGACTCAATGACCTGAGAGATTTTTTTCAACCTTAAGATGATATGATTTGGTGATTTAATACATGCAAGTAGGAAGTCACGTAAGAGAAGTACTTTAGTGTAAACTACTCACATATCATTACTGCAAAGGAATTTCTTGGTAATGATGACACTGTGCATAACTCTCACTGTCTTTTTCTTTGCTTCAATTTGATTTTGTTTGAATATCTTTAAGCAGTAGTTTAGGGTGGAGGGATTTTCACCAGCTTTTGAGCATTTGTATTCCAGGTGTATATAGGTACAGCTCTATTAAAAGTTATGTGAAAATGTGTCTCCCTTGAAAACACATCTCCTGCATCCCTATTTCCTCCTTTGAAATTTGGTAGCAGTATTGTACTGAGAAGTGGTCATAAAATGTGTTGCTTTGGTTATGGAGCCTGATTTCAGATGACTTCCCTGGTTTATACTTCAATGCTTACTTGAACAAAGAAAATACCAATCTCATTTCTGGATTACAACTTTTAGTTGAAGGTGTTGAATTGAACCTTTTAACTTTTTTTTCCAAATTCCTCTGAGTCTTTTTAAGCCAAAATACTTTCCAGAATTTGGCCCACATGTGTATTGAAATTTCTGTCCTGAACCTCTTATTTCTCAGCAAGTACATAATACTATGTTGCTGAATAAAACCCATCTGTTCCTCACATGTGAATCAGCTGGGGCTACTGTTTGGCACAAAATGATTGCCAAAACGCTGTCATTTAACTGTGGAGGAAGTGGGAGTAGGAAAATTATTTCATCTTCCATACATTTCTAAAATACATTTAACTGTATATTAATCGGGTTTGAATTAGATCCTCGTGTTCTTGACTGTCTTCCCGGACTAGAGACTGGCAGGCAGCCCTATGAGAACAAAAAACCCCACGTGCTTATCTTTTGGTGTGGCTTTAAAATTAGTAGAACTGAGCGTTTGTCCAGGTTTACCTTGCACTTCAGCACGGCGTGGAGGCGCCAGGTGTGGTGGCTGCGCTGGAAGCGCATCCCCGGCGCCGGCGCTGCGGGCGGGCGCGTTGTGACAGAGGTGCTGTTTCCTTGTCGCGCAGATGGGAAGCCGGTGTCGCTGTCCCCGCTGGAGTCGCAGCCGCACAGCCCCCGGTACGCGGCGTGGAGCCAGCGGGAGCGCGAGAGCCTGGAGGTGCGTGTGCGGGAGGTGGAGGAGGAGAACCGCGCGCTGCGCAAGCAGCTCAGCCTGGCGCAGCCCCGCGGCAACCGCTCCAGGACCTACTCCATGGAGGAGGGCACGGGCGACAGCGAGAGCCTGCGCGCCGGCATCGTGGCGGGCAACAGCTCCGAGTGCGGCCAGCAGCCGGCGGTGGAGAAGTGTGAGGTAAACAAACCGCAAGGAGCCCGGCGGAAGACAAGCGTGGTCTATAGAGCTGATCCTTTAAGGACAGTGCGGATCTCTGTCTCCATCCCCCTGTAAACTTTCTTCTCCAAAACCAGTCTGCTGCGTGCAGCTTTTTAGATAATTTGGTGTTGTTCTTTTTCTTTAACACATGTAATCATCAGAATATCTTCTGAGTTATTATTTCATCACACCTTTTTGTATTTTTCATTCTTGTGTCCCCCAAACCTGGTACGAAAAATCAAAGCCTCGTTTCTAGGTGACTTCACTACAGCTCCACTGATAAAGACCTGTGGCAAACTGACCCCATGTGTTTTAAATAGTAATGACTCCAGAGTGCTGAGAAAAGCCTTATTTCTTTGTTTCTTTGCTTATATTGGAACAGTTCAGGGTTTATGATTAATTAAATTGTGGCTCCTGGAGCCAGCCTGTGCTTTTGACTCACTTTCCAGAGTGTGTCTGGAGCAGGTGCTTTGTGTGAGCTGAGCACAAGCGGTGTGCTTGGCTGCTGGGAACAGGAGATCTGCTTCTAAGACAGTTTTGGGGTGGTTGGTTGGTTTGGTTTTCTCCATTTCACGTCAGTATTTTCGTGGATGTCTTCCAGATACTTAGTTGTCAGATGTCTGAATGATGACAGGTCCAAATATGGATAGATCCAAACCAGAAAGTCTAGCTTAAAGGCCGTGTGCCAATCCCAGCTGATAAAGTTATCAAAAATGACTTCCTCCATTTATTTCTACAAAGAGGGTGATACCATATCACCTTTTATCTTGCTTGCTGCCACTTGGAAGATAAAAGTTGAAAGAATATTAGTGGGAGAGGAAAAAGAAATCCTAATTATCTCTTCAGATAAATTCTATTCGATGGAAAAATATGAATTATAGTTTGAAAATGAATTGCTGCTCTCCAGTTGGATATCTTCATCCATCAGTGTAGAAAAAAAGGAAGCAACATTATTGTAAGGAGAGGGAAAAAGAGGTTTTTGTTTTTCAGATAATGAGAGTCTGATTTTCCTCACTGTGAGATTTTTGGCATTTCTTTTAATCAGGCCATCAATCAGCAGACCTCACTTTTTCCTTATTATTATATCAAGGAATGATGAGCTGAATCTCAGTTCTTGGTTGTTCAATGTACCAACCAATCTGGGACACAAAAATAGTAGCTCAAAGTAGGGATAGTTTAAGTGACCTTACAGTTTCTAGTGTTTTGCCAATGAGTTTACTTGCTCAGTGGGGTTTAGCACTCTGCTGGAAGCAATGCTTATATAAAATACGAAATCTCACATTATTTGCCATCCTCCTATCTCACCGCACGCTATTTTGATCTCAGAATAACTCCTTACTCTTCTTTTAAGGAATTCACTCAGTAACTCAGTTACAGCAATGGAAGCTAAAATTAAAGTTCCCTACTATCAGATTTGCCAAGGGTCTCATCATTGATCCTGTTAGTGTAGATTCAGGTCCTGTGTTTGTGTCAGGGGCATCTCGACACCATTCACTCTCTGGGTTTTTTTCTGTGTTTCAAATGTGTAAATAAAAATTTTTTAGCTTCTGACGCTGGAATATATCACAGAAAGAGTGAACAAATTGGATAGTGAAAAACAAGCGTTCTTAAGAAGCAGACTGTGGCTCTGGGGGAGACTAAGAGCTCTGGGAATAGGTTGTTCATTTCATTGAGTCTGTTCTTACAGATTTACTGGTGATAACATTCCAGAATCTAATTTGGGATGGTCTTTAACGGTGATTAAAACGTTTGAAAATGCAGTTACAATGAATGAACCTTAAATCTCTGATAAATCATAATCTATGTGATAATAATTGTGATCTCTATCAAATAGCTGTGGGTTTGTTGCATTCCAGCCACAGCTTCCTACTCTGTTGCATGGCAGGAGAGCTCTTCTCATAGTGTAAAAAGGACCAGCATTATACCTCAAGAAAAAATCAGACACCCAGACAAGGGGCTTCTCCCTGGAGGGAGCAGATGCCTGTCATGCCTTCCCAGAGGGAGACAATTTGAACACAAACCTTGGAAATATAAGTAAGCATAGTCCTTACACAGATGCCAGTATTAACATCAGGCTTCAGAAGGAGAGCATAATGCCAATGAAAGCTAACAAAATTGTATGCCTCTTTCTTACAGTGTTATCCCAGTATCTTTCCAGTTTGTGCCTCCATAAACTGAGCATTTACTTGAATTAAGTGTGCATTTTTAATATTTTTGAAAGAGATTTTATATTAGGAAATTGATAATTAGCAGTATAGCATTTAGTGGCTTAGCAAGATACTTAACATTTGAAGCATTTTTAGAAGCATATTTGTATTGTTATTGTTCTCAACAGTGTTGTTCAATAGGGTTAAGTGTGTAGGGCTCCACAGCCATCAAGAACTGGTCCTCACCAACTTCAGCAGTGTAACACATGTAAAGCAGATGTTATCTGCCACTGGGAAAAAAACCACACCACCCTGGAAACAAACACAAACATTTTGTTACATACTTGTAATATCTCCTGATCACATTCAACAATTATTTATGAAAGATTAAAATATCTACAATGGAAAGCCTACTGGAAAATTATTGAAGTATGAAATGTCTTACCAAATAATGTTTTTAATTCTAAAGACTAATAAGCATTTTTAAAACTTACTATTTCATCATTTGAAAAACCAGCCAAAGGAGAAAAAATTATTACATATGCTCATCTTGGCACTGTATACTCCTCATCAATATGGCATCTAAGTCCCAGTTCTTTGTGTGGCTTTGGATATTTTCTTCACAGTACTGTTATCCCAGAATATGAAATACTGCATTTAGAAAGTTTTTCCTGGTCTGTAGTGGCTGAAGTAAGAGTTTCTAAACTGTGTTAGCATGCACCTTGCTATGACTTAAACTCCCTTTCCTAAAGAATTAACTTCCTTAAGTGCCTTGAAGCATCTGGACCTGAGTGCTTCCTAAACTATTCACAATTAAAAATAGTCCAGTTGTGTCCCTGATCCTCAGCCTGTGAGGAGAATGTTGTGATGAGCTTCACAGGTTGTGTGGATCACAGTGGCCACTTCTGGGGGGATGGGGGGTGCACTCTTCCAGCCACCTGCAGGTGGAAATAAAGGAGTTGGAGAGAGGTGACAATTTTCAGAATCTGAGAGGTGATGCTTACAGTAGAATGCTCAGGAGGGTGCAAGTTCTTTCAAGTGCTTCTTCCAGCCGTATCTTGCCAGAATCTGGGTACAGCCAGCTGCTCTCAATCCAAGCATGCATTTGGAACAAGCGTGGAGAAAACTGGAAGCAATGTTTTTCCCCTTGGGATGCAAACATCTGCAGACAGTTCAGGTTGATGGCTTCATTTTGGCTTATCTGTTTTTCCACTGATTTTGTTTAACAGTTAAACAATGAGAGAGAGGAAAGTGAATCAGGGAAAGGAGAGGAATAGACTGAGTCTTGCAGCATGCTGCAGGCAAGAACTTGGAAAGAAAAGGTCTAAATTTCTGTTCTCTTTGAAGATTATTACTCCTTTGTATAACTGATTGCAGGCAGTAGAAGTGATACATAATACCAAACACCAGGGAGAGGCTGAGCAGAAGGTACATGGATGCCTGTGTCTCTGAGCCTGGAAAGCATTCAGGAGAGTAGTATGTGCTGCTCTCACCGGGTCCTGGCTGAAGCAGCATCCAACGTAACAGCAGCTGCTGGAAGACAGCAAGGAATGCATGCTTTCAATTCTGAAACAAACTGATTCAGTCAAAGGAGAACAGATGTGGGCAAGCACTTGACAGAATAAATTGATTTGCCCTCCTGATTTGGAGGGCAGTTGTAAGGTGGAGAGAGTGGCTTTGAGGAGAGCTTTTCTGGCCAAGTGTAGGTAGTACAAAACAATGTTGACAGTATATGACAGTGCTACTCTGTTGAAAACCCCTAAAGTATGTGTGTCTGGTCTAGTGCCTTCAGGTGAATTGTTTAAAGCGAGGGTGAAACTGTTCTCAGTTAGTTTGATTTTATTTGGCACTGAGGGGAAGGATCTTGGGTCTTCCAAAAGCCTGAGAAGGAGCAGGTGACAGTCAGGGAGGAGGCAGTATGTGCAGGATCAGGACTCTGCACCCATGGCAATCCCTGCCGATGATGCAGTGCAAACTCCTGCAGCAATAAAAGTCATTAATAAGCAGCCTCTGCTCTCCCCTCTTATCACAAGAGAGAAACACAATCAATTTTTGCCAAGTGTTGAGCATGCTCAGCTCACATTGACTTTAACATAAATTGGAAGTGCTAATACCTCACAGAGCTGTTGCCAAAATGTACTGCAATATCTTTTCTTTCTCACACCTCTCTGGGCAGACAGTTGCCTTATTAATTCAAGTCCTCTTAAAATATCAGATCTTAAATATGCCTGAGCTTGTGAAGCACATTAGGACTGGAGGCAGCTGTGATGTTCATGTGGATGTTCTACAGTGGCACAGCCACTTGGCAATTGTATGATTCAAATTGTGCCTTGTACCAGGTGATGGTGATGGATGGGGCTGTGGACTCTTCAGATGTGCCCAGCACATGCCACTTGGCTGGGGAAGTGTGCTTCTGTTATAAGCCAGGCTTTGGGGATCTGTGACTATGTGAGGAGGCAGAATTCCTCATTTGTTCTCAGCATAGTAGGCATTCTCTGGAAAATGAGAGCTGTGTGTGTGAGAAACCAGCTAACCAAGCTTCAAATGGAAGCCAAATGAGGCTTCCCTGCAGTTTCACAGCTGTGTCCCCAATGGCAGCTTTGTGCTGACAGCATGGTGAACTCTGCTTCATTTCTGTGACCACTAAGAAACAGAAGATTACAGAACCTGGGGTCCAAACTTGCTAGGATTAATTATTTTTTTTTTGTCCCTAGGGAATAGAAATGGCTGATTTTAAAAGTAGAGCAGAGTAATGTAATAGCATTTTTCAGATTAGTACTTACTGCCTAAATAATGACTCGTAGCGCCTTTTCAATTTTCCCTTTCCTCCTGAAGAGATGAGGAAACCTCTGCCTCGTGTTAAAAGGGAGGTAGAAAGGCACAGAATAAGTGATAATTTACCAGTGTCATGAAGTGGAGAGAATGTGTTTGTGGGGGTTGTATTTAACTTCACATTAACCCTGCCCAGGACAGCCCATACTGGTAGTCACAGGTGGAGAGGTGGCCACTTGCCTTCACAGCCTGTGTCCCATCACATCACTGGGATGCATCCAGCCCTGGCAAACCAATTGTCCCAGCCATGTTCATCCTTGAGAGCTTGCACACCCTCTCCATAGTGGCTGTGCATAAGACAGAAATAATAGAAAATTTCTGAGATGATATCTGCTGCTTATTATCAGACGTAATTTTAAACTTTATTTCAGGAGTTAAAAAATGTCTGAATGTTTGCATACTCAGGATTTTGTGTGCTGATTATTTAGGGAGGGTGTGTGCACATACATGCACACATGTGTCTTAGCTAATACATGCAATTTTATTCAAGCATCTGATGAAATGTAGGGATAGTAATGACTTCGGAATGATGATGGTGCTATAACTCAATTAAGATGTTTTTAACAAACTGCCTCAAGTGGGCTGCAAACAGCTGCAAAACACCCACTCAAATCTCTTAACAATTGCAGCACTAAACAACAGCAGAGTCATGTGTGTGCTCTCCCTAACGAGTGACAAACACCAGGAGCAGGCTTTAATTTCTGTTCTTTTTGTTCCTTTTCTCCCACAGACTATCCACGTTGCCATTGTCTGTGCAGGGTACAATGCCAGTCGGGATGTTGTCACACTTGTCAAGTCTGTCTTATTTCACAGGTAAAGGTAGCTTTCTTTCCTTTTGTATTGTGTATCTGATTATGACTAAGTGAGCTTTTTCCAGGTTTACTCTCTTACTTCAAAAGAAGGTCAGATTCCCTTCCCTAGTTCCTTTCTCTTTTTAAGGAATGAAGCATTTCATTTATGGCCATCACAAATAGATTCAGCTATGTGAAGATTTCTACAGTGAATTAGAGTGATCAAAAATCCACCTGCCACTCCTGTTGCATTGTGAGAATAGGGACTGTATCTATCTTCACTGTAAAGCATCTGCACACTCTTGATTGCTGTAAAATAATGATAATGGTAATAACAGTGTTGTATTCATTTAGCCTATTTTTGGTATCAGCTTATGGCACAGGTGTAGATGATAAATTCATACTGGTTGCTTGACTATCCCAGCTTCCAAATTTGACATTTGTTTTTGAGGTAAACCTGCTGTTACAGTCAGTATATACTATTTCATTAAATTCAGATGGTTTATTCTGGCTTTGGAATGGCTGTTTACAGCCCCTCAGAAGGTTTTGCAACCTGGTTTTAGCATAGTTAGCTCCCAAAGTTCAGAGGCATAAACGTACAATGAAAACAAAATAACCAATTCCCTTAATAGACAGCAGCTCCAGAAGAAGAGAATTCACATTAAACTATGTGTGAGTGTATGTGTATATGTTGTCCAGTTCAGAAATGTCTCTCAGAGATGCTTTCCAGTAATGTTGCAGAAAGTGGATTAAAATTAGGGAAGTGATCAGACTGCTTGACTCAAACAGGACAAACAGACTAGTAAAATGTGCTTACAGTTTATTGAGGAGGTGGTTTCAAGATGCTGCTTAATTTGAAAGACAGTTTTGTGCAAGGATGAACGACTCTTGTTCATGTCATGTGGTGATATCTTCTTGCACCTATCATGAGTGGGGCATTCCAGTCCCGCACTTTGCTCCTTATGTTTGCCTCCAGTCTCCTGCTGGAAGTCTTAGTAGTCACTCCCTGACAGTGGTTTTAGTTTTTTAACATTTTAACATTTTTGGTAAGTTTCATAAAATAATATAAATGCTCCCCTTGTCAAGTATGAAAAAAGACTCAGTAAGTACTGTTTAATCTCCAGAATATGAGAGCAGCTTCCATTATCAATACACAGTCTCTGCAAGTCTTTTGAGTAGTAGCATGTTCATTTTAGATAAAGAGTAGGACCAGAAGAGCAATGCTAAAATAAACATAACAAAAGCAAAAAAACAGTAAAACTCCGTGTCATTCTCAGTGCAGAATTTTTCTGAATGTTAAAATTCTGTTGAATGTTAAAACTAGATCTATTTCTGATTAGAAGTTTGAATTATTCAGTGTAAACTGGCTTTCTATTGCAAAGATGTGGGGAGGTTTTGCCTATTTTAATTGTTGTTTCTAAGGGATTTCATGGAAAATTACATATTTGTGGTGACACAAGTTATCCTAGTGGTTAGCTTCTCCTTGTTTTTCTATCCTAGTACTTGCATCCATTTTGAGAAGATTTAAATCTCTCTATTTCCAAATGTTCTGCCAATAATAGGAATCTCACAGCTCAAAGGTTTAGACAGCCTCTCTCTACATTCCTTAAAGGAAGTGTCCCTGTTTTACATTAGGCACTTGTCTGAGCAATTAGCAAATTTTGCCATGTAAGTAAATTCTTAAATAATAATTAAAATATTAAAGCAACCCAAAGGTAATTAATGTTGGTATTTCTAATTCTGATGGACTCTGCCTCTGTGAAGAACATATTGTTGCTTGGCCTGCACTACTGCTCGTGTCAAAGGAGTTGTTGAGCTCAGCAGAGGTGGTGGAGATAAAGTCCAGTATAGCTAATGAAACTTGAGTACATTCAAGATAACCTATCTCCCTTGTTTGCTCAGAACATACTTAAAGAAAAATTTAAGTCTATTCCTGCTTGGAACTAGCTTTTCTCACTAGGCATTAAATTGTTTGCTAGAAAGAGAAGATATTCTCAAAAACAAGACAGAGCTTCTTGCAGACATTTCTTTCTTATCTTCCAGAAAACACAGGCTTCTTAAGCATCAGTTGATGGTGTGGCTCCATGGCCATGCTTCAGTAACCCTCCTTTCTTGGATCTTTATCTTTGGAATGGCAGTTGTGCAGAAGGATGCAGAATAAGCAAGAAAACCCAACAAACTCAGCTGAATATTGATTTAGAACTAAATTTCCTTGCACTGGTTGCCATGTGCAAACAATGTTGTCTTGGAGACTAGTATGCACTTCAGAAATGGTGATGGTTGGAAGAAAGCTTCTTTTAGTTGCTAGGATTTATTTAGTTGTAGGAACAAAGGATGGAGACAGGTCATGATACTGCATTAGGAGGATTGAGTTAGAAGAGTTGGAAGTGGCTGGTTTGGGTAGTAAATGCTTCACGATGTCAGCAGCAGGTTTACCTCTGACTTGAGCATCCTCAGTGAAAACAGGATGGAAATATCTCTTCTTCTAACCCTAAACATGCATCAGGGAGTGTGCTGGCACAGTCCAATTAGCTAAGCAGAACAGGCATTTGAAAGGACCATGTACTTCCAGTGGAGAAGTTTGCTTAACAAGAAGTTTGCTGTCCTAATCTCTAAATGAGGCTGCTGGGCCTTCATTTGTAGGATCTCCATATTCAATCTCAAGTACAAGTTTTGCAAGAACAGAAAAAAATATGCTGCCAAACTTACTGTCATAGAGATTTTCTTTTTCCTTCAACACACCCTGAATCCAGTCTACTGATTAAACAACTGACCCCCAGAGCAACCAGGCTTAATGTACTCACCTGTCCTCCTGCACCTCAGTTGGTGTTTGTCCTAAGACACTGATTTCAATGAATCTGTCAGGAATTTGTGGATATGTCATGTCCTTCTTTTAGCATTTCTGTGTAGGTTAGTAATTAAGGCATGTTTTAGCATGCATTTTGATATAAAATTGTATACCTAAATTCCCTGCTTCCGTAGGAAATCCCTGCTTCTCTAATAGAAAAGCTCTGAGAAAAGGAGGCCATGTCAGTCTAATCCCAGGGAGCATTAACATATTTGTTATACCCCCAACTTTGAGCTAGAATGCCAGATAGAGACACAAAACAGCAGGAGTGCTGGGTCATTAAGGATAAAAGCTACAGGATTTTCTATAGATGGAGTGTGCTGTCTCTTCTCTCTTGCATGAATGTACAGCAAATCCTGCATATTGAACATTTCAGCTCTCCACAGGCCTAAAACACCAAGAGTCAAGTCATACCATATATATTATGAGATTTAGGCAAGCTACTTGTTCCGACCATTTGAGAAACCATATCTATCTTCAGGTTCCAGGGAGTGGGAAAAGGAGAGGAAAGGGGTAGCGTGATTGATTCCACATAAGAACACCACAGTTCAGAGATGTGTTTCATTCCCAGTGATAAAGGAGCTTGATTCCAGTTTTGTTTTTCAAAAACGTCTGCTCCAGCCGCAAAACCCAGCAGCTTTTAACACCCAGTTTGACATAACTGACAGTCTGTTCTCAGGAGGAGACTCAGCAGAGCTGGGATAGTGCAGGGTTTGCAGTCTGATAAATATGCATTGGCAGCACTGCACAGAGGGAGGCTTGTAGAATGAATACTCAGTGCTACTCTGCAACTTTCCTGCTTTCCTTTCTTGCACATCCAGTTCCCAATTATGACAGGTTTTATAAAGCCATTGCAGGGCTAAAAAAAATTATCTCTGAGCCAGTTTAACACAAGTCAATCTCATATCACGGTGTCCTAAGAGCAGCCTAACTTTAGTTTTTCCAAACCAAAAGACTAAACACTAAAAATTAATTATATTGGGTCAAATAGGCAGAAGAAAGTACAAATACTTTTGGAAACAGTGCTTGTAGTAGTATGCTAAAAAGCACCTGCATTTCTTTTTCAAAATTGAAGCAGTTTCCTGTGGCTGATAACTTCCTTTGAATCTTTTGCAACTATTGTTCCAAGTTATATTGGTTATTTTCAATGTTTTTACTCCATTTCTGGAAGTTGTAAACCTTAGAGTGCCACAGAAACAGCCCACAATTAGAGTTTTGTAGTGAAAAGATAATTTCTCCCTCTGCTCAGGTAAGTCTTAACTTGAGTAAGAGTTTAAAATGGTTTTTAATGTGTTCTTATCTTTTCCAAAGACATGCTAAACACTATGTTTCATTTGGAAACAAAGAAAAAAAACAAATTTACACAATTATAGCATGTTTCTGGCAGTTAGGTCAGCCTGACAATCTGTAAAAAATCAACTTCTCTTTTGTGCCAGGAAGTACTGGGTTGGTTTTTTGTACCCTTTTTCCCTCCCTCTGCCATGGCAGTCCCTCTTCTTCACAAGAGTCACTGCACTGACTTCTTTAGCTGTACTCTCCATCTATGCTACAGCAATAGTGGCACAGGAATGTGGGGGGTTTGTAAGGAATGTAAACAAACCAGACAACCAGAGAAATGCTTTTTAATAAGAAGTTGCCTCTTTGATTTAAGAAGGCTGCTTGAAACCCTGAAGTTAGGCATATGTCTGAGCATTTTTAAGAACAGGATATGAAGCTGTGTTAGAGAATGCTGTATGAAAAATGAACTCTTTTTTTTTTTTTTTCTATAGAACAAGTAGAATAAGGCAAACCAAATGAAAACCTAAATTAAATTAAAAGGATGACATGTAATTTCCAAGTAAGAGTCACAAGTCAACACTGGCTGGTAATTAAAGCTTATATAATCTAATGGCTATATTCCATGGAGACCACTTTGCCTTAATGGAGTTAATTTGAGAATTCAAAACCTCTTGTCAGTGTTTCCAACTTTTCTAACTTGTCAGTCTAGAGATTATTCTGGCAAAGACTATAAAGCATGACCTGGTTTCTCTAATCCATATAAATGCATTAATAATACACACTTCTTTTTTTTTGTAGCTGTCCTAACAATAGAGGCATAATAGAGAAAGCAATGTTTAAAAAAAATCTGCCCATGAAATCTCTTAGTACTTCCCAAAGGACTTCCAGAAGTTAAAACAAGATCCATGAGTGATGCAGCAAGTGTGTGTTTGGGATCTCTTCAATAGTTTGTATTTTAATCAATACTGGGTGTGAAGGGGTATAAAAAAATCTTGAAGATTTTCACGTTAAAATTTTTCACATGTGGGAGAGGGATTGTCACATGGGCATTAGGAAAAAAAAATTTCCTGAACTGCCTTTTATAATTCCTGTTTGAAGTTCTTGTAACCATTTGTTACAGATACAAAAGGTATTACCTTGTTGTGCTTCCCTTAATAAAGTATAGGTTTTTGGAAATAAACCCCCTGGGCTACTGACCTTTTTATATTCTTAGAAAATAAAATTCCTCTGTTGCAGAGAGAGAGAGAGAGAACTATGTAACCATGCAGCTGCCTTTTGAATTACTAACAATTGAGCTGTGGAATAGTACAGAAGGGAAGAGTGAGTCTTGGTTCACTACTCCCTTTTTCAGTTCTAGATTTCTGTATTTAACTCTCTGGCAATGGCTATTTGAAAAGAACAGGCCACAAATGCTTGAGCAAGCAGATCATAAATCTGATGAAGGATAAGAAGTTTTGAAATGCAAGAATAAGACATCATGATAAGAAAAAATGTAGATAAATGGGTCCTTGGAATAGATTTCTAAATTCATGGCCTGACTTTTAAAATTACTGACTTCTTTTCATTTTACTAACTGTATAGGACCTCAGCAGTTCTGAAAATGAGGGTATTCATTCAAACTCCTATATTTAGGTCTAAGAGCCTGTATTTAAGCATCCATGCTTGAAAATCTTGGCTAGAATCTCCCTTTGTTCACTTTTGAGGAAAGTAATTTAGGAAAAGTGTGCTCTTTACACATGGTTTACTTTGTCAGATAGTGTTCTGATTTTAAGATAAGTGAAAACAAGTTAATATGTGAAGATTTGCAGTATTCTGAATAGAATACTTAGAACCATAAGTTTCCACTTGATGGGAAGTAGCCATATTTTGGAACTACATTTTACCACATTAAGACATTAGTGCATCAGCATTTTCCACACTGCAGAGACTGTGAAAAGTTGTAGTTGGTAGAAATTCTAATGTTCAAAATCATTGAAGTAAATAAGATTAAGTATTTCTGGACCTTGTGAGAAATTCTATGGATGTTTCAATTCCCTGCTTCTGCAGTAAGGAATCTGGAAGACCTGGGGCTCAGGGTTCTGAAACCTGGGGCACTAGAAACCTTTACTCCCAAGCAGACTAATTCACATGAATACTGGGAATTTCCCAAAACCTGTTAGTTTTGTGGGAGAAGTTTATCACAATTGCCATATATTGACCCATGTTACTCCGTGGTTGCATGTACTGTCACCATTGCAGTGTAGTGATTTGTATCAGTACAAGATACAACCAGCCTCTGCTAGGTGTGTTTTTTAGTTCTCTTGATGTGTCCAGGGGAAGATGTCCAAGTTTAATGAAATACAGCTTTCAGTGGAATCCTTCACAATATCCTGATTGTCATCCCTAATTCCTAGAGCCAGTGATTCAATCATGTTGTCAGATAATTATGGCATCCCTTTCACATATCTCTTGAGAAAGATTTCTCATCTTGCAGAATCTCTATCTTGTATAATGAATGTTGGTTGATCTTTAAGCTTCTAAAGTTGTTTCTTAAACACTTTGAAGCAATCCATATCTTTTAGGCTTCACATATTGCAGACAGCAGAAGAGGTGAAAGATGTCATCTGTGTGTATGCTAGTAGGGTTACCTTCAGAAGGTCTTCCAGCTTTGAGGCTGTGCACTGTTGGCTTCTAGCACCGTGCTAAACCTCACATTTCACAGAACTCAAATCTCGTCTGGAGTAAAATTTTCTGTGGCTGATGCACATTTAGTTGTAGATGTCATCAGGTCACTATACTGTTTTGGGGATATATTTTTGTAAGTGATAATCTTCTGCTTTGCCTCTGACACACACTTTCCTTCCAGCTGAATCCTTACCATGAGGCTAACAACTTGAAAGAGATTTCTGTGTGGGAGTACAGCTATCCTTTTTTCTTTCTCCCAGTAGGAGATGAACTAAAGTAAATGTCACCCACTTGTTCCCATTTAAGTTTCATACACTCTGGGTCATTCAGATAAGTATAAACTGCTACTGAACATCTGAGTGTCTTTGTGTCAGATTTTTTTCTTTTCAACTAGTGTATTTCATCTTGAAATATTTTTTATCAATTCCATTAAACTGAATGATCATTTGAAAGAAGACGGAGATTTCTTTTTTTAACTGATTTTTTACTCTTCTTATTCTACTTTAGAATATAAGATAAATAACCCCAGAATAAAAAAAAAGGGAAGGAAATTACTGAAGAACTCCAGCTGGGAAATAATCCTTCCAGAATCCAGACTGAGCCCCTGCTTAGCAGAGGGACCTCTGTGGGATGTGTATGTTGACATTCAACATCTATTTGTCCTGAGATACTGCTTTGCCTGTGCCCAAAGCCACCGGTGTTGTACTTTGTTTCTCTTGGCCTTGTCTCTACTAATGAGATGTATTTCCTGATCACTGCTATTTCCTGATTTTTTTCTTGGCAAGGTGCCTGGTTGCTGCGGAATCTGCATGAGCCAGGATGTCCTCTTCTACTCTCCTGCTGGGCTGGTGAAGCAGATGTAATTGCTGTGATCCCTTTAGTTTGGTAATGGGACACTCAGCAGCTGGCAGCTCACGCCTTTCCCTCTCCCCTCCTCCCTCCAGGGCAAGCTGGAGATGGAAAGACCTTTGTTTTTTGAAAAGTTGTGACTTAGTGCTTTGGATATCGTGAAATGCGGATCAGCTGTGGGTTTATTCTGCCATGGTGATCATCTCATATATAAGGCTTCTACCCAGCCCTTTCCTGCTTTCCCTGTAAGCACACAATGTGAGCCACAGTGTCCTTGAAGCCAGTACAGCAGCTTCACTGGCAGCCCCAGGTGTTGGGTTGGATCTTAGGTGCAGGATTTCTGACACTGCAAAATCCAGTCAGACACTGATGCTCACAACAATCTCCTCTTTCTGCTGAGGCGTCTGTTAAAATACTATGAAGCATTATATGTATTTTTACATTTTACTGTGGACTTTGTTCAGTGGGAAGCAGTATTACTCATCAAAGCAAGAAGAGAAACATTAAAGAGGAAGGCACACATTTTTCATTAATGTAGACAATGGAGAAAAAACAACCTTCGTTTTTTGGGTTAAGCCCAAAAATGTGATAGAAGTATATTGGCCCGAAAACATAGTTTTCCTTGCGTCTCATTCACACTGAAAAATGTAGTAGCTTTAATCAACATCTGAAACTAAATACTTCTCTTCTTAGATGAAAAATATCAATTAACAAGTACACTCATTTAGCTTTACAAATTCCGTAGAAATGAGAATCCACTGTTCCACTCTAGGGATCAAAGAAAGGTTGATCCCATGTTAAAGTCAAAACAAACCATTTGTCTTCTTAGTGGTTTTTGCAAAGTATGTCCTTCTTAGCTGCCAGAGAAAGTTGCTAACCTAGGGGTAAACATGGAAGACTACAATTTGTGACCAACTTCCACTGGCAGGTTTTTGTACTACCACAGAAGTTAAGGTCAAATTTTGTTGCTTACTGTCCCTCAAAAAGGGAGGGAGGTTAAGGGAATTAAGCAAGATATTTATAATGTCTAAATTCACATTAGTATAGAAAAATCCATACACTTTGTCAAAGTTTGCCTCTCTTGCTGCTACTGGCTTCACCCATCTTGTTTTGAAGCTTTTCAGTTAGCCCAAGTCCTGTAACAACTGAGGTGAACCCAGATCTGGTGTTTTGAAGTAAAATGTCTCCTGTCTTCCTGCCTTTCTTTAACCATTCCTCCTCTTAGGAAAAAGGATGTGGTGAGATTTGCAATCTCCATTCTATTCACTATGCCAGTGAATAGCTAGAAGGCACTCCCCCGAAACATCTGATTTTGGGTTTCTATGGGACAGGTGTTGATTCCCCAGGTTGGCTTTGTAGAAGAGTTCTGCTTAAACTCAAGGGTCCCAGAATTTCACCTCATTCAAATTGTTATTTTTCAACCTTCCCTAGCACCCTCATTTCTCCACAGACACTGTTTTTACCACCAAGATAAATTACCAAGTTCACCTGGAAATGGAAACAATCACTTCCAGAGCTCAAGTCCCCAAAGAGAGATTAACTTGGCCCTTTTTTAAGGAGCTGGTGCAAGGGACAAGACTCTTAGCTGTTATAAATCATCACATTCTGCTAAAGTCAAAGGATTTGTATGTTTATAACCACTCAGAAACTGATTATTTCTGTTGTTGTCGTGTGTATTCAAATTGCGTCTCGGCATTTTGGCCACAGAGCAGGACTCCACCAGACATGCTGTACACTCAAAACCTGACATCTCAGACACAGATAAAGCTTTCTACATTCTGATGTTGTCCTTTAAGAGCAGGAATTAGAAACCTGTGAACTAATGCATTTCTCTCCCTCCTCACCAGGCGAAACCCGCTCCACTTTCACCTCGTCGCAGATGCAATTGCCAAGCAGATCCTGGCGACTCTGTTCCAGACCTGGATGGTCCCTGCTGTGCGCATAGACTTCTACGATGCAGATGAGCTCAAGGTACAGACAGACAGACACTCACAGCCCTCAGTCACACCCTGCTGATTGGATGTCATCCCCTTGTTACTCATCTCCTCTCACTGGTGGCTTGCAGGGGAACTACTGCCTGAAATACTCTCCCTGATGACAACTGATTCTAACTGGCATGATTATAACCCCAATTACATTTAACTAGAAGATGCTAAAAGGCTAAAATCAGGGCAGTTTCTCTGGAATGAGAGCAGCTAATGAATTATGTTGTTTTACCTGCTATCAGGAGGATTCTGGCTGTGCATCTGATCACATTGTGTTTTTCTAAGGATACTTCTTCCTAGTAGCAGTGGTGGAATCTTAAGTATCTTGCTCAACAAGCCTAAGTCTGTTACTGGAAACACTCAACAGCCCTGCATTCCTTAAGCACAGGTGTGTGACACTCTAAGTATCCACACTGTATCAGTAGTACAATAGCTACCTTTTTTATCTGCATGCCCTTCCAAAAGGAATGAATATGAAAAGAGTTCAAAGGGGGAAAAAAACCTGCTTAGTCAAAGTACTTATCTTTTCATAGTTAAAAAGTTTAAATCAGAACATGGAGGCACAACATTGATTTTGAGCTGTATGTTTTTTACCTTTGGAGGTAGAATGAAGTATTCAGATTTTAGCATTTGAAGTTGGTGGCAATAATTTGTGAGACTTACCAGACTGTTCTGAAGAGCACCCTGAAATTTTGGGAAACCCCAAAATTTAGAAAATTGCTCGACTAATTAAGAGAGAAATTCAAAGCAAACCACTCTGTGAAATATTGAATACAAAAAGCTTTAGAAAGAGATGGAAAATGGAAAAAAGTGATTCTTGAGAAAAAATACTTTGTTTCTGTTTTTATTTTTTATTGGTTCTTCCACATGAAGCCATAAGCTGATATTAACCTAATTAGCCAGAGATCTTCCTTCTGTTCTTTATAGCTTCATAGCAAGGAGGAGATTTGTTCTTATAAATCTTGTACGTGTCTATGTTACATGTGCTTTTCTGCAAATTGTAGGGTTTTTAATTAGCCTCTCAGCTGGGGAAGACAGACCTCTTAGTGTTTTCCTTCTGGTCATTTGGGTATAGTCCAATCTAGTTAAGTAAATAATAACCAAGAGAGCTTACTTCAGTGATCCCCAAATTTCTGATTTGTAGGCAAAGCAGTGAGCAGATAGGAGGCTACAGAGCAAAGTTATTTTGTCCCTCTCTCTTCTTGCAGCCTTAATTTTAATATGCCTGGTGACAAGTCTAGACTATCCATAGCACATAACCCACAGGCTTTAGGTTGAGGGCCACTTTCTGGCTGGATGCAGGTAATGATGATGCTTAAAGAGGTCTTTCCAGGTTTGCCCCTCTTGTTCAGAGCTCATCATGCTGCATACCAAGCAATTTCCCTGATTTCAGCAGCCAAAAAAAAACCCTGCAGTATGTAGTACTGAGCAGAGGGGAATGTGACAGACCCTGCCAAAGGAGAGCAAAGAGTTACAAATATAAACAGAGTTTTAAAAAGCCAGCAATGACGCTGGCTCATATCCAAATCATTCTGCAGGTTTTAGCAGAGAGGACAGAGGAGCTGTTTACAGACAGCTGTAGGAGCTCATCTCATTTGTTTCCTATGTAGCCCCTAGAGAGGATTTAATGATTGGTTTGGGTTCATGTATTTCACCTGCACTCTTGGGAGCTATATTATGCTGCCTGGTGTTAAGAAAACATAGAGCTGATGCTGGATGTTTACTAGAAAGTCTGTCTTTCTCTGAAGTGATCTATGGATTCACTGTTACAGTATATACTATGTTTTGGTTTAAATGACCCTCCATAGTTCTTTTTTAAACCTGTAATCAATACCAATTCCTGCCTTTGAAAGGGTTTAGACTGAGCAATAGCATGAGAACTTTTTGCTTAGCTTTCATTCACCAGTGTTCAGTTGTTTTGGAACACATTTTAGCTGCTACAGAAAACATTTCATTTCACGTTTGGTTTTTTCCCATTGGATATGTATGAGCTTCCAGCCTCTTCCTTCTAATGCAGCAGGAGCTGGCATGTTAGATTAAGCCCTTAAGTCCTGGGAAAAGTCCTGCTTCTGCTCCTGTTCCTGCTCAAACAGGGCAGGATATGATGTGCAAGGGAGCACATAATATTAGATCCTCCATAAATAGTATGGATGCTTTTTTGTTTTCAAGTAGCTATTTAAAATTCAGGCAGCAGTTTCCACTAGCATATTAATTTTTTAAAAGGCAGAATTTGGAGACTAAAATATTTGGTATTTGGCAGTGTTTCTTAACATATCCTGCAGCTCTTAAAATACATGCTGTTTAACTTAGAGCAACCAGTGTCCTGAAGGCAGGCAGAGAAAATCAGGCTCGGATGTGGCTGTTGTTTTCTCTCAGGTTTTAGAGGAGAGAGAACTGGACACTTCATTGCAAGAAAAGGAAGACAAGGTACCACGGATTATATCAGAATTTCTAGGGCAAGCAAACCAACATATCCACTTTGTTGCTGTGAGTTAAGCATATCAGATGTTCCTTTTAAAATTTAGTGAAGACTTATTTTTCCTTGTGCAAGGTGACACAGCTGTTCACATTGCTGTTGCACCACAAAGAGCCTAAGTTCATTCTCTCCCTAGAAGCAGGTGCTGCCAAAGTAGCAGCAGCCTGCTTGGAAGAGGGGTGGAGCACAGGAAAGAATGGCCAGGAAAAAAGGTGTATCTTTGCTTGGGGCACATAATACAGGATGGGATAGAAGAGGAGGAGACTTGACTGTGGAGCTGAGCCAGGATAGCAGCATTTCCAGGAAAAGAGTCAGACAAAGTCAAGATGGCAGCTTGCTGGAGGTATTTCTGTAAACCAGTTAGTCTGAAGATTTTAACAGCCAGTTCAACTAAGATGCTCATAACCTTCCCCAACATAACTTGGCCCAACTCCTCATTGCCTTGCCAATAACCACAAGGGAGATAGATGGGTGCTTAAAAGCTCTCCCTCAACTTACAAGCTGTTCACATTGTAAACTCTCTCCCATTAACTAAACTTGCTACATCCAGTTAGTAATCAGCAATAAGCATCCTTGAAGTGTGAGCTGCTGATAATGGTGCCAATAATTGAGCTATTCTACAGCTACATGCTTCATTCTTGCTCTGCTGAGTATGGCCCACACATAACTCTTCCAAATTTATGTGGTCACATATGGCTGTGACTGCAAACTGGAAAGTTACTTGGCAATGTAAATTCACTTTATATGATCACTTCAGTTGTGTTAGTCAGCTTTGGTCCTAATGCAGTGGATGTATCTATTACAGCAATGCATCCCACAAAATAATGGGAAACTGAAAACAGTCTTCTTTGAACATTAAATAAATTAAAAAAACCCACCTGTGAAACATTCATCTCTTACAGCTGTGACTTGCAAATATCAGGCTGCAGGGTATTTTTTTCAGTTCAGTCTTACATGAACAAACTCCAGAATAAACCCTTTAAGATGTGCAGCTTGGACACTTGGCTTCTACACTTCATTGTTTAACATGGAACCTCATGTCAGTTCACTCACAGGGAAATGAAGGCATTAACCCCATTGTGATCTGCACTGTCCCAGAGCAGAAGGAACAGCTGATAAGGCAGCACTCTGTGTGATAGGGGGAATACAGATGAGGTGAGTTTGTTTTCCCAGATGTTGCCTGACAACACTGGTGACAACATCAGGTGAACTGAAGAAGGCAGAGTGTAGAATGAGCAGCTGCCTCCTCTGCTGTGAGTAAATGGCCCAGATACACAGTTTCTTTATCACTGATAGAGCAGAAGAGCATTCTCCTTTGAATAGTTTAGCCCACATGTGCTGCAATTGATTTATGAACCTGAAGGGACTGTGAATAGGTTTTTGTAGTAGGTGAACATTTGACCTGAAAGGGAAATGTGGAAAGCTCCATTCTTTGCTGTATATATGGACAATATTCCAGCTTCTACTGCTCCCAGAAACACCAGACCACAAATCTGACTCCCAGTGCTGCATTAGGTGATTTCACGTCAGAACTCTTGAAGTCTGCACACTCAGTCAAAGTCAGTGGTCTGATGCAGAGAGCACAACCAAACTGGGATAAAGTGTGGCATGAAGATCACCTATTTTTGGGCATTTACTGAAATATGAGATGAGTTACTTCTTAGCCACTTTCATCTGAACTTTGAAGACAGTTCCTTAGGTCAGATGTTGACATCATTTAGACAGACATCACAAAATATTCTGAATTAGAAGGGACTTACAAGGATCCTTGAGTCCAGCTCTTAAATGAAGGGTCCATACAGAGATTGAACCCACAACTTTGGTGTTATTAGCACCTTGCTCTAACCAACTGAGCTGATGGCAAGGGCTATGAGATTTAAGGAGGAAAAGAAAAGTTTAATTCTTTAATTATGATCTTAGTGTAGCAGGCTCTCAGGGCCGTGCCTGTGTGCACCCCCAATGCAGTTAAGTTCCCACAGTGTTCCAGGAACTCCCAGGCTTGTTGTCTGCACAGATGAGATATAGGACTGGTTTGAGACAGCAGCCCAAGTTGAAACCAGGTGATTGATGGAACTAGTGGCCATCTGCACAAGAAGTATTTGACAGCTTGTTACAGGAGCTGTCCCAGTGGGAATTTCAGACAGTTCTTGAGATTTCCCAGGCAGACCCTGCTGTGCCTAAACCAATTTGTATGCTTAAGCCTGTCGATTAACATCCTGGGCAAAGAATCTGGCTGTCCCAGACAGTCACAGCCAGTTCCTGCTGCAAAGTTAATCAATTGTACAAGAGTAAGACAATCAATAGGAGCAGTTCCTGCATGTGTAGAAATGACCATGTAGGACAATCTTTCATGTGTACCTAAGGTAGTTAGGAAATGTTTTGTACATAGGTTGAGGTGGTCTGTAGTGACACATTATGCATCTCTTGCAGTGGTCAGGTGGGACCACAGGCCAGCTGAGTTACAAAAATTGAACAGAAACATGTTTTAGCAAGTCTCACCCAATCCAACTAAGATGACCCTTTAAGTATCCTTGCAATGGAGACTCCCTTTACCAGCTAGACAGCAAGCAAGAGTCCTGCCTGGCACGTTGTGTTGTCCATGCAAAAGTTACTCTAAGTCAAAATCCCAATAATGTTAGCTGTTTCTACATATGCTCAGTTTGTGAGTGTCTGCAGCAAATTGCACCAAAAGCAGATCAAATCCCACAAAATCACTGGATCCCAGCAGAAGCTTTTCCAGTGGAAGATAGCAGGGGCTGTATGTATTGTACATTGCCATATCCCAGTTTTGGAACCACGATCAAACCAATACTTCTAACAGAATGGCAGATCCCAGCTGCTGAGCACGGGGCAGAGAGATTCTGACTGGCAGTTGGGAAGATGTGAGAGTGTATTTGATGAACAGATAATTAGCTTGGTGTTTCTCACATCAGTTTAAGAGGGTGACCACGATACCAGTGTTGATAAAGCCTTGAACAGTAAAATTGATCAGCATTCTCCTGCCTTCTACCATCTTCCTAGTCCAGAAGTTCCACTGGGTGTTGCAGCCATCCAGAACAATTTATTTCACAGTAATACTGACTGACCCCTAAACTATCCTGGATTGTCAGGTTTTTGCATTGCACTGCATGCAGATTATATATTGTTAAGGGCAGTGCAGGTTTGTTTCTCTGTTAAATAGTTCACTGCGTGCCTCAGAGGCAAACACACAAAGTTATAAAGCAGAAGTACACTACTTTCCTTTGTTTCTTTTCCACTTCATATGCAAGATCTAATTGCTATTAATGCAATACAGAATGAGAAACCCAGCATCTGTTTATGTTTACATTCATTTTCGCAGCAGTAAGTATCCAGTTAAAGTGTTTCTACAGCACTGAGGTTTTGATCTAAAACTGTCACGTGCTATGGGGGGCTTGCAGTGCTCCCTCCTGCATTTCACCAGCCTTTTGTCTTTCTGTAAACTGGCCTACTGCACATGTCAGTGAAATAACAGGCATAGACTACTGTTTATTCCTGCCCTTTCCCCTTCTCTTTATTTTTTTTAAATATGCAAATTCAACATTTTGAAAACCAACATCTATAATCAAAACATTTTACAGATTTTTATAACTTGCATGGCTTAGTTTTAGACTTGAATTTCCACTTTATAACTGGGATTTTGTGTATTTACTAATGAACATTGTGAATACTAGGGATCTGAAGTCTCAGATGATACAGTATGCTTGTGATTGTGACACAGTGCTACCATGTTAAGAACAGAGGCTTTTATCCATGGTTTTCAGTACAGATGACTGGACATTAAGAGAGACCGGGTTCTGTAAGCCAAGATATTTTCCTTCAGTGTTTGGGAGGGAATTAGTATCCACCAAGAAACAGATAGCAATTCAAACTCCCCAGCACAGTGGAACCTTTGTGAAGAGGTCAGAATCTATCTTGAGTGGCCTAAGCAGTACTTCCTCTGCCCTCCCAGTCTCTCTTCTGCACACAAAAAAAAAAAGCCATGCAACATTGAAGACTATTATTTAGATGTGTTTGCCATTAATATTCAGACCCAGCATATGAAGAAAGTAATTTTGTATAAAATCAGACTGGGTCTTACATTTCTGCCTATTCTAAACAGGTGGTCAGAAAGAAGGGCAAGGGCCATGGAGATTGCTGAGGCTGGTCAGAAATTGGTCATGATAATGGACTCATAGTGCCTTTCTGGCTTAGCACTTGTCATCTGCTTAGTGACAAGCAGCTTTCATGAGTAGCCTGACCTCTGATTCTGTGGAGGGAGGCAAGGTACCAAACATGGAATGGCTTCTTGCAGTTTTTTATGTAGTTTCTCTTCAGATTTACAAACGTAGTCAGTTAATTTGATATTTAGAATTTGATAGAGTTCGTTATACTGAGATGAAGAAGCCCAGTGTGATGCAAGAAGGTGCAGTATTTCCTGGGCCTCTTTCAAGGGTCCCACTCCTGTGCTACATTGTGCAGTGCTTCTAATGCTGTTCCAGAAGAAAGCCTCTTGTCTGACTTTGTAAACTCCTTGCACTTCCTACTGTTGCTGATGCTTTAAAAAGCATTGGAGTTCTTTGTTAGTCTTATAATTTAGTTCTAATTGCTGTGGGCCTCTCTGTAGCTCCACATTTTTCTTGATTCTAGGGAAAAGCAGTACAGTTGTTTCTGTTCTATGTCCACCAGGAAAATAGGGTAGCTGCTCTTTGTAGCATATGTGGAGTGAGGAATAAGGAGCCAACTCTCTTCCACTTAACATCACCCACATTTGTATCATAGTAGCTGACTGTGACATTTCAATAGCAAGGATTTTTGTTTGGCATTCAGCTTCTTAAACATTGCTCATTGCAGCAACATGTGCTGTACCTCCAGGGAAGGCAATTTTAGCAGAGAATGAGAAAAAGATGAATAACTGCACATGAGATTTTCCAAAAATTCCTCAGTTTGGCAAAATTTAAAAAGCGTGCCCTGGAAAAAACTGAAAAGGATACAATGTCTCAAAGTAACTTGGGCAGCTCTCTCTTGTTCCATGCATCCCCATTTCGGCAGCTGCTTTCTCAGAGCATTATCATCCACCTCTGAGAAGTGAGAACATTTTGCTGTCTTGAACTTGGATGCACAGAAATTACCTGAACACTTTGATCTGCATGAGGGGTACAGGCTGTATATCCCCTCTACTTGCTGGGGAGAGTTAATGGTCATCCTGTGCTCCAGTGCAATTTCTTTCTATGGCACTTGCAGGTAAAAAGCTGGGAAGGTATGTAATGACTGGAGTTAGATGGTCTTAGATCTTAATGGCTTTTTACTTGCTCATATGGACACTTCCTAGTCAAAGGCATTCATTTACTCACAGAAGAACAGCAGTGACTGTTCAAGGCATTCCTAGTCAGGATCAGCATTGGTGTGAGCATTTTGTCAAAATGTTTAGTGAGCCTTGTTTCTAGATTTGCAAAGAACTGAAGTATGTGTATTTTCATGTCTAATTGAGAAGCTGAAAACAATAGGAAACTGCAAGGACTTCAGGAATATTCTTGATTCACCACCAGGGAGCTGAAATGGTTAGATTTCCTCACTTGTGAAGTACATGGTGTTGGCTTATTTCTGAGACACAACTGAGACTCAGGGAAGTGTTGGGCAGCAGATGAGATGTGAGCTACTTCCCATGGAGCAGTTCAGCAGGCAGTGTAGGCACAAAGTGTTCTGAAGGACTGGGGCTGAAATAGTCTTTCTTGTGGAGAAAAATGATGTTCATCTTGTCTGGGCACGCCTTTTTGTGTGACACATTTTCACAGCACTGGAAATGGCAAAGCCCAAGCACTTTCTGAAGTCATTCTTCTCATAGGTCTTGTGAAACCATCTCAGCCAGGGAAGGGTGTCCTGTCTGATTTTAGTCTCAATACTTGCCTCAAAGGGGGAATCTGTAACAACATTTTAAACAAAATGCCATTGACATCACCTCTTTTTGAGTCAACTTGCTATGAGACCATTTGAACTTCTAAATGGAGAAATATTGTTTCTGTTAGTGGAGTTTTCACTTTTCAGGTCAATCTGCAGTCCTGCAGAGTTTCATTTTTTGAGATACATTAATTAGGTTATTAATGAGATGCCACTGGTGGTAATTTGACTTGAGTCATTTCTCCTAGTAGAGCTACCACTTTTCAGATCAAATTATTTAATCCTGTGGAAGGTTCATTCTTTTGAGCTTAAGCTGATGGCATCTAGGTCTCACCCTTTCAGAAACAAAGATGAAAACTGAGTAGTATTGTGATCCCTTGGTAATTTTCCCACATACTCCTTCAGATTTGACCCTTTTCACAGCTGAATGGATTCCACAATTTTTTAGCTGACACAGATGAAAACCTGTAAAATAGTTCCATCTGTATGAGATGGAATGAGACATTTAGGACCTGTGTTCACCTGTCTGATTGCAATTTTATCTGATGGTTTTTAGGTTGAAGCTACAAAGTTACATGGAATTAGGGTGCCACTGGTGCTTGTAGGCATCACACAGATCTTTCAAGAAGTGTTTAAAGAAGTTGTAAGAGTTACATATCTGCTACATTTACTCATGTAAATTCACTGTTACCTGAAATATTTGATGATATTTAACCAGAACCAGAGCAATTAACTAGACTGATATAATGGACTTCAAGTGTTCAGTGTTTCTTGCTTCTGAAGGAGCCCAGTTTTCCCAGTGTCTTTATTTTCTTCAGATTGTTTCTCTAGTTAGTGCTGCATTGTTTGAGAGACACCAGGGCTCTCTCTAATAACAAAGGAAAAGAACACTTTTTCATCCCCTGTCACATTCACTGCTTCTTGAATTAGGTTATTGTTAGTTTTGCTTGTTCATAATTGTAATACCTTTTATCCTTTATTATTCTTTTTATTCCAGATGTATTCTTGGAGCATTTTAGTCCCCAGGAGTTTTGATACATCATAATACTTAGCACTGAGAAAAGAACACTGCTTCATGTAATTTTTGTTCCCATGAAGCAATAATTGCAATACAAGAAGTTCCACTCACCTGGTCTCCAACTCTGCAGGATGGAGGATGATTTGTTTTCCTGCAAATTCTTTGCTTCTGGTGAAAATAAGAGACATTAGTTCTTTATGGGATATAGCATTTATTCTACTAGTTGGCTGTCTATTCCACCCACTAATGGCCTTTTTTTGGTGCAGCATTTTCAGCTGTTGAAGTTCTACTGTTCTTATGTTTTAGGCAGAAACAGTAAAAGTTTAGTTCTGGAGAAAAGTGATTTTACTGGTGAGATGGCCAATAGTGGGTAGGGATTTTCTTCTGAATAGAAGAATGGATCCTTTTTCTCATATATATTTGTTATGTGTTAGGATATCAGAGGTCTGGTGGAAGCTGCATTTTCCACGTCCTTTCCAGAAATCTTCCTAGGACATCAGGAAAGTTCTTCACTGAGAGGGTGGTCAGTCACTGGAACAGGCTCCCCAAGGTCATGTCACCAAGCTCTTGAACTCTGATCATGACTCCAAGCCTGATGATGGACAGCCCTCTTAGTCCTATGGTTCAGTTTTAGGCAGTCCTGTGAGGAGCAGGGAATTGCACCTGATGATTCTTATGGGTCCTGTCTAACTTGAGATAGTCTAGGATTGTATGATTCTTTATTTTGCAACTCTGGCTGTTGGATACTGTTTTGGATGGATACAAACAGGACAGGGATCTTTCAGGCTTTGAAGGGTGGGAAATCATTCCCTCAGCATTCTTGGTGTCTGGTTGGGGATTTTTTTGCTCATGATAACTAGTATTTTAGACCTGCAATCTCCTGCCAGGCATTACTTGGTTAGCAATAGTCACTGCAACTGTTCTGCAACCTTCTTTCATCATCCTTAAAAAAGAATTTTCCAGTACTGAAAGAATCTCACTTCAGATAAGTTCTTGTCACTGAGTTGAGGCTGTTGTCTATGCAACATGTGTTTATGCAAGATATGGTGTTGCTTTTTATTCTGGACAGTGCATCCTGATGACACCTGTTTGTTATCCTGACATCATGCAAAATACAGGTTGTGTGCCCCTGGGCTTTTTGACCTCAAGAGCCACATGGAAATGTGCTAGAGCATGGAATGGCTGCAGCCATGTACTTGCACAGTTACTAGAGTCAAAAAGCTGGCAGTGATAATATTTTCATGGATTTGTGTCTTCCCTGAAGAACTGGTACAAAGAGCTTGTTGATTGAGTTCACCAGCAATTAAAGCGGGCAATTGATCTTCCTTCTCTTTCCGTACAGATGAAGCGAGAAGGGCAGCCATGAGTTTTCACCACTGGGCAAGTTCCAGCCAGATCTACCTGTCAGTCAGCTTTTAGCAGAAAGCTCTGGCTTCCTGCCATTTTATCTGCTTCAGCTTGTTTGTCTCTTTTCACTCATTCACTGACAGGAAGAAAAATAAAAAAAGGCTTTATCTTATCTTCTGGGGAAGATTGGTACTTTTGCCTCTTCTGGAGAGGTGGGACTGGGAGGCTGGTGTTTGGCTGTTCTCACTGCCTCTCTCAGGATGCTCAGACTCTTGTGAGTCCTCCACCCTTGCCTGCTGCACTGGAAACAGCTGGGGTGGAGGCCAGAGGCCCCAAAGGCACAACAGACAGCACTAACTGAGACTGGCCAGACTTTTCTGTTCTGCAGTGTGATCTTGCACAAATGAAGAGAGGAAAACAAAGAGAGCATGCAGCATTTTGGAGATAGCAAGAAACAGTGAAGAAGTTTAGAAAGTCTCAAATGAGAGTAAAGGAAAGTACTCAGAAATTGGCCATTTGAGTTTGATGGGGCTAAGCAGGGTGGGAGAAAAGACAGCTAAATATCTAAGGGGAGGGAGATAGTCCTTAAAACTCCCAGTAGGTGAATTACCTTTTGGTCATTTCTTTTCTGAAGAAGCTGTATGGCTGAATGTCCTGTTATGAAATGGCAGAGACAAAAAAAA
>VZRX01011503.1:0-79000 GCA_013398075.1 Notiomystis cincta | reverse complement strand
AAAAAAAAAAAAATCAGTTTTACTTTTTGTCTGCAGTTGCACTCATGTAAAGCATGGATAAGCTCTTGGCACCCTCAGTTAATTTTGTTGTTAAGGAAGTTGTTTTGAAGAAGCATCCTTAAATCAGATTTTTCCCACTTGTCTGCCCTTTGTGTGCATGTGTGTATTGGTGAGAGATTTGGAAAGAAAAAAAAAAAAAGAAAAAAAAAGTCCTCAACATCAGTCAGACTGTGTTATGGACTTTGCTACAGAGATGAAAATTAATTTGCAGTTATTTTCCTTTGCTTTATACTGATGCTGATTTGGGAGGTTTTGTTTGTTCTGCCTTTTTAATATCTAATCTTCCTTTCCAGTTGTGGCTTGCTCCACGGTTTCTGCATTTGCTCCACATTATCCAGCACCCAGAGGTTCAAATAATCATCCATTTCTATCTCAACCTTTTTGCTCACTGCTATTTGTATCCAGACTTGTTGCATGCATGTGTGGAAGATATCATCTGTTTCTTAAAGTGAAAGATGAGACAGAATCCTATTAAAGTCACCAGTGCTTCTGTGATGAGTAAGAGCAACAGCCACAAAGGCCAGCAGAAATAGAAAAATTATTTTAGCAAAGATGTATAAATTCATTTCTCCTTACAATTGTTTCTTAGAGCAAGTTATTATTATTTCTTAAAATACTCAGAAACCAGAAATTCTGAATCTAGAAAAGTTATCCAGCTTTGCTGGATATTTGGTTTCCTTGACAACCATTCATATAAATAGTAAGGACTTGTTGTGGGGGGGAATATCAGTATAATCAAAACCTGTGAATCACCCAGGAAAAATCTAAATTCGATGTTGAAGTTACAAGTTATCCAGCCAATATTAATAGAAGAGTCTGTTTTTGTTTAAATAAGGCTCTCCTGTTAATGTTTGCTGGATGCCTGACAAGGATGGAGCAAAGGCAGTGATTTTCTGAAGGTGAGATGCAAGGAGATTCCTTCTGGCATTCCTTCTGAGAAAACTATTGGTGATGACAGTAATCTTCTTCCTCTCAGGATCTTTGATGACTTGGAATTTCTCTCTCAGTCTAGGTTGGGTTTTTTATTATTATGGTTATCTGTACAAAAGAAATGTGCTAAAGATAGGCATGTATGTTTACCCATATTTAAATGCTGACCTATTTGTCTCCTTTCTCAATGATTCAGTTAACCCAGTCTCAGCAACAAGGTGTTGATATTGCTCTCCTGGAAGCAGGAAACTGAGAAAGGAGATCAGTCACATGTCCCTGCAAAGAGCTCAGATATGTGAGGTACAGTCAATGTAAAAGGGGAAGGATTATCCTGGGACTAATCCTGAGCGGTGCTAGTGCTGCTGGAATTGTGACTCAAGTTTCAGGAGTGTGGGAGGAGGTATGGCATATATTCACAGCAGGATGAAGTTCTCCCTGTGTGAAAAACAGTGATGAGAAAAACTGTGCATCAAGAAAACTTCCTGTCCTGTGCCAGCAAATCAATACTGTTTGTTTACCCCCTCTTTTTATGCTTGATGTTGCAACTCACTGAATGTGATCATCATTAAAATGGTGGCAGTATTTTCCTCCAGTTCAGAAGTGACATGAAAGCCCCAGTTCTGTTAGCTTTATCTTAAATGAAGGCCACATGATTTAAAAAACCAGTATCTTGCTACTTGTAGTGTTCATAGTAGCAGCAAAGCACTGAGCAAGTAATGAAAAATCTGTGAAAACAAGTTGTCAGCTGCGTCTAGAATGTTATTTATCCAATCTGAGCAAATAACAATTTGTATTGTTATCTGATTCACACCTCAGAATTTCAGGGTTGTTTCCCATGCCTGGGACATTGTAAGGGCTGCCTGAAGCCAGCAGCTACAAAAGATTTTGGCTGGTTTTCCCACAGAGAGACCCCTCCTGCTCTAAGTTCTTTCACCATGTAGATTGCACTGGTTTTCAGATCAGTGTCAGGTACAATTCAGCTACAACTTGTGCAGATTTAAAACACTGCAATTTTGCTGTGGCCTGGAAGTTTTGCTCTGTTTGGTTTTTTTTGAAGATTTCAAAGTTAGTTTATCTATCATCTGACTGATGCAATTTTCAAGGAAGATAGTGCCTATGTTGAATTTGGTTATAGCAAGTAGATGCCGAATACTTCTGGATATCCATGTTTCCACTGAGTCATTCATTACAAAACCTGAGTCACATTTCTCTTTATTTTAATCAGTCTATTCTAGATGCTAGATATTATTAATGGTAAAACCTAGCATGAAAGCTCTGGGGAAACAAAATCTACAGACTGCATTTTTTACTTCCCCGGCCTTTTTTGTTTTCTCATTTCTTCTATTTGCTGCTGACTGTTTCCCCAGCACAGGGAATCTGCAGCCACTGAGTCTGGATGGTGGGATTTGGTTTAGTTTGATCCCATTTATGAGCCCACCTCATGCAAGTGGCACCTTGTGCCTGCAGAGCTGCTGATTCTGAGCCTGGTGCATCCCCCCCGCCAGTCTGACCTACAGGCTCCTGCAAGGCACTGACCTTTGTGGTGCTTTTGTGGAGTCAGCTGAGCAGCAAGGGTGTCTGATTTGGAGTGGGGAAGGGGATACTGTGTCATAGCTCTGGATTATTTTGATAGATTTTTTTTTTCCCCCAGGCATACCTAGGAAGATGCAGTGAATGTAGTGACAAAATCAATACGGTATTGAAGGTTGCATTTTTCCAGGGTAAAGTGTTTAAGGACATGCTGCCAGGGAAAACACTTTATCAGCCAAAATTCCATCTTACCATGCTGAACAAGGAGCACTTTTTGTAGCTCAGATGGTTCTATGGTGTTATATATTCTGTGGGACAGTGAGGAATTTCATTAGGAAAATGGGAAAAAAATACTGTTTAACAGAGAAGGGGGTCTTACAGGAACCTCATGAAGTGCAAAATCTTACACATGTAAACTACCCCATGTACTAAGACATGCTGAGGGCTGCCCTGCTGGAAAGCAGCGTGGCAGAAAAGGATCTAAGGTGGACAGCAGCTCAAACATGAGCCAGGAATTTGCTCTTGCAACAATGACTGCATTAGACAAAACACTGGCAGCAGGTCAAGGGAGGTGACCCTTCCCCTTGACTCAGCACTGCTGAGGCCACACCTGGAGGGCTGGGTCCAGGCTGGGCACCTCAGTACCAGAGAGACATGAAAATAATGGAGAATCTGGCCAAGGGCCACTAAGATGATGAAGGGGTTGAACCTTGCTCACATGCCAGGAAAGGTGAGAGAGCTGGGACTGTTCAGCCAGAGAAGAGAAGGCTTGGAGGGAGATCTTATATAAATACTTAGAGGGAGGGTGTGAAAAAGAGCCAGGCTCTTTTCAGAGGTGCCCAGTGACAGAACAAGGGGCAGTGGGCACAAACTGAAATACAGGAGGGGCCCTCTGAATATCAGGAAACATTATTTTACTCTGAGGGTAACAGAGCACTGGCACAGAGTGCCCAGTGACACTGTGGAATCCCCACCCTTGGACATAGTCAAAAGCCATCTGGGCATGGTCCCTGCAACTGGCTCTGGGTGGCTGTGCCTGCCAGGGGGAGGTTGGACCAAATGCCCTCCAGAGGTCCCTTCCGAGCTCTTTCTGTGACTTTGTGATGCTGTATGGAGTACAACCTACTCATCAGGAAAAGTCAGGGTAGAATTTTCTTCTGCTAGGGAGGTAATCAGAAGTTGTTAACAGGGGAAATGCTTTTAGATGGGAAGCTTTTATTTATAAAAGGGAAATGCAGTCTTAAGTTTATGCAGTTGCTAGATAAAACTTTTGAGAGCTTTTTTTAATGGTACTATTATATGTCACCTCTCAATCCAAAAGGTACATAGCAAATCAGGCTGTTAGGCCTTCTCTCAACCTGCAGTGCTTCAGAGAGGATGGCAAACAATGAGAGAAACATGTACAGTCCTACAGTCCCAGATAGCCTTGGTTTAGCTTCCCTCTGCTTTTGTGCTTGCTACTCTTTTGATGCTTTGCTCTGTGTATGTGTAAACAAGCACTAAGGTAAGACAGCAAATACATCATCTCACTTCTTGTGCTTCATCTTACTGCTCTGTTTATCATGATTTTAGTAATGTGGAGAAGGGAAGAGTGAGTGCAGCAAAGTCATAGTTGCAAACAAAGTATCTTGATATGTGAGACTGAACCTTTAAGAGTGTGAGGTTTAAATAGAAAAGTAATTTGATGAATTGGACTTCTAGCAAATATGAAACTGTATCCTAATTCAACCTAATTCACAGATGAAAAATCCACCAAAAGTTATTAATCAACAAAAATGCCACCAGGAGCTGCAAAATTTGGTGCAAATTGCTGCAGGATGGGAGTCTCTGTGGGGACAGTATTGCTGTAGAATTTCCCTGGGTTTATATTCTTCAGTAGGCACCTGCCACCATCCACTATATGATGCAGCTACTGAGCTCAGTGGATGATTGACCTGACACAATACAGGCACTCCAAAGTTTTTTGTCCTTCTGTGTTTGTGTCCTTCATTGTGCTCATGCTGGTACTATTTTCCAAACTTGTTATATCTTAAGTCTACAAGTCCAAGCCTTCACCTCTTTCAGAGAGGCTGAGGTGACCTGCCCTTGTACAGATACTTCACTTACAGCTGTGGAGCAGTCAGTATTCTCCTGAGAAGCCTGGGCAAGTTTCTCCATCATCTGTTTGTGGAGGAAAAAAGCATATTTAAAAAATCATGCAGTTCCCTAAAGAAGTACAATATAAGAGTGGAAGTCTGGCTGAATATATTTGTGGTGACTTGGTACAAGAGTTGTGCTTTGTGATGGTAATGTGTGGGTAACCAGACTCAAGGGTTTTTAAAACTGAAAATACCTAAATAATTGGGAATGTAGTAGTCACTATACAATTCATTCACATGCAGAGAATGAACCACCATTTCTCCCTCTCTCAGTCAAGGAAACTGGGAAACTTGATTTTAAGTTCCATGTCTATATCAGACTTGTCTCTTAAAAACTAGACTTTTGCTAGCTGTAATGAGCATTTATACAGTGGTAGCAACTGTGAGAAAGCTGAGTCAGGCTATGCACAGCAACTGTGATTTAGTCAGCTTTTCCCAGAGATGCAGCACTCTTAGGGAAGAGAATTTGCTGGTGAAGTATACCTGGACATGGAGACTGTTGCTCCCATGTCTCTAGAGTTCACCAGGTGATCATTTCTGTGCTGCATGCAGACTCATGGCCTTGTGATTTTTATATTCAAATAATTTATGTAGTTGAGTTTATTTTCAGTCTTCAATTACAAAAAGAATAAAGATGGTTCTGATGAAAGACCTTTAGTGAGTAGATGCTATTTCACTTAACATAAAAGAATCAATGTCAGCACCAGCTAAATGCTTTTCTTTGCTCTTCTCTCATGAACAAAAACACAGATCTTGAGAGCTAGAGATCCAAGGTGTGCTATTTCTGCTGAACTGGGAATTATACAAATGGCAAAGTATGTCACACTGTTTTGTTTCACTCTCTTTTACTAACTCTATTTTTTAATGTTCTTGATGTATCTTCTAGGAATATTTGTTCTCTGAAGGCAACTCTGATCTAACTTTTTAGCAGATGATTCACAAACATGCCATATATGGGCCATTTTAACTATGCTAGAGAAACAAAACTGTATTAAAACTTACAGAAAATATTTAGAGAATATTTAGGAAAGTGGTTTTTCTACCAGAAGCCACACCCTTCTCCTCAGAAGATAGAGTTCCTTCCCCCTGTTCCCCACAGTGATTTGAGGTGATACAGAATAGCCTCCAGGTCCTGGCCACAACTAGGACAAGGACTAAAGAGTTATTCCAAGGCTGAGCCCGTGTCTTCCTTCTAGTGAGACTCTGTGTAGCACCCAGAGAGGGAGCCTTCAGTGCTCTTGAGTAGCATAAGGAGTTTTCCTGAACATGAATTTGGAACTCTTACGTTATTCATGGACAGCAAAGCCATGAAGAAATTATGCTGGGGACTAATTAGGATCTCTGTTTGTGTCTTAGTCAACTCTGCATCCCAGGAGAGGAAACTGTGGATAAATTGAACTGATTGAGAGTTCAGGTTTCAACATATCCTCAGACATGCTTGCCAGCTGTAATGGACCATTTGGAACAAGGGCTGCCCTTTCATTTTTAAAAGTGATCCCTTCAGACATGAAGCTTCAGGATGGCAGGCTTTTGGCTTCTGTGTGCCAGATCAGAAGGAGCTGCCAGACAAGGGTTTCTTCCCTGCAGTGATACATGGCAGTGGTGTTAGAAATTGGAGTCCTGAGAGCAAAGAAAATAACTGCACCTTGAAGGTGATTTATTTTTCCAGCCACCCTTTACCTTCCCTGCTTGTGTCAGGCTATTCATGCAACATATGAACCCCTACCTTACTAGGCTTATTTGCATTAGCACACTTGGTGTTTTTTCTGGAGAAATATTTCAACTAATAAAATGAAGGACATGCCATCCAGAATTAATTACACAGCAATGGGTAAAAGCAAGCTCAAGTCTCTAAAATGACTGACTCTTCTAACATGTCAGGTATGACTGGTCCAGCACAAGGATATCAAGTGGCAGATTCAGAACAGTGTGGTTTGCAGAAGCAAAGTAGATACTGCTCTGCTGACACCTTGATGGTTCATTCCTAAAGCCACCATTTGGGAGAGCAGGAATCACAAATTACTTAAGTGAAGTTTGGAGGGTGTGAATTTGAAATTATCTCTGTTACACACAAGAAGACATTTCTGGGGAGCATTGAGTTTTCAATAACCCAACCAAAACTTCACACTTCAGTTTGCACTTTCTGTTTCTATTTTATGAGAATCCACTTTTCCTGTCTTTCCCCTGAAATTCTTGTCTTTCTCCTTAAAGATTTGCTCTATTTTCCTCTGTCTTTTTAATGAACTTTGTAGTGGGACAGTGCTCTGCCCTGGTACAGGAATCCTGAGAATACAGGGAGAAGTTGTGTGCCATTTTAAAGGGAGTAGAGCAGGTCAGCTTACATCATCAGAGGTCTTGTTACTTTATATTCAAAAAGAAATGTGCTCTGAGCAGCTATTATTAACCTTTCTTCAGCCATGCTGCCTACTTCCAAATGCAGGAACTGTTCCCTTACAGAAGGTTTCCTTTAAGGATTTCATGAGGTTTTTTTGTGCAAACGTTGTTTCATATAATAAAATTCACAGTGGCAATGAATAGTTATGAGATAGATCAGAATAGATCTCCTCAGTTTTGTGAATACACTGAGTTTCTGCCTACTATGTCCAGAGTGTAGCATGCCAAGACAAACACCCAAATCTGTCTCACTCCAGTCCCCTGTAGACAAAGTACTAATTGAAGTTATTGAGAGCACGACTCAAGGGAAAACTTAAAATCTGAGAATTGTATTGCATGCCCTTTAAAACAAACAAGAGGAGTTTCAGACAGGAAAAGAGGAACTTCTCAGAAACTGCTAATATCCCATTTTAAGCAGAAACTTTTGGTATTTGAGAACTTGAGACTCACAGAAAAAAAACTAAGCATAGCTCATGGAACATCCTGGTGCCTATAGTACAATGCATTACAGAATTTAGTCTCCCAACTTTTATTTTAGAAATTGCACAAGTGTTTTGTTTAGTTCTTATTGAAGAAATTAAAATGTTTGAGTTTGCCACATTCAACACATAAAACAAAAAAAATGTGGCTAGCAATTTTCTGTCACTTTCTCTACTTTCGAGCATGTCTGTGGGATCTCAGTGGTTTGAAGTTAAAGATGTAAGGCTTAAGGAAAATTCGAGCTTGTAAGAAACAAATTTTTTTGCAATTTTCTGGCCAATTATTTCAAATGACTGGCCTTTTGAAGTTCTGACCACCAAATTTCTAAAAAATATAAGGAGAATATTATACTTGTAACTTCAGAGAAAATTTTAGAATAACATTTTTTTGGTTGAAAATGAAAGTAATGTACAGTACACCTGAATTTGTAGCCTAAAAATGTATTTCAGTTTTATCAAGGACACATGAATGTCTCAGATGAATTCTAGCAAACCAGAAAGGCTCAACGAATTTTAGTTACATTGTGTGAAGAGGTTGCCTTAGAGAACTTTTTTTTCCCAAGCTTTCAGAAACTTTAGTATTCAGTATTAGTATTTAGTATTTCAGAGCTTCTGAAGTAAATTTTACAACGGGCTTTTAGATGACTTCCCACCTCAGAGATCTTCCACTGTTGCAAGAAACTAGTGCCAGGAGAAGTTTCTCTTTCTAATGAAGATTATTTTTTCTTCCTCTTTCCCACTTCCCCTTTCCTGTCAAGTCTGAAGTGTCTTGGATCCCCAACAAACACTACTCTGGGATTTACGGGCTGATGAAGCTGGTTCTGACTAAGACTCTGCCTTCCAATCTTGAGCGAGTCATTGTCCTCGACACAGACATTACATTTGCCACTGACATTGCTGAGCTATGGGCCGTCTTTCACAAGTTCAAAGGTATTTTAATGTTTTTTTTACTGTCCTTGTTTGAGGGGGGAGGGAGAATGGTGAGGCAAGCAATAAAGTGGGGGTGAAAAGGCTAGCTGAGGTTTGTTAAATGTTTTCACTCTTTCAGTTTTCGGTGTTTGAATATAATTGTTCTCTTTCTGAGCCCTTTCTCAATGATGTTCTGTATAGAATAATTGACAACACCAATTATCTAAGTAATTTGTTTTATTGGCGTGATTATATGGGGCAGGTGAGAGCTTGACAATACAGTAGATGATAAAGAATTATGAGCATGCTGTAGTTATGTCCCATTTAATATCTCTTATGCTATCCTTAGAAGAACTTGGGTTTTTTGGGAGGTTTTTGTATTAATAAAAATTAATTATTACTTTCAGTATAACTTTTCCATGTAACCACTGAAAAGGAATGAAGCTGAGATTCTTGAACCAGGGAGGAAAATGAAGGGAGCAGAGTTACACATGTGAAAAGAAATAAGTTGCTGCTTGGTCATCTTAATGAGCTGATAAAGGGTTTGGGATTTTAAGCACCTAAAATAGTTTTCCCTACCTATTCTCATTTACCACAGCTTCTTGAGAATGTACTTCATAGTTGGACCAAGAAAGGAGCCTTTCAGAGTAACTCTACAAGGAGATGATGACAAAAAAGTTCCCCATTACCCTGTCACAAAGCAGAGCACTTTCTGGCTAGCACACTTCTAAACCCATTTAATTCTCCCAGGTTCCAGTGTTGCCAGCTGTTCAGATTCAGAGCCATACCCTATTGTTCTCCTCTTGCCCTCAGAATATGTATCACAGTGCTGGTAAGTGCAGAGGCATCCCAGCCTCCTGCTTTAAAGGTTTACAGCACGCACTGTAAGTGTACCCTTGATGTGTTTTATCAGCTCTCTAAAAATCATCTCAAGCAAATTCAGCCTAAGCAAATGGGTGTATTTATTTAGAGAAGCCAAAATACACCACTCCATTAGGAGGGAGCCAGAAAAGAGCACATTTACTGTACTTATCCCCTGCTGAAATCCACAAGGCCTGCTTTTCCCAGTACCCAGCTCCAGGGCAGGACTCTGCAGGTCTGCAGTCAAGAACAGGTTCTAGTGCTTGCTTGTTCATCCATTTGGTTCCTTTCCCTTCTGTGTCCCACTGATGTCTTTTCAGCAAGCCAGAAGCAGTCACCTTTTTACTTAATTGAATTATTCACAAGCTTTCTTATTAAGGAATATAAAATAGTCCTTCTTCTTCAGGTATTGTTCAGACCTCTTCACCAAGCCTTTCCTTCCACTGAACCTTGAGTTTCAAACAAACATATACCTTGACAAGCATAAGTAACATAAATGTATGTATAGGAGGTAATGCTGTGCTGTTGTACTGTCTCACTGTATGCAGCTGTCCCATTAATAGCAATATTTGACTGAATATGGTGTATCAGCATGTCACAGCAGGAAAAGAAAAGAAATGTGGATAAACAGAATTTGGGCATAGAGGACTGCATGGTCAAAGAGAGCAAAATCTGAATTGAGATGATGACGGGGATTGTCTCCTTGCTTATAATTTCTGTCATAATTTCAATGAAGATACCTTGGATTTTTACTGGGGCAATGAAACCAAGCATAAAGACTGCTTGTAAAGAGAGGAACATGGAGTAGAGGCAGATGGAAGATTGAAAGAGAATACAGGCAGAAAATATGGAAATAAGGAGAAGAATAATTAATGGAAGTAAAACGTGTGTGTAAATCAGTCTCCATAGAGCTAGGCAGGAATGTCATCTGATTAGAGCTGGGAAAAGCTCTAACTTACACATGGAGACAGAATTCCTGTGCTGCTGCCCTCATAGCACTCATAGTGCTCATAGTACATAGCACAACTCCCAAATGCATGGTTTTTTAAGTTGTCCCGTGTGTCTTTTTATTCCACCTGCTTCTCCACAGTTTTTTAATCCTGCTAATAAATTGGTCAGTGTCTACATCTGCTCATCTCCCAGGCAGTCATGCACAAACAAAGAATAGACAAGACAATCCCATAGCCCCAGCTGTTGAGCTGGGGTGGGAGAGGACTTTGGAAGCTAACTCCTGGGGAGGAGACAGGAAATGTCCAGGCACAGGGTTGTTCTCCAGCCTGTGTCATGGGCTATAGTTCCATTAGCAAAGATGACCTCGATGATGGAGACATCAGAGTTGAGTGTTCAAGGGTAAGAATCAGAGGGAAAGCCAACAAAGATAACCATGGTGGGAGGCTGTTGCAGACCACCCAGCTGGGATGAGGAGGCAGAAGAAATATTCTATAAGCAGCTGGGAAGTTTCACAATCACTAGCCCTTGTTTTTGTGGAAGACTTGAACTTACCAGAGGTCTGCTGGAAATACAGCACAGGGGAGAAGAAACAGTCCGGGAAGTTCCTGGAGTGTGTGGAAGGTGATTTCCTGACACAGGTGGTGAGGGAGCCAGCTAGGGGCAGTGCCTGGCTGAATCAGCCAGCAGACCTGGCTAACCAGAGAGGTCCCAGTGGACTGGAGCTTAATAAATGCCCATCTACAGGTAGGGCTGGAAGGAGGATCTGGGGAATTGCAGGCCTGTCAGCCTGATCTTGGTGCCAGGGATGGTCATGGAGCAGGTCACATTGAGTGCCATCATGCAGCATGGGCAGGACAGCCAGAGGATCAGGCCCCATCAGCATGTNGGAAGTTCCTGGAGTGTGTGGAAGGTGATTTCCTGACACAGGTGGTGAGGGAGCCAGCTAGGGGCAGTGCCTGGCTGAATCAGCCAGCAGACCTGGCTAACCAGAGAGGTCCCAGTGGACTGGAGCTTAATAAATGCCCATCTACAGGTAGGGCTGGAAGGAGGATCTGGGGAATTGCAGGCCTGTCAGCCTGATCTTGGTGCCAGGGATGGTCATGGAGCAGGTCACATTGAGTGCCATCATGCAGCATGGGCAGGACAGCCAGAGGATCAGGCCCCATCAGCATGTGTTTATGAAAGGCAGATCCTGCTTGACCTGATCTCCTTCTGTGACAAGGTGATCCACTTAGTGAGTGAGGGAAAGGCTGTGGGTGTCTACCTAAACTTTAGTAAAGCCTTTGACATGGTTTCCCACAGCATTGTCACAGAAACTGGCTTCCTATGGCTTAGATGTGTTCTCTGGTTAAAAAACTGGCTGGATGGCCAGGCCCAGAGAGTGGTGGTGAATGAAGCTAAACACATTTGGCAGCTGGTTACCAGTAGTGTCTTCCAGGGCTCAGTACTGAGGCCAGTTTGATTTAATATCTTTATCAATGGTCTGGATGAGAGGATCAGGTGCACACTTGGTCAGCACCAAGTTGAGTGGGAGTGTTGATGTGTTGGAGGGCAGGAAAGCTCTGGACAGGAAGGATCTGGGCAGGCTGAATCGATGGGCCAAGGCCAGTTCTGTGAGCTTCAACAAGGCAAAGTGCCAGGTCCTGCACTTGGGTCCAAATAACCCTATGGAGCACTACAGGTTTGGGGCAGAATGGTTGGAAAACTGCCCAGTGGGAAAGGGTCTGTTGGTGCTGGTCAACAGCAGCTGCACAGGAGCCAGCTGTGCCCGGGTGGCCAAGAAGGCCAGTGGCATCCTGGCCTGGATCAGCAGTAGTGTGGCCAGCAGGACCAGGAAAGGGATCATCTCCCTGTACACAGCACTAATGAGGCCACACCTCAAATCCCATGTTCAGTTTTGGGTCCCTGACTACAATTGAGGTGGTGGAGGCTGTCCAGAGAAGGGCAACAGAAAATGTCCCCATAGAAAGGGTTGAGACGCATCGGAACAGACTGCCCAGGAGGTTGTGGAGTCACCATCCCTGGGTGCATTTAAAAGCTGTGTAGATGTGACAATTAGGGACAGAGTTAGTGGTGGACTTGGCAGTCTTACCACCTTCAATGGTAGGACACAAGGGTCTTTTTCAACCTAAATGATTGTATTGTTCTGTGAATCAGTGGAAACAGAAGGAAGGAAAAGTAATTTGGAAAGATACTGATACTCTTTTACTGCTTTGGAAAAGTTTGGCCTAAATTCTGTGGTGATTCTCAGTTTTTCCTAAGTGTCTTTTCATTTCTCCTGACCTCATTACAAAAGATTGAAAGATCGTCTCATGTCATTAGCCCCAAATATTCCTCCAGAGGATATTTTACTAAACTAATGTTTTAATCTCTTCCTTGTTTCTCTCTCAGAAGTCTCAGGTAAGTTTATGAAGATTTCTTGGGGGCAATCTAGAATATTTGTTGAAATATTACAAAACCAGAAGAATAATAAAACTCCTATGAAGTGAAATGCTCTTCTCTGAAGGAACCTGTCATTACACCCAGCCCCAATTAGGAGGGCAGCTTTAGACCCACTGGGTCTCCTTCTAGAAATGTCTAACAACCAGTTTCTGGCTAGAAGCCACCATTATAAACCTGCCTACACCAGGATGCTTTTTGAGCAAATTAAAGAATTTTTACATCAGTGCAGGAAAGGCAAGAGCTTGTCTCCAGGTTGCTGCAAGATAACTGATGAGGCTGTCCAGCAAAGCCTTTTCCAAATTGCAGCCACACATAGGGAGAAGGTTCTAGAGTCTGTGATCCTTTTGTGCCCAGGAGAGTTTTCTTCCCAACAAAAACAGTGATAAAGGGAGACCAGTAGATCAGATTCCTTTTTTCTCAGACACCATGCTTGGAAGAAATTCAGATTCAGGACTGACTTGTAATTTAACCAGGCCTGGTTTGCTGTGTGGAAGGGCCTACAGTATGTTTTAAATAGCACCTGCAATACTCAGAATCCTTCTTCTGCAAAGGTTCCTCTTCCAGTCATCTTAAGAGTTGCTGGAAAGATCAGACCCTTACATAGCAACTTAATATTTTAGGTGGTAAAGGTACTAGTACATTTGCTCTGTAGATGGAAAAAAGGCAGTGGGATTTCTTTGTAAATTCCTGCTCTTCTGCCCTTTTCTGATAAGCTCTTTGCATACACCCTTACAATAAGTGATCCAACTGTTCTGTAGCAGAGTGCAGAAATTTAAAAATCTCTTCTTTGAAGTGGCAACCTTAGGCTTTGGGGGAAATTCACACCTCTCTTTGGTAGCCTGAAGCAGTGTCTCAAGCAATGTAACATTTAACACTTTCTCTTAGATGTCAGTTGGGTTTGTATAATTATTAATCATTTTATGTACAAGCTTCAATCTCTATGCAAAAATATGTCTTTGGGAACCCATAATTTAAATTTCAAGAGTAATAAATAGCTTTTCAGCTGAGGTTTGGGCATTTCTCCTTTAGCCTCATTCTTTCTTGCTCTATAGATAGGTAGACTGTTTTCCTCTTGGACTGTTTGTCTCCAAAATCTTGACTTCAAAGGTTTGAGTCTGCAGCCAGTCTGGTGAAGGTAACCTGTCATGCATGTTTTCTGTGACTTAGTTGTCACTGATTATGTTTCCTATTCATCTTTCACTGGATTTTGACAGTTGTAAACTTGAGAAAGTACCTAGCCTAAGGGCAAAAGAGTGGGACTGTAGATCATAGTGTATTCTTGGATGAAGTGCTGCAAAGTGTTTCAGACAAGGCTTAGTAACCAATATGTTTTTATTGCAGAAACTGTGCACATTCTTCTGAGAAAAAAAATGAGTCCAAAACTATGGTCTGTGCCATCAATCTTAAAGTTCTTTTAAAGGCCACATCTGCTAATTGTTTTATTATTCTTACTCACCCAAATTCTTGGTACTGCAGCATGGATCTTTTTTTTCCAAGGTTCTGATTTTTAATTTTACTATGTGTTAGATGTGGATTCTCAAGAGTGAATTTACTTGGGGCTTGACTACAATAGTCATCATAATCATTTGTGTTACAGGTTGCAGTTTCAGTCTGGATCACAGTCTCTGTGCTGGATGCTCCACATGTAAATAGCAAGAGACTCTCTTTGTGCTTTACCTAGTGTCAGGTGGCAATTCTCCTGTCTGCCTTGCTCCTGTAGGCCATTGCTGTGTATGAGTCTCAGCTGAGACTCACAAATGAGACCTGAATAATCCCTGTAGAGATCAGTGCTGAGGAGCTCTGTGTTAAATTGAACACTACATCAAAGGGCATTATGATATCTCTAAGCACATGTCAAAACTCAGAGGCTGTATTGAACAGTGATGTCTTACTACTACTGCATGTTAGCCTCACAATCCAGCAAGCTGATATAATGAATATTTTAAGTACTTTTAAACAGCAGTGACTGGATAATACTTAACTAGTGGATTTCAAATACCTCTACTTGTATATGAAGTCACCCAGAGGATGTAAGCTACGATTAGTGTTCATCTGTGCAAGTAAGCCTTCTCTGGAAAGCTGACCTCCATTAACCAAGCATACAGGAAGGAGAAATGGCAAACTTGACAGGAATACTGAGATTCACATATTCAGACTTTGCATGAATAAAAACATGCTATAGAAGCTGTTTCCTTTGTGTCAGGAGCTCAAACAATGATAAAAATCCATACTGACATCATAAATGCCAGAAAAGGTCAGCAGTGATTTTGGTGCAGGATCAAGTGCCCAGAGCTGAAGAGAGACTGGCACATAGTCAATCCCAAAGTTAAAATTTGCAAACACTCAGCATGTGGGTGCTTTGGCATATTGCTCTGCAGAAAGCCTGAGATAACAATCTGAGTTCATACTATTTTTGCAGCTTCCTCAGGAAAAAGAGCAAACAAACAAAAAAAAAATCTGAGAAAAATCCTAACCCTCACAAATTTAAGCATCTTGTGTAGGGGTTTTAGTAATTATATTCCTACAAGAACTATTATGCATCAGGTTTGAATGTTAAAGTGCATGCAGAACTTTTCATTTGTATGTGACTTTAGCATGCCAGAAAGGGAGATGCTGATGGCACTGGTGAGAGTCAGGCAGAGTCAGCAGGTGCTGTATAAATTTCCCTGAATTTGGCTCTCCCAGTGAAGCCCTGTTTTAATAAACTATACCTGTCATAGCCCTTGACTCTCCTGCAATGATTGTGCTTTTTATAGGTGTGCTCTTCTTGTGATGATGTAAAATACTCACTTGTTGCCAAGATTAAAATTTAAAATTCATTGACACCTATGGCTCAAGGCAGGATTTGAGCCACAGAATTGATTCTGGGCAGGTTCTGTAGTTCAGTCTGTCAGTTTACACTGAGTAAATCATTAAAGCTTCCAGATGATTTTGAGACAGGATCTCTGTGGGCTGACACAGTGTTCATATTAAATCCTGCAGAGATCTTTCTGTTTCTTCTGGTCAGTAAAACAGGCTTTCTTTTCTTACTAATCAGGAGGAAAGCATTAGCAACATGCCACCTTAGTGTGTATAAAAATCCATGGTATGAGTCAGTCTTTTTGTGAAGGAAACAGGATCATATTGTAGCAGAGGGCATTAATAAAATTGTCAGGCAGCTATTAAAATAGCCTAAAATTATCCAAATTTTTGTAAGTGTCTGAAAAGGCCGAATGGCACTTGTCTTTGCTCATAAAAGAAACATCTGTTAGCTTCTGAAAGATTTGTGTAAGTATTTAATGGTTAGACTACAGTGCATAGCTCATCCTAGGGTTATTACACAAATGAAATACATTTTCTCTTTGAAAAGGTCCCTGTGGAGGCTCTATCTGCTTAAGATTTTCTATTCTTGATTGTTATATTGTGGTGTGTTCTTCTTTTCTGCTACAGAGTCTTTGAAGCTTCATTGATAAAGAATTTTATTAGTTAGCTATAGCTGATAGAAATATTGAGGGGTGTTGTGCTCCGGTGTCTCACAATGCTGTTATCATCTGTGTGTGAAACTATAGGAGAATACTGATTTACTTTGGTGAAGAGAGAAAGAAAGAAAGTAAGGGATTAGGCTATTTGGGGAAAAAAGACAAGTTTCTAACTGTGATTGGGGGTTAATTTTGCCGACTGTAATTAGGAGGGAATCAAACAAAGAGGTGGGACCTGCTGATTCTGTGGGTCTAGGGAAAAATACTTCTGTCTCTCCACACTTGCCAGATAAGCTGACTGGATGGAAGTTCTCTCTTTTTTTGTGTGTGTGTGTGGTTTTTTTCCCCCCCTAATTGCAGTTTGCTTTGCTGTGATATTCCTTTATTGAGAAGCCAGTATGTGAGAAGGTTGACCTCGGTAAATGAGCTCCAAGGGAGAGAGTTTATTATATGGATCAGCATGTGCACATTCTAGTTTATGGATTTTAATGTGACAAGGGACATAATCAGAAAATTCTGATTATGAATTGCTGCCAAAATAGAATGGCTGCAGTTTCTGAAACATCTGTAGTTCTATTTTAGCTGAATGGTTCTTTGTCTGTTTCTGCCATCAGGCAGAAATATTTAGAGGTGAAAGGCCAACTGTGCATAGAAATAGGGTATAACTCAGGGAAGGGTAAATTCTAAAATAAAATAAAAGATTTGAGTTCTTTATTTTTTTCATTCTGATTTCCAAGGGATACCCTTTGGTCATGTTTTCAAGCTTTTTCCCATGGGGGCTAGGGATGTTTTAATTATAAATGAAAGCTGATATTTTTTTGTCATCTTTTGATACCACAACTGGAGTTTGTAGAATAAAAACCTACTGATGTGCTACAAGATTTGTAATAAAATCTTGTTGGCAACACTGAAATTTTGAGAACTTTTTTTCTACTTTCTCAACATCAATCTAGTGCTTTTTCTACATTATTGTTCTCCGGTCTTTGTTAACATGCCACTCATTCTACAGCTGTCTTTTTGGCTTAGATGCTATGATGTATCAAACATACAAACTAAACATTGTATGACTCACACAGTGTTGAAGCAAAAAACCAGTTTCTTCTCTGAGCTCTTTCTTCAGGATTTAAAGAGACTTTAATTCTATTAATCTCCAGTACTCCAACTGTGGAGAATGGACCTAGAGCTTTTTTGAACTGCCTTGCAAATATTTATTAAGAGAAATCTGGGCAGAGCATGGCATCAAAGGAGCAAAGTGCATATCTCCATCTCCCTTGACTAGCAAAAGCTGTGCCTCCTCAGAAGCTAGAAAATCCAGCTCCCACAGGGTACAGACTAGGAGAAGGAGCAGTTCTGCTTTGCATGTTTGTTATTGGCAGAGGAAAATGTATTTCTGGGAATGAGATGCCAGTAGGCTGTGCTAAAAGGGAAATATATGAGAACAAGGGGTGGGAAGAAACCAAGGAGGAAAATAACTCCCTCATCCACACTAAAAAGGAGACATCAATCAGGAGTTGCTGTCCACCAATAAATGTTTTAGGTTGATTGCTGTCCCCTGTAGTCTGTTCACATTCTTCTGCTTCCCTTCAGGTACATTCAGTACCCCTCTCCTGTCAATTTGCAACTTGTTTAATTATATTTTTTTAGAATTCTATTAAAAAAAACCTATCATGCCTGTCTTCTTGGGTGGAGCACACACATTAAGCCCATGTACCAATCCCCCTGGACAGTCACTCTGCATTCCCTGGGTGACAGTAAAGCAGAGCAAGTGCATGAGCAAGCACTGAATATGGAGGGAGTGGCAGCCTGTCCACCAGTTAATAATGTGTAATGATAAGTAACTTCTGCATGTGGGAAAAAGCTAAGCAGAAGAGACACATGGGTCATTCACCTAACAAATGAAGTTTACTCTAAGGTTTGATAGTTGTGTTAATAGGACCAAGGAAAGAATGATATTTAATAGCTGGATTTCCCTGCCTAAGGCCCTCATTCTAATCACGTGCAATCTATCAAGCACATACACTTTTCACTGTTCTCTATGACATGCATTGTAATAACTTGATCTTCTGTTTTCTCCCTCTCCAAACCAGGCACATTCTCTGAACCCACCTTGTTCTGTATTAACAACCCATTTTTTAAGGACCTCAGGCCCCATTTCCAATTACAAAGCTCTCATTCGAGGTTTCACCTTTTTGGTTTCATGCTGCAAATTATGTCTGTAATATTGTCCTTGGCAGCACATGGATTTGCATAGGGTAAAGTGGTGTAGGGAATATCTGTCTCACAGGTTCAAGCTGTAAAGGTAGAATGTATTGCCCAGAGGTCAATGGCATGATTATCCTGTCAGCAGGGTGAGTGCCTGGTATTGCTCTCTGCACAGCCAGGGAAGAGGGAGATGTGTGTACAAAATTAAACCAATTTACTACATAACTGCACTAAGACTGTGTGCAAATGTACCATGAGCAAAATTTGGGGACAACTACATGACCTAAGAGTTAGACATGTTAATGAAATCAGTAATCAGTCCAATTTGGTGGAAAAAGTAGAACCTCCACATGCTTCCTTTTTTCAATTAATCGAGAGAATCAGGGATGTTTGAACCCCTTATTTTAATCTTAGCAAGCTAAAAGAAAAACAAAATTAGCTTGGTCTGTAATGGGCCACTTCACTCTGCATCTCTCAAGTTTCTTTATTTTACTCAATTTCAAGCTGGCTCCGCTCCATGTTCTTTGCAGTAATCTCTAGCTGCATTTAGCATGGGCCAAGCAGTGCATTTAAACAGGGGAGCATTACTCCCTCTGACTCCTCAAGGTAAATATTTTTTGTCCTTTGAGATACTGCTAGGAACAAAAAGAATTTTGTCCCAGTTTTCTAGATGCGTACCAAAAGGTGATTGATCAACGTACAATACAGCTTGGGGACAAAATGTGCCCACAGTTTTCCATATTCATATTTTATTTCCTACCTTTAGTCACAGTGAAATTCATAGTCTTGAAAAGAATTTGGACCTTAAGTGCAAAATCCATAGTTGCAGTAAATTTTGTCCAAGTTCATGTCAGTAAAAGAGATGCACATTAGACATTCCTGGTGAAAAGCCAGGCCAGTTTATTTTTCCTTTGCACTGCCTAAATACTTAAAAAGGTCTCAAGATCTAAGCTGATGGTATTCCTGCTTTGGTGTAACTCAAACCCTGTGTCAGCTGCTTCTGGTGTGTGTGGTTCTGGGATTCACTCTGGAGCTGGGACTGAACGTGTCAGCAGAAAACCATTAACTGCTGGCACAACTGAGTGAAATCCTGGAGCCACTCAGGTCTGTCTTTGGGCATGTAGTGGTTTTTTCCTCTCTGCTTGAGGGCTGGGGGAGCTGTCAAGTCAGTGCTGTTCTGACACACGGGGAGAATTTGCGTGGTGGAAGGGAGGTGGAGGTGGATAGCAAAGGACGTGGCAGAGCGCTCGGTGGTGCTGCTGACAAACAGCCCAGAGCATGCACCACCTGAGGACCCAGCACATGCTTACTGCTTCTGCCCTGCTGAGATGTGTGACTTGGAGCAGGACTGAAGCCCTACAGCAAAGTGAGCCATCGTACTTTTCCTCTGTTAAAATTGTCCTTGGCTGACTCAATGCCACCACTCTTCTGTCATCAGCACTAAATGTCTGCCAGTTTATGCTCACAGCAACCTGTGAAATGCACATCGTCTCTGAAAGTGGCACAGGGGCTCCTGAATTTCATTAATTCCATTTCTTCCTGCACTTGTTCTGCTTAATAGACAGTAATAATATTTCCTTCTGTATGCTTCAGGATATCATTATTGCAGGTGCAAAGTGACATTCTGTAGGGCTTAGCCAACCTGCTCCAGAGTCATATCTGCACCAATTCTTGACAGTATTTGGAGATTCATCCTCATTCCCATACTACTAAGAAATGATGATCTGAATGTTATCACACTGGTGTCCTAAAATCCTGAAAGAGTGCATCTCAGCTGATTAGAACTATCTTTATAAAACATTGGAGTGAACAGGATGGTGCTGATTGATTGTTATTTCATCGGTAAAGAAGTCTAATTTCTGTATTCCCTGATTTATGTAAACAGTCCTGCCTTGAACTTACAGCTTCTTTTTTTGACTAACTAAAAAAAAGATTTGAATAGTTGGAGGAGCAGTCTTTAAATACATTCTCCTTTCAACTCTAGCCCCCTGTTATGGGTCACAAGTAAAAAGAGTTGGGTTACCTCAGCCAGGTCTGATGTGCACAGAAGCTGAAGTGCTGGAGCAGGGCAGCAAAGGGATGTTCTTCTGGGGTATCAGTTTTGAGGCACCTCAGCAGATTCAGAAGACAGTGTTCACACGCTGGCAGTTCCACTCCTGTGATCAGTCAGTTCTTACAAATGTCATAATGGGAAGTGGACATAACTGGTAGATAAATGAGAGAGCAATGTAGAGATGAAGAGTAAATATACAGGATACTGAGCAGGAAAGAAAGAACAGGGAAAGGGAGAACTGGCAACAACATCCCAAGTGAGTGAAGATGGTATATAACTTGAAATCTAAGATTATTTAAAACAACCATATATCACAGTAAATTTCTGTGAAGCTATATAGAGGCAGTTGCACATATCTAGAATTTTTCTTCATTTTCTTGGCAGTGGCATTTGACTATAAAAAAAAAACACTTGCCAAGGAAATAATGAAGTACATGGTAGCATTAAGGAGCTAACTCAATATTTAATTCAATGTAATTTTGGCCTGTCCCTTCTGCAAGGTTGGTAATGCAGATACCATCCCCACTTAGCTGCATCAGCAATTAGTCTACTGTCACTGCCACCACCTTTTTGTTTGTTTTGCTCTGTGATGCCAGACGTTTGTTTATGTACAAGCACCTCTAGTCATAGTTTTTAAGAGAGTGGTAAGAGGCTGCACACACCCATTGCCATGAAGCCAAGTGGTTTCTTTGTTTTCCTAAAGAGTTTTAATCACTGTAATACCCAATCTATTCTTTGTGTGGGGAAGGAGGACTGAGAATTATTTATAAAATTAAGAATAGCAGTGATGAAGCTCCGTTTCTGTGCTTTTCTTTTTGCTTTGGTTTTATGCTATTGCTTTTAAAGGTTTAGTTGCCATAACAACCCAAAGCAGTCCTGTATTACCATAGAAACGTGCTGTTGTGGGTGACAGTTTTTATGAGAATCCCTTTTTTTTTCTTCTTCACGTAATGTATTTAACACTGGCCTTTTGCAGGTATATCACAGTACACTACAGAGGTTTCAGAAAGTGTCAGAATGACATAATGAGCAACAAAAATGAAGCATATGCTTAAACCCAGGAAGAAAACCTGGTGTTGTGGTTGACTGAGAACAGAAAAAGAGTAAAAATAAATTCCTGTTGCTTAACTTGGAGGTCAGAAGTATTGAGCTTGAAGCAAGGCTGGCTAATCAGTCCACATGAGTAAATACTCAAAACTGCAGCAAAACAGGAGTTAGGGCTTAGATTATGTACCAGGGAATTAGTGTAAAAACAACTTGCCATGATAGTTGTAGATATCAAAGTATGGGACTTCTTTAAAGTTCTCTGCATGGGGCTGCTCCTTGAGACTGTTGGGAGGCTGAAGTGAGAATTTGGTAAGGAGGAGGCTCTCACAGAGCTGAGAGGAGCTCATGCTGAGAGCTGGCTCTAGCTGCATATTGAGAGCCTGCAAGCTCAGCTGTTGGCTGGGACCTGGCAAGTCCCTAAATTGTTCGTGATCTCTCTGTGTCGAGGACTTTTCCCTCTTCCTGTGTGATACCTTTAAGGGCTGTGCTCTTCAAAGCCTCTTGGCTTCGAAAAGGGCAGTAATAGAGCTTTTCCTTCCACTAATCTGCATCTTCATCTACTCATTATGTGGCTGTCTGGAGCAGTGGACCACTGGAGCATATCAGCTCTCCAATGTCTGATAGATTTCCCTGTGTCTTTGCTATCAAACTTCAAATTGAAGTTATGGACCCGCTGCAGACCATTTACTCTGTCCCAGCAAACAGAGTACACAGAGTACACAGTCACAGGTTCATAATCTTCTGACAAGCCACACAACTTATTTGGAAGGAGGATAGAGAGGCACAGTCAGACAGCTGTGGAGATTGTTATTGATCAGGATTTTTATGGCGAGGCACAGGTCTATCAGTTTCCTGTACTCAATTGCATCAATGATGACAAAAACTTTTCATTCCTGATATGTGTTTTTTAAAGAACAGAAAAGCTTGCAGCTGGGATCTTGCAAGAATTCCCCTTGCCAAGGTCAAGCAGGCAGCAGGAAATGCTTTACAGTTAAGCTTTATGGTTTCTGACCCCTCTGTAAGCCTGAACAAGTCTGCTATTACTTCCTCTCATCTGACCCTTGCTTCTCCAGGCCTCATTCTGAATCACTCGGCCCTGGAAGTGATAATCAGTTGGAAAGAGAATATCCTTCCTGCTCTCTGAATGCCTTCCTCTAACCTGTTCAGAGAAATGACACCCTAGAATGCCCCTTATCCTTCATTTTCACGGTATTGGAAAGCCCTCCATGATCTTGAAGTTTGCAGATGAGACATCTTCCATCTCATTTAACCAGGATTTACTGGACATTATTTCTTCCTTGATCTTCTTCAACTCCTTTTTCCAGTCAAGAATTTTCAAATTAATAAATCAAAGCTTAAATGTTGTAAATACGTGCTTCTCCTTTTCTTTTATCTCCTGATAGCATTGATGTTGGCTTCTACTCCATGAAAAAAAGTGTAGCCAGACTTCAGAGGTACTTCTGTATCACCTTGAAATTAGTACCTGTTTCACTTAAGTTGCTGAATACTGACCACCATGCAATATGATTTCTATTCTCTTTTTTTTTTTTTTTCTCTCACTTGATTGAGGTTGCTCTATGAGATAAACTCAGGTAAAGAAGCAAGATTGCAGTGTCAGGGATCAGTCGGGGGAATCTAGATCTGTATCTGGAATGTCTACCTGTGCAGAAGGAGAATTTGGGGAGATTCCCTTTTAAAGTGAAGCAAAGGTAAGGAAGAGCTGCAGGTTGCAGAGCACCCTTTGCAAGCCCTGTCAGGGAACAGAGGCTCCCCTAACCCACTGTGTTGCCCTGGGACTGTCAGGATATTGGCAATACACAACATAGAGTCAGCACCACCCTGCCCTAACCAGTAGAGTCAGTACCATGTAAAAAGTACACTTGAATATCAGTGTGTTTCACTGGCAATAGTTCTTCATGTGCTTCAGAGCTGTTTGGTCACTGAAGATGTGACACTAATGTTTGAGCTGCCTTGTTTTTCACCTTTCTTATGGTTTATAACTTGTTTCAAGCCTTCCCATCACCTTGTGCTTTCAACAGAGCACTGAGGTCCATCTGCAGTTTCTTGCTGGAACACACTCTCTCTGAAATGGCGAGGCACACACTTCACCAGAGAGCCAGTTCTGCACTTAACCTGTCCCCAAAAGGTAGAAAATTATGAGGCGCAGACTTATTGTTGAAGGTCACTGTTTAGTGATATAATAAATAAAAAACTAGAGATGGAAATGTCATAGCTACCTAGCACTAAGTGGTATCTGGTATAAAGTCACTGATTCATTTTTGTTCTAAAATACTAATGGATTAACTATTCTGAGAAACCTTACCCTGGATCAGATACCATCTGTCTTTCCATAGTAAGCTTAAAGTCAGCCCAAACTCCAAATCATGTGTTCTGGCTAATGCAATAGAAATGTCATCTGTGCCCACATTTGACTGTGTATGAGGTTTGCTCTGCTGGGTGGTTCAGCTGTGAGCAGAACCTGGGTACTAATGAACATGGAGCCATTGCTTGGACTAGCTTGACTGGAATATATTGTCCTAGGGTACCTGGCTATGGAGCTCTGACTTTCACACTGAAGGCAGATGGGAGTGCTAATTTCTTAAGATGAAGTTAGGAAGGTAGATTCTAAAGCAGAAGAAATTTGATTTTCATTATCCCAAGCTGTGATTAGTCTTAATTTATCCCTTGGTAGAAGAGGAAGATGTTTAATCATTTCTCTAACAATATGTAAGGTTTCCAGGTTGTCAAACTTGAGAACTAAAGATTAGGGTAGTAATCTCTGGAAAGTGTGTTGAGACCTGGAGAGCACCTTTCATTATTTTTGTCCCCTTGTGACCAGTGCTTAAAAAAGCAATGATAAACTCTGAAGGAAGTTGCAACTAGAGCTGAAAGCAGAGAAAGGAGAGCTGTAATTTAAGGCTGAGGGCTTTTTTTGGGGAAAAAAAAAAGTCATGCTTGCATGTCCACCTCTGCAGAAATGCACTGAGTATATGCTTCTTAAGATATCCAAAATAGCTGGTACTTTTTGTTCTTCTTTCCAAAGACTGCCTCTGTCTGGCCTAGCTGTCAGGCAAAACATAAGCTTGTTCCAAGAAGCTTTGTGGCTCTGATGTCTTGTTCATAGTCCATTGTCAAAGGGCAGAGAGGAGGCAAACTCTTCAGAGGAGTCAGGATGAAGTACTGTCACAGGTGTTTTATTAGCCTGAAAGCTTGAAGCACCCTTACCAATTCCAATGCCCATTTCCTGCTCTGAAAGTGGGATTAGTATCTCCTAGCAATATATTGAAATCAACCAAATCCAGCAATTGCCATGAGTGAAATGGTAAACAATTACTGCTAATGATACTTAAGAAGGAAGACAGGTGTAGTTGCATCACAGTTTTCCCTTATAGGCTTAGAATATATACAAACTGAAACAAGTTACTTAATTATATGTTATGGTTGTATTTCCAGTGCTCTTGGTGAGGACGTCTGTTGAGATAGCAGAGTGTTGTAACCAGTTCCCCTCAGATCTCACCAAGATTTTACAGTAACTGTGTAGAATTGATGTTCTTCAAAACCATCATTTTCTCCTCCAGGGGATCTTGCAAGAATGTGGTGCATTTTTCACTAAAAACACAGTGTTACTAATGGAGATCTCAAGGGAGACATTTGTGAGATTAGGCCAAGATCCTTCTCTCATTTGCCATCGACTGAATCCAGAGCAATTTCATTACTTCCATTTAAGCTGCCCTTGGATTTATATTGGGGAGAATTAGATGAGAATCCAGCTTTTAGTTAGAAAACAATGCATGTGTGAGATGTACACTGGATTTTTTTTTCCGAAGACAGAAGACTTCAGTGACCAGCAGAAGTCTCCTAGAAGTACTCTTACCATCTATGCTCAACATAAAACCAGGAAAATAGTTGGCCCAGATTAATTTTTCCTGAAAAATAATAATGACTGAAATTCTGTTAAAAATCAAGAAAAAAATGAAGGAACCAAAATTTTGGTAACTGTGAAATAAGGATAAATTTGGTGATCATGAAAGAGAAGTTGATATGGCTTTCATTTAGCTTAGAATAGCTTGGATTTGTCTGCTTAGATCTGAGCTGTAGTTTCAGGCTCTCCTGTATTTATTCCACACACTATATCCCATGTTATAATGGCACAGAAATGCCATTGCATCCATCAGTGGCAGGTTAATAATTCCTCCCTTGCAAACAGATGTGATTTCTTGTGAAGAGTCACAAGGAGATTTAGCAATGGGTGCAAGAGAAACAGCTGCATTTGTCTGAGTGTACAGCTCTGTTACAAGGGCAGTTTAGAAATCTGGTGCTGCACAGATGTGGTGTGCCTGTCTCCAGCATTTTTTCTTTCCACATTACTTAAAGTTCAGGCAAGACTCAGCATTAGAGGCAGGAGGGTCTAACTCAGGCAGGGGCTGAGTGCCGGGCATCCTCACAAGTGAAACAAGAACCAAGCAGTTCCTGTCTTGCAGTTCCTGTGAAAAAGCACAACAGATCATAGCTCTCCATTGTCTAATCTACTGCTTTCCACCTGTTTTCACCCCATTCAGTATTTCTCTCTGGGTTTCTGTTCCTCAAGCTTATGAACTTGTACCTTTCGCATGATCATTTTTTTCCTAATTTCCCCATCTGTCCCTGTAGGTCTCCATGTCTTCTGGTCTGGTGGTGTCTGCAATAGCTGTCAATGTAATGGCACTTACACTGGTAATCAGAGTGCTTTTTACCCCTCTTCCAGTACTATTAACATTTAATTGGGCAGCCTCAGCCATAGAGAGTAGAGGCATTTTAACAGCCTGGTGTATCTCAGGTCAGGTTTTACAGACCTGGCCAGAGGTCAGCATGAGGAGCATGTGTGGCATCAGCACACACTTTTTGTAGCTATGAAATAACTACAGGATTCTGTTTTTATTTAATATGCTGTTCTTCCCTTCCCTCTCTTTTTATTTTTGGGTTTAATCCTCTCTTTAAAATTTTCCAAAGTCATGGGTTATTATTTTCATAGCCAGTTCAGCAGTTCCATTATAAATGCCTCTCCTTTTATGCTGGGTGTCAGTGGAAGGGATGTATCTGACCCACCTCCACTGCTCACTAAGTCAGCTGCCTTTGAAGTACATGTAATAAACTTTCTCTGATGGTAAAAAGAAAAGCCTCATTAGTTCCAGCCCATATTTGGGATGCACCTCTAATCCACACTTGTTCTGCTTCATTCTTTTCAGTGTTTAATTATTGATATACCTTACATGACTCATGCAGTCTTATATTGGCAAGATACTTTCCTGCATTTTCCCACTCCCTTTAACATTTTCACTTCCTGACTCAAAACCTGGCTCATGTTTACCCAAGGGTCTTTGAAAAAGACCATAGCAAAAGAAACCCACCTGCAGTAGGTTGTGATGGCTGAACAGGGCAGTAAATCCCTCCTAGCAGATTCTCAGGCAGAGAAAGGTGACAGAGCTCCAAAGAGCCCCAAGAGGGACCCCTTTGTTTACCAGTCTCATTTAATCTGAGCTGTGTATGCAGGTAACAGGGAAGTCCCTTGAAAGTCTGCAATAATTTTCTTTGTGGCAGCAGCTCATATGGGGTTTAGATTTTGTGAGCAAATCAGTCCTGATGGCACACTCATGTTCTGGCTTTTGCTGAGCTGTGGTTGCACAGCACCAAGGCCTTCCCTGCTTCTTGCTCTGCCCCCACAGTGAGTACTTTGGTGGGCACTCAGTAGGCTGGGAGGGGACACAACCAGGCAGGTGACTCTCACCCAACAAAGAGTTATTATTTCATGGCATCCAGCATCATGCTCAGCAGTAAAAGGGAAAAGAGGCAGATTTAGGGGACTAGACATCTTTTGATTAAGAACTGCCTAGGCATCAGTTACCCACAGGAGAGGCCTTGGCATCACATGTTTTGTTTTGTTTTGTTTTCTTCCCTTCCCTCTTCCTCTACATCACTTATTAAACAATTGCTTGTTGGTTTGGGGTTTTTTTTCAATCTGGACCCCCAAGTTTCCTTGCTTTTATTCTTCCTTTTCTCCTCTCCAGTCCCACTGAGGGAGAGGGGAAGTGAATGATGTGTGGTGCTTTTTTGCCTACTGGTGTTAACACAACACAGGTACAAGAAGTGCTGCCAGTTAGCTCTCAGTATGGGACCAGTTCTTTATCTCTGTTGTATCCTGGTGAGTGCATGAACATTTGATGGCTACCAAAGTAATATCACTGGCATTGAAAAATATGCATATAGCTGTGCCAAAGAAAGTAAAGATATCATCATAGCCTTCTGTGCACAGGAGAAAAATCACCTGTGTAAGACGGGATATGTGGACCTGAAATACTGACTTTGAGAGGTTAATTCCTGAAACCTGCTTTAAAGGGGATAGTCTACCATGGTAAAACCCTCAAAGATGAGGAGACCTACTTAAAAATGATGATGTCAAGAAAAAAAGAGTGTACAGTTCTTGTTTGTTGTCTGGCTCATTAACGTTACACTTCCTTGCTTTTCATAGCAGTTGTAAGAGCAAAAAGCTTACTCTTCAAAAAAGCAGAAATCACCAACATTTTATTAGATACTTTTAGAATATGCAGTACTAATAAACACCTCCAAGATATTTGTGGGGCTCCTGGTGTCTAATCCTGTAGAGGAAAGAAGATACTGTACTGTAGAAACATAATTAATTGTCGGAAATTAATTTCTCCAAATGCTTAGGAGTGTTTCCAACCCCTGCCATAAAGCACACTATGTTCAAGAAATTTCACAGTAGGGACATTCTGAGTCCTCTAAATCCATCTCCATTTGGCAAGGCACAAGTAGGAGCAGTAGGTTCTGCAGGTCTTAAAATATTAGGTAACATTAAAAACAAATAACAGGAATCAGGGCTTTATTAACATATGAAAGTATGTTAATAATCTACCTTTTAATTGGTAGTGCTCCAGAATCCTACCTGAAACACACATTATCAGAATAGAAGCTGTCATTTTATTATACAGGAATTAAATGATAACATATCAAATACATGCTTCTGTGAACAGAATGAGCTCAGAAATAGAGTAGTGGATATCTGGCATAATCAAGCCTCTGCTACTGTGTTTTTGAAAGCTCTTGTTCTACCTTCAACACTTCTTTCCCATTTTTTAGCATTCCATAGTAAAACCCATCCAGCAATGTCAGCAACTGATGTCTGCTCGTTTGAAAGTCTTACCAGGGCAAACCATGGAGTTCAGCATGACCACAGTGAGGTGAAACTCGGGTAAAAAACCCTGCCTCTGCTTGCAAGAGGTTTGTTGAATCAAATCTTCCACTGGGATTAAACCTGAAACCCCTTCTGTTAGGCCCCTTTAGTTTTGGCATCTTGTCCCTTCCAATGAATTTTTAGAGTCTTTTTGTGAGTGTCTTCTCTCTCTGCTGTCCGAGGAGACAACCTGTGCTGAAGGCACTGTGCGCCACTTGGAAGCTGTTATGTGGAGGCGTGTGGCATCAGGAGGGTTAAACAGCCAGGTGTGTTCAGCAGGTAGCTCTTGTTCTCCTGGCAGTTTCCTAGCAGGCAGCCTGCTGTCTTTTTCTGGGGAGGGCTTGGAAAGCTACTGGAAAGAGCCAGACATGTACGAATAAGACGTGGAGCAAAGGGAGCATCTCTTTCTTGCAGTATTTTCCTTAAAATGTACCTGCTATGTTTTTATAGTGGTAGGATCAGCACTGAGGTTTGGGTCTCTAGGAAGAAAACTCCTCTTTCTGATACTCTGTCAAATCCCTAAATAAAGCCCCCTTGCCAGGGAGAAGGAGCCAGTTTGGCCAGTTTTTCAGAAGTGCTGTTACTAAAATTTGTGTGAGCTGTGGGTGTTTTGGCTCCTTTGAGAATCCAGGCTCTCTGGAGAGCATTCACACTCTTTTTCTGTAGCAGGTCTCTTATTTTTATTCTCTATTCTCTCACTCTCTTTTCCCAGCAATGTAACCCTCACAGGTCATGTGCACCCAAGGAAGAGGAGGAAGGGCAGAATGTTTAAGGGAACTCCATTTCCCAGTCACTAGAATTGGGTAGAGAGAAGCCTTCCATTACTGACCTGCCAAATCTGTAGCTCCTGGTTCAAGACTGGATTGTGCTATGATTAATGAAACATGTTTAGTAGTCTCATCTGAGCTTTTAATGGTCTGTTATCTGCATTATGGCTTTAGCATACCCTTCATCATGATTGATAGCCTGTTTGGGAGTAGGAAGCAGGGTGGAGGGCTGCTTTGAGGTGTGCATGCTGAACAGAGGAGTGAAAATAGCTTGGTAGTGTTTGAAGTGCTGTGTTTAGGAATCTTTTAGGATATATCCCTATGTGGGCCAACATATGCATATGTACCTGAGCTAGTTAACTGCATTGGCAAATACTGTGTTGCACTGATAGCTCCTGCTGAGAAATGGCAAAACTACACAGTGGCAAAACACTGCATTAACACAGTGGTAAGGCTTTTGCTGCTTAAAACCTCTGCCAGACCCTGTGGTATGCCAGGTTCATCCACCTTTCCTTTTCTGAGTGTCTCATGCTTTTCCATGAGCCATAACATGCTACTGTTCTTCCCTACATCAGCAGTAGGGTAAGCACAGCTCCCTCTCGAATCAATCATTTTCCTGTGCCTTAAGTTTAGTGGGAGGATTGCTGACATGCAGATTTGGACCTTACTTAGCCACTTGTTTTGCCAGCCATGAGCCTGCAGGGATTATGTTGCAGGTGAGAGAACAACCTTCAGGAGTACCTAGCAAGCATCTACAATTTAAATTTAATGACCTTATTTAGTGAAGTACTTAATCATAGGCTGAAGTGTAAAAGCTCATGAGTAGTCTCATTGACTGCAGCAAGATTGAAAATGATGATGCACTGAGATACAGCATTGAGTTAGGGCAGATAACATCAGAGCCTGTCCTGGCTAATGGATTCAGGGCCAAGTGTTGCTCTCCACCAGCATCCTCTTTTATCCCCCTCATTGAACAGTATCTGCCAAACGTGGTCTCTCCAGGTACAGAGGATCTGTGAAGTACTAACTTCCTCTTAGGCCTTTGATGCTGAAATTTAGGCTGAAGTTTAAGGTGGTTGAGTTTAGCATTGGGAAAAAGATGGAGCAGTCAGCAAAATGTCACAGCTGACCATGACGAGCTGCTGCTGCTCCCCACTGGCACATGCTATGGCAGACGTTGCATGCCCGAGGCTACAGAGCTCAATGATCCCTAGGAAAAAGAGCTCTTGCCCACAATTCATAAATTCTTAACACTAAGATAGTTTTGTAACTAAACTTCAGCAGGTTAAAAGTGTCTGCAGCAAGAAATGGAAGATAACTGGAAACCTCCCACTTCTGTAGAAAACTAGTTCTGGCCTCTTCTGCTCGAATTTCTGAGCTCTCGCATGTCAGAAACTGTTTGTATAATCGTTTTGATCAATTTTTTATAAATATTAGGAATATGTCACCTCTGTGTCTGTCTCAACATGCACCTTTCATTTTGCTTGTCACTGGTCTGCCTGTTGCATAGAAGATGTGAATTTTGTCATGCATTTCTTCATCATCTTCATTCATGTTCATGAATTATTCTGGCCATTTAATGCATCCTAGCTCCACATTTTGCAGATATCTGTTCTTGGTAGCAGCAAATCTGCCAGTTTAATTGCTTTCTCTTTAGCCTCAAACTTTTTCTCATTAAGTCGGTGAGTAATCATCTTATGTTATTGAGGATACTAGGGCGGAAAAGTTGTTACTGGTTCTCTTTGAATTCTTTTATTTAATAAAATGAACTATCTAAATAATAATCCCTCCCCACTGTTTCCTAAATGCTATTACTTCCTTTTAGGCACATGGGAGCTTCAGCCTGTTTGCTTTTTAATTAAAAGTAAGTTTTGAGCTGCGTCTTTCATCATCAGAATTTTCTGTCACCTTGAAATGAAGGCTCTGGCATTGTCTTTTAAATTATTGAGCACTGACCGACGAGGGGAGTTCAGTTTAGAGTATACATTAATCTTCTTAACTACCCTCATCAACCTGACTGTCCAGCCTGCTGTGGTTTCAGTATTCCTGTTTGCTCTCCCTCCATTGTTTGTCTGCCCACCAATATGTGTAAAACATCAATATAATCTCTGCATGCTTGCTAATTACTGAATTCTGTATTCTTTGTGTTCTGACATGTTACAAAACACTTCCCAAGGTCGTGTCTGACATGAATAAGTTGGTGCAGAGAGCTTTTCCTTTGCCGTTTTGTTAGCAGAACTTGGAGTTGAAAGCAGCTTTGCTGGGGGAGTGACTTTACTCCCTCTGGAAAAGCCATGTCTTTTTTTTTTTTCCTTTCAAATTCACTGATTTGCAAAAGATCTAAAAAGTTAATCCTTTAAGCAGAGATGAACTAATTTGCAATCTTAGCAACTATTTAGACTCTTCTATTGAAACAAGAAAAAAGTTCGTGATTTATACACATTAACATTGTCACAGTGTATTGGCAAACTTTGTTGCTCATGAAATAAATTGATAAAAATCCATAGAGGGATAGAGAAGGAGAAAAGCAGTTCCACCAAGTGGAACAGCAGGGATCTGAGCTCTGCTTCCCAGCTCTGCTGCAGTGAGCACTTTACTGCCTCTGCAGTCCTGGGTTCTGTTCGTGGGTTCCTTTCTCCACCCCATTCTGTCTTGCCTAGGCATTACAAGGTGTGCATTTGTACAGCCTCCAGCTCTGGATAAACTCCCCCTGTACAAACAAATTGTTCACTGGAATAAATATTTTCCTCTCTGAGCCCTTTTTACACTGGGAATTCATAGTTCCCTCTGATTTATCTCATGTTTAGCCTCAGTGGCACAATTGTGTGTGATTTACTATGAATACGTGAAGTTGTAGCTGTCTGGTTTCATTGTGGTTTCTCAGATGCTGTTTTCTGTACACCTGAATGAAAGCTGTCAGACACTTTAGAGGGCAAGTACTACATTTTCTGTGAAATTTAACATCTAGGGCCACACATGATTCTGGTACTTTCTGCTTGCAGAGTTTCTCCCCATGAAAACATCAAATTAGATGTACTCTCACAGTGATCAAACAGCAATATACACATCCTGGTATGCCATTTTGGTAACATTTCAAAAATAGTGGCTAGATTCCTTTTCACTTGGGAAAGTTGGTAGTTTTAATTTAGCTTGCTCTTCTAAGGAACTAAACTTGGGCCATTCTAGATTAGAATTCACGAAGCCCAGTTCCCCAAATGGCAAAGCCTCTCCCACACAGCGTGTGCTCCATGGAGCGTGCCTTGGCCAGAGGGTGCCTTGCCAGCAATTCTGTTCTTGGTCTGACAGCTTTCCTCACCAACTTGCCCAGAATGGGAAAGTGGGAGGCTGCTAATCAGCAGCAAAGCCAACAGCCGGTGTTTTTATGAGAAAATATATAAAAGGAGAAAATACATGAAAAACGCTTCATTCTTCTTGTAGTATAAATTTACCGAGCCAAATTCTAACCTGCTACCAGTTGGAATGGCTCCATTTGAGATAAAAGGAGTCCTACCTGCTTGCTGTGTCTGAACACAAAGTTAGTTTGTGTAAATGGAGGGTCTTCATTCCCTGTCAGGCAGACCCACACCACTGAATCACTTAGTCAGGAATCACAGCAGGTGCTGTTGCTGACATATAAGACCACCCTGTTAAGCGCAGTTTTTTCTGTTGCCCTTCAAAGCCAGGAGTGCTGGCAAGTTTCAAGGACTTGGCAGTACTGGTGTTCACTGGAGCACCCTTGACAGATTCCATCCAAGGACACACATGCCCCTGCAGCAGAACACATCAAATTTTAATCCAGACCCAGAGACGTGAGATACAGTTCTGTTGCTCAAGACAGTACAAATTGAAGGTGATAAATGGAAATAAATCTGAGAAGAGAGCAAATTCCTTGTGCAAAGGGACAGGGACCAGTGATTTTCTAGTGTCAAGTCCAGACTGACCTTAATGTTCAAAGCTACTGCAACATGGCTATTTAGTGCCGTATTTGTCAGGACAATCCACTAAAAAAAATTTTATATCAGTGAATTAGGTTATATACTGAACTAAGTCTGAAGTCATGAATCAAGTTTGTTAATCTTCAAAAAGTTATTGACATATTCTTAAAGTCTCCACTGCCCACAATAGCCTTAAAACTTTTGCACAAGCCTCTGTGGTTTTCAGCTTCCCAGGAAATTAACTTTAGTACAGTTGTGTCTTCCTGTAGTTACTGATTAGCCTAATCAAAGCAAACATACTTAAAGGAGGGTTGGAATTTTTCTCCCCTTTCCAGTCAAATATGACCCACTTACCACTCTTATTCAGGAATATGTCTCAATCTGTCACCATGGAAATCATTTGATGCCACAAATATGAGATTGTAGAATCAGTTAATATGTCAAGCAGGTAGACCAAGACTAGTTACAAAGGAGAAAAATTAAATTTAACACGCATGCATTTATTGACAGTAAGTAATGATGGGAAAGGAAATTTAAGTAGCAGCTCATGATTGTTAAGTGGTCCGGAAGAAATACATCCAACTTCTTATGAAAGCTGCTGTAAGTATTTAAATCACTTTTGGATTGTTCTGTGGAAACATTTTAATATGTGCAGTATCACACACCTTGGAGCTTACTAGAGACATACACTCTAATTCTTAGGTTGAATTCATTTCCATTAGCAGTTTCATATGCTTATTTCTATATTTCCCCCCCCTCCCTGGTACATGTTATCATTACAGGTATATTTACAGTGTTAGTTTCTCTCTCATTCACAGTGACTTACTCATAGAGCATATCCAGAAATTATTAGAATTATTAAGAGACTCCTGTTTTGTTACATTGTCCAGCAGTGCTGATCTGGTTTCTGCTGCATATGCACATGTGCATGTGTATAGTTGTGTGAGCAAAAACTCACTGAAATTGCTGAATGTTAGGGCTTGGTTTTTACTGCACATATGAGTCACAGACTCTTTGTTTAATCACTGTCCACATAGAACATTTGTTAACTGGTTTTGCTGTTTTTGAGAGCAAAGAATCCATAGGCTCTTTCTCAAACAGAAGAATTGAAAAGAAATTATAGTAAAAATTTATAATATTTGCTTTATCTAACTTTCTTTCTTTTTCCCTTTGGAAAATTATTTATTTTACCATCCATGCAGCAAAGGGAATAATAAGGTTTAGCTAGAGGTAGATTTTTCGTCTTAGTTGTCATTTGAAGAGATTCTGACAAGGTTTCTTAAACCTAAAAATCAATTCACAGTACTTGGTTCTTTGATGCATTTGTAATGGTTTTGTACAAATGATTGGTTTTTTCCTACGTTTTTGTTACGGCTTGCAATTAAAAGGGAGGGAAAAAAAGGATTGATTTGTTTTCTGCATTAAGAAGTAGACATCCAGTATGAAAAACGATACCACCTTTCTCTTCTGAAGGGAGATAGTAAGGATTTGCATTAATAATCAACACAGTTCTTCCCCACTGGACTTTATTCCAGCCAAGATACTAGTCCAAATAAAAAGAAATAGCTTGAAGTCATTCCATCCTAGTTGACAGTGGCTGGAGAATTAAGTCCAAATCCTTGTGTTTTATCCACCAGTAGATTATTCCATTCAATTCTGCAGCCAAATGAAGTCAAACCAAGTTCAGATCTTTGTTTCTCAAAACAGTTTGCTAAACGCGACTTTAAAAAACATTTTCATGAAAACATTGAAATTTTTCTCTGCCCCAGCTCAGCCATAACTTCAGATGTTCTTCAGTGCAGTCCATGAAAAGTCCAGGTACTTGTCTCTCAGTTCTCCTCTCCCAGGTTTGCTGTGGCTTGTAGTTGCTGATGTGGGCAATGAGAGGCAGAGAATATTTTGGACCTACTGACCTTAACTGAGTAACCCTGCAATGTTGGTTCTCTCTTCTGCTACTGCAGAAGATAAATCTCAGGAAGAAGAGCTATGTCTTAAATTTGGTGGGGTTTCCCCTTTTTGGTCTCATGGGTCAAAAAATGCTTTGTTCTACACACACTTATTTTCTTAAGTAGCAAGGTTTCCTTGCTTCCCATTGTTGTTTTTGTAAAACAAAAACGTGACAATCCCTTTCCTCCCTCAGGGTCCTCTAGCAGAATGCTAAGGTTGAGTAGCAGCTCATTGACTGTCAGCTTTACCTTAAGAATTCCTATGTGTAAAACTCCAGTATCGTGGAGGGACACAACCTTTCTGGTCTGGAGGCTGTCCTTTTCCCTGAAATGCATTTGCCTGAAGTTGCAATCACCTTGGCTGCAGGGGAGAAGTGTGCAAGGAGATAACTCTCGGTGTGTTCGATTTATCCCAGTGAGTCACTGCCGTTTTGATCCTTTCTGGTTTTTGAACTACAGACTCAATAGATTGCAAGCAGCAAACGAAGGGAAGTGTTTTTCTCTCTTGCAGCAATTTAAAAAATGATTTTCACGTTTCATCTACACAAAGATGATTTAATTAAATACTTTAATCCTGACCACAAATAATTTATGTAGTGGTTCAATGAGAGAAGTTTGGCATTGTCTTGTCATAGAGCGTTTACTTAATCCTGTCGTACCTGCTCGATAATTACTCTCTCAGATCTGTCCTTGTATTAGCTACAAAATTAGCTTAGAGGACTTGGAGGAAAAGAGGAGGGAAAAAATCCTTCAAATTAGTTAATAATTTATGACTGCTCTTGAGTCAGCCCTCATTCAGTCTTTCTGAGGGGTGAACTTTCCCATCTGTCATGAAATGAAATAACATTAGTACTTTTCAGTTTCTAGAGCTGATCAGAATCTGATAATGATATATGGAAAGTCTTTTCTCCACTTCCAAAAGAGATAATGATCTCTTTTTAATGCCTTTGTGTCTTAAGTCACATCTCACATAAATATTTCTTTCTTTTAGTTCAGACGTACTCACACAATTCATTTCCTTGCAGCATTGATCTTGTAAGCTTAAATGGGAAATTGTTTATTTTCCTTTCATGGAAAGACAAGAGCTGAGTTGCTCTTCATGTGGTGATAAAAAATGGAAGGTTGTCCCAGAATCTGATCTATGCCTTGGAGTTTGTTTCCTCATGCAATTAATGGGCTGAGGCTAAGTGACAGAATAAGAGCTTTAAATTCAATCAGAAGGTCACATCTTACTCTAGAAGGACAGAAAGTAGCATTTCACATTTTATAGAGGGAGCCTTGTGTCCTGCTCTTTTTTGTTGCTTTGAGTATGTAAGTACCGCTGAAGATGATACCTACATTTCTTATTCCAGTTTGCAAAGCACAATTGACCATCCATATCTTACAGCACTGAACACAGAGAGGAAATCCTACAAATTAGATAGAAAACAGTCTTGTCAAGAAGAAGTTCGTTTCTGAATGTGCTTAGGGTGTGGTAGGAAACAAGTGTAGGTGCAAGCTAAAAGTAGTGCTAATGAAGTGTGGAGTTAAGAAGTGCCCCAGGGGTTCACTTATGACACTGTAAGAGAAGGTGACTGAAGCTGGATGGATTAAAATATGAGTTAATTAGGATACATTTGAAAAAAAAAAGAAATCCATGCACAGATGATACTGCAAGAGTTATTCAGAACCACCTACATTATCTTTTCTTTGTGAAGAGTAAATCCTAGGCAGGTCTGTCTGGAGCTACACAACTGGATTTTATAATGTTTACAATGTTTGTGCACCTCCAAGAAAGAATCATGGAGAAGGAAGATCAGTTCTGCCTTCTAAAAGGGCAGAGGTGGAAGCTAAAGTGAGATACTGAAGGGAGACTTGCACAAATCTGCCCTCAGTGCTACCAAAGGATTTACCTTTTTTAGAGATTAGAACAGATTATCTGTAAATGTCCCATTTACTGGATGCTTCTGGAGCCATAAACTGGTGCCCTGACAATTTTGTTTGGAGTGATTTAAGAAATTATTGCTGTCATCTCTTCAGTACTTTTCCATGAGCTGTATTAACGGGCTTTATGGGTCTTGCTGTCCCTCTCACTGTCCACAGAGCCATTGTAGAGGAGCAGTGAAGAGGGCTGCAGCTAGCCCAGATGGCTGGACACTCAGATGAACTGGGTGGGCAGTAGCTCCTGCCATGGGGTGGTAATTTCTCCCAATTAGTGTGCTCACTTCAGCACTTATGTGACTGAGGTCTGAATTAATTCTCAAAGTGTTACATCAAATGGAAGTAAAGATTTCATCACAACATTTAACTGGGTCTTACTGATCTTCCCAATATGCAGCCAAAATTGTCTTCTATATCACTCTATCTTTTTTTTTTTACTTATTGCCTTTCTAATCTGCAAATGCATATATTAACTTCTTGCTGGTTTTTAGTACTTGAAAGGCAATCCATTTTTAATTTGCTGAAGTATTAAGTATGTTTCTATTGTAATTTGTATTATTATGGTGCTTAATGGCTATGCAGCATGACTGACAAATGGTGACATCAGTTTCCACTACATGGAACTATGAGCCAATAAAGAGTCTGGTCTGTCATGTGATTATCTGATGGAGTGAGGGACTTCTTTTTTTCCTACCCAAGGAAGACAGAGAGGGAAGCCCCTTGTTTTGTAATTTATTTCTTCTTTAACACAGAAGAGGCTTATGATACAGATAGATTGTGAATAATATATCATATTTATCTCATTCATTTATTCCACTTTTTAAGAGCAGGTACAGTGTGCTGTCTGACATCTGTGGTTATGAAGGAGTGAGTTAGCCAGCTCCATTTTACAGATTTCAGTTTTAATTCTGTTTTCCATCTCATCCTTAGACAGGTGATGAGGAAAAATAAGTAAATAGAAATTTACTGATATTTATCTTGCTGTTTTTACCCTTTTTATTACAAAATTTATTGAGATGCAAGATAGATTCAAAATTCATAGCAGCATTTTACTACTTCATAAAACAGACGTTGCTTACACTTCACGCATTAGTAGGGATTAAGGGGATTAATGATACCAGAACTTCCTGCCCTTTGCATGCTTTCCTGCAGCAATTGTACACTTGGCTTCCTGCTTCTTGATGTCCTCAGAATTCTTAATACTTTCATGCCTCTCTCTCATTTTACTGTGGAAATGTGAGAAGTTTTCAATATTTGAGCTGATCGTTTTGATTCTCTAGTATTTTCAAAGGAAAGCTTGAGTGCTAAACCTTGCTATAAAAATCACTTTTAAAAAAGCAGTAAAATCAAGCTCAGATTAATAAAGGGACACTATTGTTTAAATTTAAATCGAGGTGGAGTTCCTATACATAACTAATAAAGAAGTTCACAAAAGTTTTTCCAAGCTCCTGATAGGCACTTTATTTTTAACCACTCTGGCATTTTAAGTTCTACTGCTGTGCCTGCCTAGAGATGCTGTTGTTTTGCTGAAGCCCAGCAAATGTTGGCTATTTTCAGCCTAAATCCATTTTACATCTTGCCTCTAATGCAGATAACCTTTCAGAATGTCCACACAGGTTGACCTCACTACAGGGGATGAGTTTGTGGGGTTTGTGGGGTGCTAGTGCAGCGTTTTACGTACTAATGTAGGGGAAGGAGCCCGCAGCCAGAACAGGGAGGGAGGGCCTGAGTGAGAAACTGGAGTGATGCCTTCTCAGAGATACAGATGGCTTGTGAGGCAGTCTGCAGTGTGACCAGGTGCAAAGCCCTTCAGCTTCCAGGAGGAGAACCAAACAGACCTTTCTAAACGTTAGGACCAGTAGACTTCTGCCCTCTTTTTGCTTTTTTGTCATATAATGTCAACATTATCCAGTGAGCAGACTCCCAGTAATGAACTCTGGGTCTCTCCCCATCTGTCTCACTAAATGCCACTTGGAACAAGCGCCTTTTCATTTGACAATAAAATCAATGAATGAAATATTAGAGGCTTGAGCGATATGATGTGCAGAATACATTATGGGACTTGTGTTCCAGTGGACAGCAAGTCTTGCCCTTTCTTCCCGTTATTATCAACAGATCTACTTAATGAAACTGGTGCCTTCTGCAAATCTCTCACCTCTTTGCCTTTGGACTTCAGCTCTTTTGCAACACTTAAAAGACTCTCTGACTCAGGGCTGTGTGATAAAATTCTGTATTTCCTGCGTACTGTTGGCCTCACATTTTTTTATCTTTGTCTTAATTAAAGCCAGACCTGCACTAATTAAACAATTAAACAACAGAGAGGGAGAGGGAACTGAGGCTGATTTTCATAACACTTGTTTTTATCCCTTTGCTTAGTTGAGATAGCCTTCTTCCTCTTTGCTTGAAGATTCTTCAGAACAGCAGGAATCACTCAGTACTAAGTCAATAAACAGGGACAAAAGTGAAATTTCAGTGCTGAGATGGACTTATGTTAAACATCCTAAAACCTCTGGAACTATCCAAAAAGGCTGATTTGCAAAAGACTGAAGAATGGGGGGTTGATTGCTTTTTCCAAGCCTTACTGGTTCTGCATCAGGAATATTATATGTTAGCAAAATGTGTCATACCTGTAGCAAACAGCCATAAACTAAGAAAGTAAATTAACCAATACTTGCTAGCAATCCACAGGACATCCTGTATGATTTATTCTTGGAGCTGAAAGTTATGAGCTCAATTTGAGCTCAGGGTGACTACATAATTTTATCTTTGTGCCCATCATGACTGTGTGGTGTTGGATGTGCTGGCAAAACTGAGTCGATGCAATGTACGACTCCAAGCTGAGTTTACAGGTAGACACATTTTCAGCAAGAGAACATCTCAACGACTTTACCCTTTAAATCCAGATGTCTCCAGAGTAGAAGTGGAAAGACAGAGAAGAATATAAAGAAAGGATGGTTGTTCTCAAATTTAAGACCAGTTTTCTGCATGTTTATTAGGTATTTGCAGTGCTCCATCCCTTGCTGAGAAAATAAGTTGCAACACTTCTGTTCTGTTTTCCAAGTTTTTCTTTTCTTCTTCTCCACTGCTGAGTGCAGAATCATGTCCTATTTAGGGAGGGTGCAGCTCACTGAAGAGGTGACCTGTCTGTGATTGCACAGCCAGTCAACATAAGAACAAGGAACAGATCCCAAGACTCTTGAGCTCATCACTAAGACATGAGATGTCTGAGCCACTGTTTTGTAGCATTGGGCAGAAGCATCTCTTACTCCGTGGGCTCAAGATGCAAAACAGCAAGTTGTTATTTGGTATCAGAGCTCTGTCCTATTTCCTGATACAGGTTTAATTGTGCTTAATCATTAGGTGTGAACAAATATTTGCTATGTCATCTTCCTGTCTGATACTCCTGATGCATAAATAATTCTTAGCAGTAGTGTTTGTGAGCTCTAACCTGTCTTGATGCCCGTAATTAAAAGGATAAAGTGAGCTGTTTACACAAAGCAATTGTCAGTTTAGCAAGTGCCCTTAATAGCATTGGCAAGAAGTGCTAGGCAGGTAGCATCATCTCACTGCAGTCTGTGTCTACTGAAGAGACAACTCCTGAATTCTCATCTGGAAGAATTTGCAGAGGCTGGTAAAGCCACATAGCCAAAGGGAAATGCAAAGCTTGTTTATTTTTTTAACAGAACTGAACCCAACAGAGGGGAAAAATAATGTCAACATAGTTGGATTTCAACACCACATACAATAACTTGACAACCTTTTTCACATTAAGTGGATGACTACAGGCCTTTTCTCTAATTTTTTTTTCCTGATTTGTTTTGATTTTTTTTAATTGTCACTAGGAAACAAATCCTTTTCATCTTGGGCAAGGGGGATTCTGCTTGTGCATTCTGGGATTTCTCTGATTCTTGGGGATATTACTTATAATGCATACACTTACTTCTTGCTTACAAACATTCCTGGTGTCAATCAATTTAAAAGATTAGTTCCTTTTAAATAAAAAGAAAGGGGGTTTAATATCTTGCTTTTAATATATAATAACTGCCCAAAAGAAGATGAAGTAGGAAGCTGTGCACAGTTTTCTTGAGCAGTCATTGGAATATTAGGAAGCTCTTACTCTCTTTCTCTAATTCCTTGCTAGTAGAGAAGTTTGCTGTTCCAACAACCTCAGACAGCGATTGCTGAAACGTGATGAAGTTTAGTGTTGCAGTGACGTGGTGGAAACGAGGGACAGACAGACAGAAAACTTCTGACTCTGCTCCCTGGTGTGAATGTGAGTTATGATCCTTCAGTTAACATCGCTCCTGAAAAATGCAGCTGCCTCAATGTCAAGAGGAAAGTGATGAGACATGCCTGGAATCCCAAGGGAGGTGCCCAAAGTAGGGCTGTGTCAGGGCAGAACAGAGCATTCAGAGCTGTGGCAAGGAAAAACTCAGCCCCAGTGGCCCCAGTGAGCTGACAGCTGCTCGAAGGCGAGCTGAGTGGGAATTTCTGAGGGATTACTGGCAGCCACAGTTCAGGCACTAGGCTGTCATTGGGGACACTGAGGTATCTCGGGATCTAAAATCACTGCTCTGGCTCTCACAAGTCCTGGCAGCTGTTCCTAGATCACCACTCACCTGCCCAGTGACCTTGGAAGTGTCACTCCATCACCAGCAGCCTCAGTTTCTCCTGCTGCAGGTTCTCCTTGATGAAGTGCTGCTACTGAAAGGCATTGCATCAGAGCCTTGTGGATCACACACCACATCCTGCTGCTCAGCCTCAGTGACTGAGACACTTTCACAGGTGGGCCTTGTGCCAACAAAAATGTGCCTAGCAGGACCTTGGCCTCTTTATAAAATTGAGGCACTTAAGACAGGCAGAGTCACAGTGCATGGATAGTTACTTTCCTGCTCTTCATAGTTTTATTGCATTATCTTCAGCAGCAAGACAAAGAAAGCATTTTTTTGTTCGGTGATCACTTATTCCTTCATATCCCAAATTCAAGCAGTGGTTTTGGTACCTTGTATGATACTGAAACTCTGGACCCTTTCTCTCAGATCAATACCTGAATATTAGAAGTGGTGGATTTGAATTGACTTTGTTCACAAGGATGTTTTGCTGCTTTCAGGGAAAGAAGTTTTCAATTTTACAAGACTGTAGGGTTTTATATTGAATAAATCAAAAATTTAAAAGGAGGCCATGATAAGGGAAAAGCCATTGGTGTGAATAAAGAAGTACAGTGTGTAGTCAGAGCACTGGGTACACCTTTGCTGACCTCCTGCAGCCTGGTTAGAAAAGAGTATTTACCATCTGGAAAAGGTTCATGTGAAGTCTCCAATTGCTATTAATTAGATGTCAATTGTACTGCTGGGACAATTTGTACTATAAACAATGACATAAAAACTGAGGTGAGGAAGGATTGGCTCAGCAGCCCATGAAGCTGGTATGGGCCTCTCTTCTGCTCAAGCTGACAATTGCACAACCATTTCATTCTTCTCCAGACTCTGTGCCAGAGCAGATTTCATGGCAATGAGTTGGGCATATCACAGAATGGTCAGGTTGGAAGGGACCACAGAAAACCTTACGAAGCTTTGTTGCAAAATGAAAGATTATTTCTACACTTACCCTCTCTTGCTCAGTTGCTGAGAATCCATTTCCCTGAAATTCTTCAGATGAAAGTGTTGCAGACATTAATGATAGATTGACTAGCTTTGCTGGAGTTTGCTGGACTTTCTACTGTCCTCTTAATTTTTCTAACAAGCTCCTTGGAGGACACTAGAAGATGCACAGAAACCCAATATATTTTCTTCTCTTGATTGATTTCATTCTTTCATCTTTCCTTATGAAGATGAATCAGATCTAGGTCTTCACCCCAACCTTTCTCAATCCAGTTCTGTGTATTTCATTCTCTTGATCACCTTTTATGTCTGCCTTTTGAATCCTCCCTCCTACCACATACAAAACACTTGTCATGTTTCTCTCTGTGTAGGCTTTTGCCAAGTTCTTCTTCTTTCTGGTCTGAGTTGCTTTAACTTCTTTTGCCCTTGTCACATCACCACCTCTGAGTACATCCAGAAGTCAGCTGATAGTGTTTCTTTACATCCTCATTTCAGCATTACCAGAGTTTGCCTTAATTCCTTTCCCTTGCTCTTTTCTCTTTCACTGAGTCACCCTGGCTCATACTGACTTTCTCTGTGCTTGGTATATTGTATCTGCCTCTGCCTCATTTATCTACCATCCCTTCTTACCAGGTGCTCACTGCCTGTGCCCTCTCTTGTTCTCCTGGCACCAGTGTGCTGTCCACACGATGCTCCTGTGGAGCCATCCCCTCCTCTTCTGAGCCAGTCCTGCCATCCCTTCAGTGAGCCTCCCTCTGGCCTCCTTCTCCTCCAGCCTCTGCCTTAGTAACTGTCCATGCAGTTTCTCTCCATGAATATTTAGTGCATTAAGAAAGATAATGGTTGTTGGGAAACAGCAATGTACTGAATGTAAATGAGATATCAAGAAAAAAAATTTAACTTTTGCAGGAGGTGTTTTCCCCTGAAACTTAACATTTCCATATGTAATAAAGAAGTTCTTCCCAGCAGAGCCTGTACATTTGCACACACATCTCTGTAGATATGTGTGTGCATGGATATATGTACGTGCATGTGAATGTGAGCATACAAATATAATGGGAATATCTGTTACATGTTTGCACACCTGTGAAATAAACGCACAGCAGAGGTCAAAGTACTGAATTCCATTGAACACAGTGTATCCTGTTACCATACTGTGTTTCTAGGGTCTGGCACACTTGTGTTACAGTGGACACAAGAAGTTTCATGTGTGTATTTTACATCGGATTCATGGTAAAATTTCCAGAAGAATTTACAGAATAAAGTCCTGAGGGATTTCGTGCTTGAAATAAATTTTCAGAGGTAAGTCAGGGCATTTGTTGCATGAGAAGACAGAGTCTCTCTTAGGAATGAGAGAGGACATGGCAGTAGAAGAGAAGAATGAGCCTGGGAGCAGGAAGAAACATGAATTGATATAGTCAGTGCAAGAATTGCAGAGGGCAGCAGTAGTGAGGATGAAGAGCTTGAACTGACAGTGATCTGAAGAGGTGGATGAGAGATGTGGCAGGAGAAGTGAAAGATTACAGAAGCCACATATTTTGTATGAACCAATATATGATCAGGGCAGGAAGGCCATCAGGAAAGGGTTGGTCACTCAGGCAAGACTTGTTATGAAGTGCAACACATTCAGCTGGTATCAGGCAGTTTAAGTACACTAATTTATTGAAATCATGCTGATTTATACCAGCTAAGGCTGTGGCCTCACACATTTCAGAAAGGAAGGGTGTCTTATGCATGTGTTTAAAGACTAAAGAAAAAGAAATCAGGAAAAGCAGAAAAGACACAAAGGGCATTAATCAAAGATTTTAACCCTGAGTCAGGCAGAAAATAACCTTGCTTCATGGCACCAGTATGGATTCAACTAGTCCTGACAATGTTCATCAGGCTTGGTACTGGCCAATTGGGAACATTTCCAGCATTCAGAATATGTACTTTTTCCCCTCTTCCCTTCTGTCAGTTTTTTATTCTCTATTTCTGTGTCCCATTTTGGGAACAGAATGCTGCAGTTCTGAACTCTGCCAAGACTGAATCTTAAATTCTTGTTGAGTCCTTCTCCTCTCTTTCAGCTTACACTGAAGACATGCATTGCTCTGGCAAGTATTTGGCTGTAGCTCCAGCATTGGTGTCTATATTAAGTCCTAATTATCTAAACTATAGCTGTTAAAGTAGTTAGAAGTAGCAAGACAGAGTTCTGCTCTGTTCTCCTTTAATAGTCTCCACAATGTAGAAATTGCTTACTTATTATGTTCTTAAAGGCTGAAAACTGCTTTGCACTTGACTTTAACTTTGAAGGCATTTACCAAATACAACTAAACCTTGCAAATCCAACAACAAGAAGAACTGAGCTGAAATAGATATTTTCTGTGATACCAGCTCACCCTCTGGCCATGGGTGATCAGAAGGTGGCACCCCAGCCCTTCCTTCCCCTTTAATATGCCTTTTTATTTCCCCCCTTCTGGAATCAGTCTGATGTCCTGAGAAAGTGCAATTCACACAAAGTGTTTGCAGTGGGTCCAGTGCTCTTACTGTAGTTGCAGTGGAGTCATGTAAAAGCCACTATGGGTTTAAAAGGAAAAAAAAAGGCTTCCACTAAAGAAGATGTTGAAAGTAGCTGTAATAACTATAATTTTTTACTATTATTTTTATTGTTTGTAATAGCAAAATACGTCAAGGCAAAAGCTGAGGTTAAGGTCCTTTGTACCACAGACTGTAGAGAAGATGAAATCATCTAAAACTGGGTAAAAAATTAGGGCAAAACAGGAAAATATTGTTCACAGGCACCAAGATTGGCACCAAACGGAAGCAGCAGATACCAGACCCAGCATAAATAGAAGCTGCTGCTCCTTCAGATGTGCCATGAGCCACTGTACCCAGAGGACCACTATTAGGAAGTGCCACCATGCAGCTGCACTGCTGTGGTCCGTGTTGCACAGCTGCTCCTCCCTGCTGCTGGGGACAGCTCCATGCTGGGTGGAGCTTCAGCCTGGCCACATGCTGCTGCTCTTACCCTTCCAGTAGAAAGCAGGACACACTTCTTAACTCTGAGGACTTGCATTTGCAATATGTGAGACAGGCAAAATGGAAGAGGGGTAAAGTTTCGTTCAGGGAGAATTGAGCAAGAGGCTGTTCAGTGTCACCCAAGAAATCAGTGTCACAGCTGGGAGCTAAGCTAAGGTCTGGAGTCCCCTTCAGTGCCCGAGTTACAGGATAATGCTTTCCCACCCATTAGCCACCAAAAATCTGTGAAGTAAAAGCAGAATTGAAGGCACTGAGTTGTCAGGTTCAGAAGTGTCTGTTTTTCCATGGAAACCTCTTCCCAGCAACAGCCAAGCTTCTCATCGTGCGAGAGCTGTCAGGCAGCTGTTCTGTGCAAAATGCTGTAGCTGCAGCTGCTTTCTGGAGAAGTCTCAACCCACAGCCAGGCAGCATTCAGCCCCATTCCCAGCAATCCAGCTGTAATTCTGCCTGCCCAGTAATTTTTCACTGTGGTCATGCCAGAATCATAGCCTTGTTTGCTCTTGTCTGTCTGTTAGTGGTTATGTATGGAGAAGTAAGAGAGAGAGCTTAATTTTCATAAGCTAACTTGTGCCTGGAGTAACAGAGAGTGAGAGGAGTGCACTTAATCATAACTGCAGACCAGAACAGAAAATGATAGAGCTTTTGCTGTTAGTTGTGGTATTTTATTATAATAACTCCTAGGAAGAAGAAACAGGCAGCTCAGAATGCTGAAAGGTTCAAATCCATTACAGCAGGCACAGTGTTCTCATCTGCTGGAAGAATAGCTCACATAACTCTTTCAAGCTTGCCTTTTCCAAAAGGCCATGCTGGGAGGGAACTCTAGTCTCTCCTGCCCAGAAAACCTGAATTCAGACTGAGGAATGTGATCAGAGGTGAAGTGAACCTGGTGATGGCTCCTGCAGAGCTGTGAGTGCCTTGCAGGGAAGGCTCAGAGGGTGCAGAGGGACAGGCTGGTGCACGGGCAGGGAGCTGCTCACCCTTCCGCCAGTGCCTCGTGTCTGCCACTTCGTGATGCACTTGACAAAGTAAGTAACTAAATTAAAACACTGGTAGTGGGCAGGTATTCTCACAATGATTCATTAAAACACAAAAATTGATTAAAGCTTTTGAGAAAATTTTTAGTTGGTTGCAATGGGAAAGACAAAACTTAGGATTTTTTTGTTTGTTAGTTTGAACTGTGAGATACATGGAATAATGTGGTCTGTGGAGTATATATTATGCACCTGTGTTATATGTCACATTGTTTTATATTATTTAAGATGAGGATTGTTGTACATTCTTAGATGTTATTTTGATATCTTCTGATTAAAATATTTGGGGAATGTCCTCCAGAAAATATTTCTGATTTTCTTTTTTCTATATTGATTCAGAATGAAAACCTTTCTGGAAACATTAGTATTTGATATGCAGCTGAAGTTCTGTTTTCTGGATTACCTCTGCCTTAAGATCACAGAGACAATGTAAAGGGAAATAAAAATATATTCTTCCTTGGCAGAGACGTCTGCACTCTTCCAGCTTTTCCAGAGAAAATAGAAATATAACTAGAGAAGATGGAAAGCATATCTCCATAATTTTCTCCAAGGTGGCTTGGGAGACAAGCCATCACATCTGCCTAATAGGCTTTTATGCACCAGTAAGAGTTACAACAGCCTGACAAGTTGCATAATGCTCTACCCTAGGACAGGACGTGAACATTCCCAGGCCACTGCAAAAGCAAACCAAAGCTGTTAGCTCATACATCTTACTGTGTGTTTGTGACAAGCTAAAAGGACGTGCACAGGCAGTTATTCCAGCTCAGCTGATGCACAGTGGGTCACATTGTCTGATCCATGTTTCTGAGCCCTGGATCTGAGCCCTAAAGCTTACATGATGTTCATTTCTGCCTTCACCCGTGTCCCATAGCAAACCTCAAGGAATACTGGTGAAAGCGAGATTTGTTCTGGTGTCTTCAAAAATCAAGGGAAAATGCAGAAGGAAATTACACATCTACAGTAAATACATGCAGACATAATTTCCTAGACCATTTTCAGTTTATCTTGGCGTGAGAAATAATAACTGAGAAATAAGTATTTCAGGGGTAAGTTATTAGAAATGAGATTTTGGGGTGCTATGTGGGAAAGGAAAACCATTAACAAACATTAAGGTTTGTTCTTTTTTTTTATCCATTAATTTAAAGGCTGAAGTCTGTAGCATGTTGGGAAATCCATGAGGCTAAAATAATGAAAGCAGATTGATGCTCTGTTGTAAAGAAATTTGGTACCTGCTTCTTGCAAATGGAATTCTAGCATTTCTTTTGATGGTGTATGTACTATCCTGAGAGGGATCTGTGGACTGCTGAGTTGTGAAATTTGCTGTTAGATTATTGGCAGGGTCACTCTCTTCCAACCACCTCTGCTAACCCATTCCAGCCCAGCTGCACCTGCATTTTCTATTGGTTTTGGGGTTTTTTTCTCCTCATCCTTTTCTAGCCAATGTAGTTTCTTATCTTGATTTAGTCTACTTCAGCTGTAAGGGAGTGGCAAACTTCCAGCATGGAGTCATCAAGTGTTGGTTTAAATTGTGTCCTTCGGCCTCTTTTTGCCTTAGGCTCCTTTCAGCCAGTTGAGATCCCTTTCATATTTCCATACATGGCTTATGATGTCTCCTGTGCTCTCCAGTGTGTTCCATGTGTCTCACAGGTTGAGAGATGCTGTGGTTTATCTGTATGAACAGAGCTGCTTAGGATATGTTTGCCTCTAGCTTGTAATTGCCTTCATTTGCTTATGCAATGCACTGTTAGTATTACCAGTTTCAGTAGCACCTTTTATATGATCCTTTTGCTCTTCCCCAGATTTTCCACCTTCTTAAAAAATTATTTATGGGGTTTAATGCGAAAAGTTATATATATTGTATTATAAATATGTAATGGAATAAGAGAGATACCATTGGAAAATGAGCTCTGGTGAGGAGTGACATGTTGTCATTAGGATAGAATAGAATGATCCTGGAGTGGTGTGGAGTGGACTTGATAATCTCTCGAAGTTATTTTTAGATTGATTTCCGTTCAGTCCTTGAATGTTTTCATAGTGTTCTGGTTTATTTTTTCTATGCATTGGCCAACCACTGCTGCTCACACTCTTTGAAACAGCATTCCAGACACGTTGGGGTTACTGTGACATTCCACTGAATTACAGATAGCACAGGAGAGTATTGCAATCACCTTTCAAGCAAATTATAAAATGGAATTAATCACATCTGTCTTTATGTCTTGTTCTCAGCCCAACCTTGTCTTGGGCCATACTGAAATTTTAGTGATACAGCTGTGGTTCTATATAACATATAATGATCATTTCAGGGTTTCAGTCCATTGCTGTGACCATACACACAATTTTATGAGCATAGCTGGGATTTGAAAATGAGCCTTCAAAGCATGATGCTTAATTGCTTTCTCAAAAGATTGCAAAATAATTTCCAGTACCAGTCTCAGTGCCTTCGCTGAGCATGTCCTTCTTTCAAACCACCATTCCTTTTCCTTTCTCTAGATCCAAATGCAGTTCTCCCTTTCCCTCCATCCTCTGTTACCACAGCATCATTTCAATCACTTCTCGTATTTACATTTTATACACCACATTTTAGGAGACATAATTAAGTCCTTATCTATACAAACATTCATTTTTCGGTTGATTTTTAAGCAGTGCAAACGTTCTAGACACATTTGATTTAAAATACATTTTACTCCAGCTGAAGCCAGCTGCTAATCAATGTAAGATAAACTAAAATAAAACTCAAGTCATAATTTCTATGAAACATTCTGCACAGGCTTACCTAAATGACTTTTAAATTACTCTCTTAAATTAAAACAGTGCAACTTTCTTATGTAGGTAAACTCTTTGAATCCAGTATTTTTCTGAGCAAAAGGAGTTTTCTTTGTGACTGAGAAAAAAAAATCCCTGAAGCTAGTAGGGGGAGTATGGAAAGAGAATGATTTGTTATACTGAGCCTTGTTCTTCAATTATGTTATCTCCATCAGAGTATGAATAGATCTTCATATTAGATGATCATTTTACCAACACTTAATTCTCACTAGGAGGATTCTCCATCATTGTATTCCAAAATCAGGCAGCATTCAGATTTGTCTGGGTGATACATTTCTGTCAGCATGACAGAGGTTCCCACAGTGTTTAATTACTCAGAGTAGCCAGGGAAGAAGGGGTGAAATGAGCCGTGCTGAATCTGCTGTGCCAGGCTTGCTGTCTGTTACATAAACTGGCTTCTTCCGAAGGCATGGAAGGCAGGCAGCACCCCAGCTTCTGCCTGCTCTTTCCACTGGTTGTTCCTCTCCAGGTCTCCTGGGTGTTTTCCACTGATTGTCTTTCATCTTATGGTCTTCTTGCAATTTGCTCATTTTCCAGGGCAGCAAGTTCTTGGCTTAGTGGAGAACCAGAGTGATTGGTATTTGGGCAACCTCTGGAAGAACCATCGGCCCTGGCCAGCGCTTGGGAGGGGCTACAACACAGGTAGGACCTGAGGGGTTTCTGTGGATTAACACTTCCATTGGGTGTGCAGTCATTCTCCTGGTGTACAGAGTATGAGATGTGGTAACTTCCACCTCCTTTCCTAGGCTATAGCTAAATTTCTCTTTTAAAACAGTAAAATTGATGCAATGTCATGCATTTTGGAGTTTCTGGTCTTCTCTAAACAGTGTTGGGAAAGATTGTGTGACATCCTTTGTGGAAGAATAGAGCTTTTCAGCAATCTGACAGGTCCTCAGCTCATCTCCTCCAAGATTTCTGTCCGTGATGACTCCTATGTATGCCCAGCAAGAGGGAATGAATAGGAATTGAGGCTCATTTTCTGTAGAGAAGTAAATGGTATCACAAAATGTTAGTCCAATAAAGATAATAACTCCTGCAGGACAGCAACAGGGTCATAATTGTCCTAATAAAATGCAAGCTACTGGCCATCAATTTCTGCTGCCATGAGAAAGGAATAGAGGCACTAGATCAGAGAATTTATTAGGTTACTAGAGACAGGTCTTCCCACTGATTTGTGTTTGGTATGTGAGAAAACATACCAGGTGAATAAAGAGTACACACGTACACCTAAATCATTTCAATGCTAGGCTTTACATGCTGATGTAGGGAGTTAGGTTCCCTCTGTCTTTGTAATAAAAGGACAGAACAGATGGTGAAGCATCCATTTGGAACAGATGAATCTATTTAAATATCCCTGCACTATCAGGAAATTATTCACCATAATAGCGATTTTGCTTCACAGAAATATATTGGATTGAATTAAACAGGCTAACTAGGAAAGGGATTGAACAAGTTGTGGTTGGGTCATCTGTATTTCTATATTCCCATGTATATTTGTGAGAATCCCACTAATTTTTGGGAATTTGTATTTTAGCCTGTACAGAGCATATCTGTTCTCTGGAGATGTTCAAAAGAATAGCCTAACAGGGCACAGATTGGTACAGATTCCAGATTTTGGCAGAATAGGTTTGTTTCCTGACTCTTCTTTGCCAGAATTGCAAATAGAAAGTCTAGGTCTGCCCACCCCTGTCCCTAGCTCCCCAAAAGCATGAGACAGAGAGAAGTTCCATGGATTTTTCCTGAAATCTGAAAGCTTATGTTATACACAACTCAACTTCTTGGTGTTGATTCAGTTCACTGTTACACCACAAAGCACTATCTTTTGTTCTACTGAAAAAACACCTTCCATAGCTGCCTTCTTTCTGCTTTTTCCTTTCTGCCATTTTAATGCTGGCAATGAGAAATCTGGCACAATCACATAACATCAGAATAATGCAGTAATGTATGGTGGGTAGTACAAAATACATATATTTCTATCTAAAATGCTAATGTTAAAAAAATTCTGTAAGGCTTTAACTTATGTTGTCTCTAACTTACTATTCCAAATGGTTTATAGGAATACCAAATGTCAGTATATCACATAAATCTTCCACTGAAAGCAAAAATAATCAAATATCTGCAGTCCTTCACATACATTGCATGTGTTAATTCTTGTATTAATACATACCTATGAAACTGCATAATCCCATAATCCTGCACATGATTTTATTTTCTTCACACTTTCTTTCTTCGTACAACTCACCTTATAGTTACAAAAACTTTTTCTTAGAAAGAAAACCAGAAGGAAGATAATGTATGGAAGATTGACAAGTGATCATAAGAAGTGGAATGTTGTTTTCTCAAGTATGTGGAACAAGAGGTCACTGAGTGAAACAGTGCAACCTCTGAGAAGTAGGAAACGAGGTTATTGACAGAATCAGCACCTTTAGTATAAATTTCTTGATTGAATTAATTGTTTGCCTCAGTAATCTAGCAGAGACTGGATATACATTTCTCAAGGAAGATGAAACTGGAGCTTTTGATGCTCCAGTTTGATGCTCCAGTTTGATGTGTTCAGTAAATTAAATTAAATTAATATAATTTACACTGAACGCAATGGCGTGGCCAAGGAGGATTCAGAAAGCTGAAGGGGGGGGGCACAGAAAAGAGAGGCAATACCTCTAAGCAAAGCACTCATGAAAGACAGTGGTACAGGAGGGGGAAGGCATAGAAATTCAGGTGCCTAGAGCTGCACTTAGGAGCAGTGAGAGGGCCTCCAGACCCCTGAAACTTTAATGAGCTAAAGACAGCTGGATCAGGGCGAGGCTCTCAGACTTTGCTCTTGCTCTTGGGAGAGTGTTTACTACAGACCCAGGATACAATCCCAAGAAAAGAGATTTTTATGTGAGCCTCTTCAGCCAGACCTAACCCTAGCAGATTTGATTCAGAAACACCCCTCAAAGTCAAAACTTTTCCACTGCTTCTTCACAGTTTCTGAAGAAAATAATTTCTCTTTCACTCTTATCTTTCTTTGCCTGAGCCTGTCTGGACAACATACAGGTTGGGAGAGTCCCAGAAGGCAGATGTATTAAAGGCAAAGATGTGTTTGTTCCTTTTCCACTGGTTTTTAAAACCCAGTAAGCATTTGTGCTCTGCTCTGCCTGTGTGCCCAGCCCAGATCTCCTGACAGCCAATACAGATTTTCAAGGAAAGATTTTATTTGATTGTTTTTCATTCTTCCTCATTTGCACAGGCAGATAATCCAAGTCATACTTTGGTCCATGATAATATAATTGTAGGAAAGCCAGACCAAACTCAAAGTTCAGTGATGATTTAATTAGTGTTTAAAATGTTCTTAGTTAGAACCATCCTTTATTTGCAATAGCATTCTCTTCCTCAAGCATTTTAAATGCAATTCCTTCTGTACCACAGAGTTTCCATGTTTCTTCTGTACTTTACTGGCAAACACTCAGTAAGCTGCTCAATCAAATGCCCTTTTTATATGTCATGCTGCTTGTCTGCACAAGTTTAATTCTTCCAGATTCCTCATCCACTAGTTCAAGCACACTTTTCTTACTAGGTAGCTATATTATCTTTCACAGACTAAACTGTGCTTTTGAAAGTATTGCTTTACTATGATTTTTCTTTTACAGATGTTAAACTGACAGCTCCAGAGTTGCACTGTATGGTTTGATGTTCATTTCGGGAGTAACAGTCATCTTAGTCCTCAGAAAAGTATCTTGTAAAAGAAGTTCTAAACATAAAAGCTTTTAGTACTTTGTCTGCCTTACACTTTCCATCATGGTGGAGAATAGCTTCTAAAAGCAATCTCTGGTGACTGTTAAGACTTTTGGCCACTTCTTCAGGGGTGTGAATCACCCCTGGCTTCTCTGGCTTTAGTGCAGCAGAGACAACTTCCATCAGCTGAGAATGGATCCCATGCCTGCCAAATGGAGCTTTAGGATGAGTTTGTCATGTGGGTGCCAGGGGATCATTTCTAAAAACTTTGGCCCAGGGGATTTCAGACTTCTAGACTACAGAAGCCCATCCTGAGGATTTGAGGCTCATCTGAAATGCACTGCCTGGTGCAGCCACCAGAAACTGTCAGGAGGTGTCTCGACAGCTTGAGCTGAGAACTCATACTCCCACACTGGGAAATGTGACATTACCAGATTTGAGGACTGGGAACAGAAGGGAATGGCTAGCACCTAACCATTACTGGGCTGCGTGTGCACCGTGCCTTATTACTCCTGTGTTTGTAATGACTGGAAGAGGGCTGGAATGAGCCTGCTCCTGTATTGTTTCCCTGAGGAAAAAGGACCTGTGGAAGTTGAATTGGAAATTGAAAGCATATGCTACGTCATTTTAGCATAATATTTAACAAATCTGAATGATAAAAGACAAGCGTAGAACAGACTGTTTATATGAAATTAGGCTGGATCACATCTTGTGCTCCTTCATGATGATATTGTGCATCTTCAGTGCAGAAAACAAATGACTGCTAAAGCAGTGCAGAATGGGCTGTTTGTAGTCATGGCACTGCCTGTGGTCCTGCTCTACGAAGCTGGTAACAGCTTTCAGCCCAGCTCCACAGGCTTCTGCTCATGACATTGTGGTAACTGTGCTCATGTGTGTTGGCTGCTTGAAAGAGGAGGATTTTGTCAAATTGTCTCAGTGAATGAAGTCAGAAAACTCACATTTATAGAACCTTTCAAACCCACTGTCGATGTCTGACCAAGCTTAGCCATGCCCCCTCTAAAAGCCATTCTTGTCTCACATTAGTTAAAACTTTGGTACAGGAACTGCTGTCATTAGGATTGGTTGAAGGTACAGGAGCCTTTGCAAACAGATGAAAAATGCATTTTAATGGCTAAATACCCCATGTCCAACACAGATGATAGATAAAAAAGCAACACTTTCCTCATCTACTTAGGTTCACACTGTGCCAGTATTTTTGATTGGATTATTCCTCCTTTAAAACACTCTGAGTTTACTCAGTAAATATTGTTATCAGTGCAAAGCATAGTGATACACATGAGCTTTATACATGTAAAGGTGCATTTGAAATACAAGTATTGTGCACATTGTCCAGGCAGCAGTTTAGGAAGTGCCAGCATATGGTTGCTTTTAATCTCAACAGGAAATATCAATCTGTTTGTGTCAAAGGTGGGAAGCTAAAGTGATAATTCTGCTTTTGATGACCACATCCCTACCTTTGTTGTCTATAATCTGTAGCTTGCACTTGAAAATAAGCTATTTTAAAGCTGACTACCCTCAAAGAATAGCTTTCTTTCCAGTTTTTCTCGTGCACTTTCTAAAGCATGTGATGTACTGAGAACTTGTTTACAGCACGTTTGACATTTCTGAAATGAGGGTCAATATGTATTTGATTTTGGAAATGGTGCCTCTAGTTTGAGAGGCCTATCCACATAGTAAAGGCATTACTGTGGCTGAATTATTCTACTGTTCCTGGTATTCTCTCAGATACATCCTCTGCTCCTTAGCAATTGAATCTCTCAGCCCCTGTAAAAACTGTCTTTTCAAATAACACCACCAGACTTCCTTTGAAACACTGAAAACATTTATCTCTTAAGAAACCTGTGATACAAAAAAGTGACATTCAGACAGTCTATACCAGATTCTAGTTGTATTGGAGTAAATAAAATGTATTTCTTTTTAATTGATTAAATTGTCCTAGTTTAGGGGGTTTTATTGGTCTGACCTGAGTCCATAAGGTAAAGTTCTCCATATAATGTACATAAATCAGGCATTTAGATGTAGCATTCCAATGTAATGATTTAAAAAATCATTTTGAAGTGTTTTATTTTTAGCTTGATCAAGGCAGTTCTTTATGTGAACACACATACCTTGATCAGTAATTATGTTGTCCAGCACTCTGAAATACCCTCTTTATTGCAGAGGGACAATCATTAGCAGGTTAAATTTAGATGAAAGACTTCCACATAAAAGCTTAGTAAAGGCATCCAGGTGCCGAAACTGAGAACAAAACCTTCTATTATATGACAGGAGGAGCCCAGACAAATGCATAGTAATAGTAAAACCAGTACATTTTCTTCTGAAGTGCAAGTTCACTTTCCAGTTTCTCATTGTGCTCATAAAAGTGATTGTGGAAAGACAGGTCCTTTTTCTAGAGACAGAGACAGCAGTTTTAGCCACAGTCCCAAAGCAAAGGAAAGAGACATCACAGTTGGACTCCATCTTTGGACTCTGAATAGGTACCTTGGTGCCTGTCACACAAAGTAGCAGAGTAACTAAGATGTCTTTCTACCCACTGTGTCAAAGTCATTCCCACTAAGAGAGTGCCAACAAAACCAGTTGGATTTGGTCATAGTCAGGTCCCTCTCTTAGGTGCTGTTTACTACAGAAATCATTTTTGTGTTAGGGCAAACTAAGTTCAGGACAAACCTTTCCCCTTTAGAAAAATGCCTTGGGACTTGGAAAGAGAAGAATCTGCAAAACTGAGTGGACACAAATCTCAGAAGAAGCAGCTCATTCCCTGCCTTTCCTCGTGGTCTTTTTTGTCTTTATGTTCAGCTACATCCTGACTTTAATTGTTCCTGCTGTAGCTCCTCAGCCTTCCCTTGTGCACCTGTCTTTGACAAAGTGAGCTCAGGGTAGCAGAGGGGCACTGCAATACCTTCTATGTGCAGACCATCTCTACACAGTTGTTCTCAGGAAAGAGACAGTGAAAATAGAAGTTTTCCCAAGTAGAACTGTTGAATTACAGGCAATTTAGGTCAGAAAAGATCTCCTGAGATCTTTTGGTCCTCTTCCCATTGAAAGTCAGCTCAGGTTGCTCAGGGCCTTTTCCAGCTGAGTTTTAAGTGTCTTCATGGATACCTCTCAAAGCAGCCTGCTCCTGTATTCACCACTATTTTTCTGTTCAGTAAAAACTAAAAGTTAAAATCTGTAATATGTAATTAGACTTTCCTTTGCTGCAGGATGTGCCTGTTACCTCTCATCCTGTCTCTCTGCATCCATTAGAAAAGTGTGGCTTCATTAAGTAGTGTCAGAAAGCAGCAGGAGGTCTCTGAGCCTTCTCTTCCCCAGGCAGTAGAAGGCCACTTCTCCCAGCTTCTCCTCATGAATGCCAGGCATTTGACCATCTGGGTTGCTCTCTGATGGATTTATTTCAGCGTGTCAGGGGACTTATTTGATTGAGGAATCCAAAACAGTGCTTCACATGTGGTCTGACACATGCTGAGCCAAGAGAGGTAATCACTCCCCATACAGCCCAAGAGGTGCAGTATGGCCCCAAGGTCACACTGCTGGTTCATGTTTAACTTGCTGTCCACCAACTCCCCCTGAACTTCTCCTGGAAAGCTCCTTTCTGTCCACTTGTCCTCCAGCCCATACTCCCCATTCAGGAATAGTCCCACTCAGGACTTTCTGCTGAATTTTAGGAGCTTTCTCTTACCCATTTGTCCAGCCAAGCAAGGTCACACCAGGGAATTTGGCCACAGCCCCGAGTTGTCATGTGTGACATTGCCAGGGACACTTTCTATCCCATTTCCAGCTCATTAATCTGAATGCTGAACAGTGTCAGCCCCAGTACCAACTCCTGTGGAATATCCCGTGTAACTGACCACCATCTGAGTGTTTTATTGCTGAACACAACCGTTCAAACTTGGCAGTCCACCTTTGCAGGCTCCTCAGAGTCTGCTTATCCACACTCTACCCCAGTTTGGCTATATGAGCATGATAAACAGCTCCTTAGGCAAATACATCCCTGTATTTCTGTTGTGAAACTAATCCTGCTCTCTGTTACTAGAAAATAAGCGGTTGTGCAGGAAGGATTATGTTTCCTGGATTTTTTTTTTTAAATGCTGGAGGTAATTTCCAGGCTTGTTCATTGTGTGCTGCTGTTTTCATTCCCTTAATCCATTTCTTAGAATGTTCTGTTCCTCCTGAATCTCACTCAATCAATAAGCTGCCCATTAAGGGGGGGAAAGGCAGGGGGAAGTTTTCTGCTTTTTTCTGAACACAAAACCCCAAAGTTCTTTGTCATCTAATTAAAAGGAAATAGTTTTCAGGTGGTTCAGCCCTGAACCACATCTCCTCCTTTGTTGCTGAGGTGTTGAGTGAACACCAGACCCAGAAAAGCTATGATGGGTTCTTGCTCACTGTGCCCATTGTTACAATTAGCCTTGTGGACCACTGTTAATATTAGAAACTGGTTTTCAGAGCTATTCTCCACCATGATGGAAAGTAGAAGGCAGACACTGTTAAGATTAGAAGCCAGCCAAAATAATTAGCACTTGAGCAGGGTGCATTTTTCCTCTTCACACAGTCCCAAGTGGAAACCTTGTAAAATTGTTGACATTTTGACCCCTATTAAATATGATGCCTTTGAGAGAATCAAAACCAAAAAGGTCCATATAATTTAAAGCAGTGGTCCCTGTTACCTTTCATTTTTTGCTGCTTTCTGTGGAAGAAAAAAACATAGATAACTATCGTGGTTAAGGTCCAGATCCAATATAAATGCCTGACACTTGAATTAAAGAGACTTAAACTGATTTACAAGAGCCCAGGATCAAGAAACTGATTTTTTTTTTCTTTTAAATGTGGGTGGTTCTTTGGTGGAGAGTCCTAGTGTGCCAGTTTGGATACAAATCCAGGAGGAAACAACCTGAACAGGGTATATCTCTCTCCCTGGTTCTTTGGGTTTTTTTTTAATTACTTTTGGAAGACATATTTGCTTTTAACAGGACAAATAGTCAGCAAATCTCAACAAATCTCCTCAGTTTTTATCCATAAAAACAAGCTTTGTGTGTTCCCTTTTTCCAAACATGATTGCACACAGAGATCCAGTGACTGGACCTCCTGCACAGTAACCCTGTACAGTCTGTATTACTCTGTGATTCCTCCTGAGGACAGCTCACCCAAAGTCCAGTTCCTCTGGCTTTATGTAGAGTTGTGACACACACAATTCTGTGTTTTGAGGCACTGACACGTAGGATTTTATGTTCAGAAAGAATTAAGAGATGCATGACAAACAGTCCAGGATGGATAATGAGATGAACACGAACCCCAGGTTTAATATGATCAACAAAATACTTTGTGTGATCATTGGATGTACAGCCAGAGTCATTTCAAGTATGAGTACAGGAAATACATTTAGTTTTTTTTATGGGATGGAGGTTTTTGACTCCTGTCATACCTGATGTCTGCACTGCCAGGTAACTTAGCTGCCCAGTTCATTCTTCTCTCTTGACTCCCTGATTGTCCACAGGACACAGAAATTAGTTGGTACCCTGTCTTTCTCAGGAACCAAAAAAAATTAGTGTAATTCGTTCATAGGTCACTTCAGGAAATATTTCTGGATATGACTACACTCTATTTGGCACCTCTTTCTCATCCTTAAATGTGGCATCAGAAGATCAATGTTCCCACATGCCCTGCTGACATTTTCCTGTGCACACAAAGTAGACCCTCAATTTCTTGCTAAAAACGCTCCAGTCTAGAAAATTGTGACATGGCTCTCCCCCAATGTCTTCCACAGTGAGAAATGCAAGCAGAACAGTTGTTATGTCTGAAAACTGAAGGAACATAAACTAAACCTGGGAGACCAGTGCTGTGCAGGACAGATGTGGCCAGCATGCTCAGGGAAGGGCCAGACCCCAAACACCCCACTTGTGCCCACACCACTGGGGGTTTGGTGCTCTCAGTGCTGGGGACCACTTCTTGGACATTTTAAAATGTAGATTTAGCTACCTGTCCAGGGCTAAGTTCCACAGGTCAAAGATGACCACTTAAAAATTTGCAAAATTCAGAGAGAATACTGGAAAATTTTCCCTGAAGTTGGGAAAAATGGCTCTGGGAGCTTATCTGGGAGCAAGTCAAAGGCTAATTTGATATTAGGTTATTCATATTTGGAGGAGAAAATAATACTTCTTAATAAAAGGCTTGCCAATTTAGCAAAAGTTCAGCAAGATCAAATGACTGAAAGTTCAAAGAGATGTTCAAATTAGAATAAGGGAAGCACCCTTCATCAGGGTAATTATGCACTGGAATAACTTATCAAAGTTTGTGGTAGATTATCCATTATTTTAAATTTTTAAATAAAGACTGAATATGTTTTAGAAGTTGTGCTCTAGTAGACCCCAAACTGATTTTGAAAAATCCTGTGACCTCTGCTATGCAAGAGCGAAAAAATATCCTTTCTGACTTTAGCACTTAAAGAAGTATTTAATCAGAACTCTATTTTCCTGTCAAAGTCACCTAAGCACCCAGGCAAATGAAACCACAGCTAATCTTCCATGTAAGGAAGATTTTAGTGTTGAAGAGAGGAAAAGTTCTTTAAAACTTTGTAGAAATTTCCCACATTCACACTCCTCCCCCACCAATATCACTTTTCAAATCTCACATTTCAAAGTGCTTTCTCATGAGATGTGTACCTGACCATCTTTAGCAAGTGGCCACTTTTGGCACCTTCATGGTGACTTTCAGACGAGTACAGAGATGCACACGGAGTAGTGTTGGGTGATCCTCGTGTGTGGTAGTGGTTTGAGATGTCTTGGAGACTCTTCTCTGCTTCACAGGGCCACTGCCATTTCAGCATAGAAAGGCTGAAACCTCCCTGCTCTCTCTCTTTGCAGGTCTGAAGGTAGAATGTGTTGTCTGAGGTTTAAAACTTCTCAGTGAAAACTTTCCCAGTCTTTTGAATTTCAAGAGATTGTAATGATGTGCCTCCTGCAGGGTTTTTCCCCTTCTCAGAAGCCATTGCCATAGTTTACCAAATGGGAAGTCCCTGGAATGTTTCCTTTTTGCCTCTAAAATGTAACCTCTCTTATCTGCAAAGGCTGTAAGAAAACAGGTGCTTTTTAAAAGCCATGTAAGCAGGTTCTTCACAGGTGGTTTTCATCTCCAACAACTCTTTGCACAGGGTTCAGGAAATACAGGGTTTTGAGAAAGGTTACTACCTTAATGTCTTCCTTAATGCCCAGAGCAAGTGCAGCAGCTGGGAATGACCCCTAGTTTCCCTTTTTTTTATTTTTCTACATTTTTTTATTTGCCAGCAATGTTGTTTTCCATGTTAAGCAAATCTTTTCAGCAATCTGGGCTGTTCAGTGTGTGAATTTATACTGCTTGGGACTTTACACCCCTTGGGGTCTGTGTGAGAAAGGCCAATTTCTTCAGGTCTGGAGATGGTTTTTCTTTGCTGACCTCTGAAAGGCCTGTGGAATTGTTAGTCCTCTTCCCAAGTCTCTGGGAGATAAGAGGAGAGAGCATTACTTAGCAGGATGGTTTCTCAGGAGCAGAGGTTTTCCTCCACAGACCTGCTAAAAGTCTTATGGCTCATGATTCCACTCCTCCAGACCTTATAGACTCTGGAATCAAGGAAATTCTGCTGTAGCAGCTTTGGGGCTTTAAGAAAGTTGGAGAAATTCCCCCAGAAGTGGAAGTCATTACAGAGAAGATAGAAAGCATGTGAATCTTCTTCCAAATTGCTCAGGAAGAGTAGCATCTAAGCAGTGAAGAAACAGAAAACTGGGGCATTCTGAGCTACAGTCAGCAGCTCTGTAATAAGAAGTTAGAGCTGTGCTTGAGTAAAACATTCATCTTAATTCTGCCTAAGGAAAAATAGCATTCTTGGGAAGAGGAGACTAAAGTAAAAGTGTTCTATTTCATTAAATGGTCATCAGGAAGTGTAAACAAAATGTGTACAATGCTTCAGGAGGATCCAGCCTCCCAATAGAGTGACTGCACAACATTTCAAAATGCACCCTATGACAACTTCACTTTTAATTCATGTGCAGAGAAAACAAGGGCTGTTGCATTCTGTCACCATGCCTGGAGGGACACACACTTGGCTTCAGAACAGCTTCTCAGCCCTGTTCAGTTTTCTTGGAGGAAAGTTCAAATGTGGACTCAATGAACACATTGTGCATCCCTGCAAGTTTTTATTAGTTTGGGTTTTTAGATTGTGGAAAGCTTCTTTGAGAAAAGGAGGTGCATGTAAGTTCATAGTGTAATAATGTATCAGGATGCTCAGAAATGTGCTAGAATGACCGTCCTTTGCCATATGATATTAAAAGTTATAGATAGATATGATTTTATTACATTAATGGTATGGTTGGTCAAATTAGGAGCAACAGATAGTCTATAAACCAAGTGAAATAAATGCAGTGAATTTCATCCACACAAAGACATAAATTTTAAAATGTGTGCAGTGGCTTGTTTTGGAATTATAGCTTCAATTTAATGTTTTCATCCCTAAGAGCCATATACTTGTGTTTTTCTATTTGCTCTTGATACTGTGAGTGCAAAATAGAGGCCACAGTCAGTTGTATGGAGCTGTGGCTCAGTGTTTTCCAAATACAGTCCTTAACAAAACTGGCCACTGGAGCCCTGATCCAGCAAAGGCATAGTCACATTTTTAGCATTACACACTGTGACCATTTCCATTTATTTCAGGTACATTAAATTAGAATTAAAAGAAGTTGCATAAGTATTTGCTGGAGCACTAAGCAGTCAGCACTATCATGGAGCTTCTCCTGGGCCAGCAGAGCTACAAGACCCTTCTGTAGCACCTAAAATGGAATTCAAATTTTTGGTGCCAAATCTGTTTCACAAAACATGGTAGCTTACTCCCCTAAATGGGTGAGATATTTATTACAGCAAATCTCCATAACATCAGGCCTGTTTAACATTATTTCTTACAGCATCTCAGACTCAGTAGTTTGGTGTATGATCTTCAGGGCTCAGCTATGGCAAAACCCCAGTAATTTTTTTAAAACTCACTATTGCTTTATGATATATTTTGAAGCATGTCTTACCTGTCTGTTTCACCTGCTATAATGGTACCTACTTGGTATTTGCCTAGATGGTTCACTGTTGGAGGCTTAATTTCAAGAAGAATTTTTAAAAACCTGGCAAGGATAAGATCTGAGGTGCTGCTCACATAAAATGGCACCGCCTCAAAGGCTCACAAAAGCATCCTGTTCCACCCAAAAGGAACACACAAGATCATACAGAAAATTATTTCTTAGAAGCTACATTTTCTTCCCCCAGAGAAGACAAAAACACTTGAGTGGTTTTTTCAGGCACCTTAAAAAGGCCCATCACAATAAATGGATTGAGTCAGAAAGCTTGTCCAGTTTAATTTCTCCACATGATTCTGTTCTGTCTGAATTACTTCCAGCTCTACTATATGTTCCTCTCTGAATTTCAGGAAAAGCTGTTGTCTGTGTTCCTGAAGCAAGAGGTGGGAATGCTTGGTAGCATTCCAAGGGAAATTGCTGATCTTTCTGAAGACTTTCAATTTGCTATTCAGAAAAACGAAATGAAATAAATTGTTGTGGAGCAGATTAACAAAAATAACAACCAAACAAAAAAAAAGAGAACAGATTAATTTGCAGACATGCCTTGAAGCATCTATGGAAACTGTTGCTTAGTGAAAACATTGGAAGAAAAAGAAGTTGGTTTAGATTGAATCCGAAAATGTGAAAAGAACCAAAAATTCAGGTGACTCCAAATGTTTGGTTAGACCCAGAATGAAACATTTATTTTCCTTTTCAGATATTGTAATAATTTCTATAAGAGTTTTGATTTGTATCAGTTTTGAGATGAAAATTATTTTACAGTGTTGGGGTTTAAAATGTACAAAAAAAAATTTTGTAGTGTTTTCCAACTGAAACATTTTAATCCAAATATGTTAATTCAGATTTGTTGCCCTGTTTTATTTAATTTTTTCACCAAACTACTTTTTTTTTTGTGGTTTGGGGGAGTCTTTTTGTTTTGCTTTTGGAGCTGGGTTTTTCATGTGTCCTTAAATGACATTTTTGAGAAACTGCTTTGTTTATTTGTTTGCTTTCTTGTTTGTTTGTCTGTTTGAGCAATTCAGAATCTGTCAAAATTTGGTAGTTCAAGCAAAATCTCATCAAGCAGCAGGAGAAAAATGCCATTCAAGTTTTAAGTAGACTAGGATGTGTTCCACAGGATTAATAATAAAGCATTCTTTCTCTCAGAGATCTTTGAGTTATTTACATCTCTGGATATGCCTGAACTGTTTCCTCAGGACAAGGGAAACAGGGTGTTCTGTGGCTGATCATAATTTGTTTAATACTCATGAGATGTTTGGGTTGCCACTTTTCTCTTTTTGTTTGTTTGCTGCCAAGCTTTCCTTTTGTTTTTCTCAGGTAGGTTAGGGCAGGAAGATTCTGCACTTCTGGAAAGATCACAAGTCCCACTGCCTGGGGCCAGATGTTAATAAAATATTCCTTTGATTTCTTGTTTTTCCTCCAGTCTCCTCTTCCCCCAGCACAGCAGATGAGAGTGAGTCCCTTTTCCCCTTATGTTCAGCTGTATGTCATCTTGAATTTAGTCTGGGATTTCAGTCAATTTGACTCTGAGGGAAGCGGGTCCTGAGGCAAATATTTTCCTTTTCTTATTTCAGACACTTTGCCTGCAAACTAATTGTGCAGATTGAAGTTAGTTCATTTGTTATATTTGCTTTTGGCAACACAACAATATGGAAGAGAACCTGAAGTTCACTGTTATGAAAAAGAGTAATTTTTCCTCTCCATGAACTATTTAGAAGTTCCCAAAACACATGTTTGTGCTTCGCTTTTGGCCTTAAAAACACTAACTAGGAGAATAGTATTAAATTCTCCACTTAGTAGAAATATCTTATTCTCACTAATACTAATGAGTAAATATTTAAACTTGCTATAAATATTCTCTAGTAGTTATTTTCCTGGCAGCAGTAAATTAGAAGCCCAAATAGAAACTGTACAATGGTGTTAAACTCAAGCCTGTAGGTGAATTAAAATAGAAATCACATTGAAATTAGTTTTGACGGTGAAACATTAAAACCATGTGAATATTTTCAATAGCTGTGATTGCATTATAATTTAGTACATCCTTTCTCACATATATTCCAGTTTTTCCACTCCATCTGCCTCTTTTACTCTCAGCTGCTACCATGATAGCCCCTCAGGACAGCATAATCTTGTTAGCTGCAATGCCATAATCTGCTGCTAGCATAAGAGTGGAAGTCAAAAAAATCAGAGAATACTCTACATATTGAAACATTTCCCCTTTTCCTCCTCAGAGCCTAAGGAGGCTTAGAGAAATTAAGAAAAATTGGTATATTGTTTATAATTATAAAAACTATTCTATTACAGTTAACTGAATCTTCTGATTCTTTATTTTTCTTAATAAAGACCCTTCTCAGTTGCATTTCACTGCAAAGCTGACAGTTCTTGCCAGCTGGAAAAAGTCCTTTGCCAGAGAGGAGCTCTCCCACCCAGTTCATTGCTGCAGCACAAGGAACCTGCTTCACACTGATGCAGAATTTCAGACAATGCATAATGGCTCTCTGAGAAGCTAATGCATGCACACTCCCTGCTCCAAATGGGTTTTCCTCGTGCTGGAGAGGAGACAAACTCACTGGCGCAAATAAACTGCAGCGTGTTGTGACAACACATCCCTTTCCAATCCAGCAGCTGGAAGCAGGAAGGTTGACTGAAGATGAAAGGGGATCCCTCCAGTACAGGTTCCAGCATTCTTGGGAACCAGATGGACTGAAATGGAAAACACAACTAAAATAGGCCACAAAATTCCCTGCCAGGAGAGGTTTTCTTTTTATTCATAGCAGTGCCAGGTTTTACTAGAAAGAAACTTCCCATGTCATAGAAACTAAATATGGGAAGAAACTGGAACCACCTTTAGCCTCTCCCAGCCAGTGCAGCACTTTCCCAGGTACATTTTCTAATCCTGATTTGGAAAGATCTGTGAAATAAAGTATTTTATCTGCCATTTTTAGTTTATTTCACCACAGCAGTTTTAGGAGAATTTTTCTTAAGCATTCAGACTACATTTCCTTTCTTTTTCTCATTACTTTTAGTTTTATCAACTCAGACTCCCTGAGGCAGCTTTTCCCAGTGCCTGCTTTTTGTCATTTCATATTCTTCTGTGTAGCTGCAATGGTTCTCTACAGTTGCTGTGATTTTTTTTTTGTAAGACCTCTTGTTAAATGTCATTTGCAGATGTCATTACTGTTCTGTTTACTTCTCCCCTCCACTTAATGAAGATGTGAAACAACACAGAACCCATCATTGCTCTTACTAGGTAGTTTCTGTCAGCCTGCAAGGCTGCTGTTTATCAGCACTCCTTCTTTGTGGTCCTTCAGTCTGCATTCATTCCCTGTGACAGCACTCTTATATAAGTCTTTCCAAATTCATTTTTCAAGCAGATTTTTTAAGACGCTGTAGGAAAGGTTTTGTTCATGTTTCAATCCAGCTTCATTGCATTCACTGCTTTCCGTTCTTGTACACTAGGAATTTTGGCCAGCCAAAAGAAGAACTGAGGAATAACAATGCATGTTGAGGTACCTTTTCTCCAACTTAAAGTTTCCAGTTTGAAGATCCTGTTCTGTGAACAGTTGGTGCCTTAACAGCAGGCCCTCTCCAAGTCTAGGCTGTAACCAGCATTGATAATCTGCTCCTCAGCAAAGCTGCAAGGGTTGCAGTCAGATGTGTCAGATAACTTCATGTCCTGTTTTGGCTGCTGAACCAGCACATGTGCAGGGTGGGCCTTGGCTGGCACGTGCCATCATGGGTTCTGTTGTTCTCTGCCCCTTCCCCTGCAGGGGTGATCCTGCTGCTCCTCGATAAGCTGCGGAAGATGAAGTGGGAGCAGATGTGGAGACTCACGGCGGAGCGGGAGCTAATGAGCATGCTGTCCACTTCTCTGGCTGACCAGGTGAGAGGGACAGCACTCACCCAGGGTCTGAGGGGGAGAGACAGGGAGAGGGGTGAGATGTGGGAAAAGGCAAGGGAAAGCTGCTGTGCCTGTAGGCACCATCTATTGAATCATCCTGGGGAAAATGTAGAAGAGAATGGAGGTTTAGTCACAAGATTCCTCTTACTACACTGACAGGGTTTTCAAACTTCTATTTTCTGTCCTCCCTTCTTTAACATAGAACTCTCCAGACAATAGAAGTCCAAATAAATTGTGTCTTTTCCCACTGGTTATTGTCTAATCAGAGTTTAGTTTTCAGAGTCTCCTGACATTTCTTTACTGTTTCTGGCAGATGAATCCCAGATGTCTTTTAATGTACGCCTTGCCACAACAGCCCTGTAAAGACAAAAGTGCTGCTATCTCCATGCCACAGATAGGAAATTGAGGCCAAGAGAAGAAATAGTGTGCCTAAACATAGAAATAGTTTTTCAATTTGTGCTTCTTTCCAGCTCTCAGTTTAAGCCCAGAAACCCTGTTAATGTAATACTAGTCCTAACCAATAATTCTTGCTCAAAGCTTAAGCGTGTTAACTCAATACAGCATCATATTTAGATATTTGTTCTCTTTCTGACCTACATCTGGCTCATGACCAGTCACCACAAAGGAAGCACACTCCTTACTTCTATGGAGATATGCACTTTGTACAGCATCTTTGTAGGGTGATCCAAAAGCTCCCGAGATTCATTAAAATTATTGTTGCAATGTCACCGTGTTTTCAGTCAGGTCCTGAGTTGCTGTCTAATACCTGCATGGGGCAGAATTTTGCAGAGAATCCCCTAATACCTTACCTTCAGGCTGCCCATGCAGCTTACTTCTCCAACAGAATGGCTGCTTAGGGGCAGAGCACTTTGTGTCCCTCATGGTGGAGGCTGCTCTGCAGCTCTGTCCTACGTGCCTTCTCCATAAATATGTGGAGTACTTGTTGCAACAATAAAGTGCTAGCTAAAATCACACTTAGTAATTCACCTTGAAGCAGTGTAGCTGCCAGGATGGCTTTCCTCCTTTTTCCTTCATTAAAAAATGGTGCAGTATTTAGTGCCAGCAGGCACTGTGTCATTTACTGCCTGTTACTGTCCCTGGTGACTGGAAAAGGATCCACACTTCATGCCAGCAGTACAAGATGAATGTTTGAAAACTTTGCTGGAGTCCCTTAGCTCTATGTGTCAAGAGAGCTTGTTCCTCTTGTCCAGATCTGTGTATTGCCCCTTAGATTAATAGCACCCTCCATGGAAACAGAATTATGGAGAGAGGTTTACAGACCTACCCTTGCCATCCCTGCTGGAATTTCTGCCTGTGAGGGGGAGAAGGACAGTCAGCTGGGGGAGGAGTTGAGATCCCCTCAATAGAAACAACATACTCAAATATTTCTGGGGTTTTTTTTCTGCTAGGATATCTTCAATGCAGTCATCAAACAAAATCCCTTCCTTGTGTACCAGCTCCCCTGTTTCTGGAACGTGCAGCTTTCTGATCACACCCGTTCCGAGCAGTGCTACAGAGATGTGTCTGACCTGAAGGTATGTTGCACAGGAGGTTGGGTGGGTGGTGTCCTTTGGGACAGGGAGTGAAGGACTCTGCTGTCAGAGAAAGATAAATTGCCTTAACCAGGGGGAAAACTAACACATACAGTTTGTAAGGACACCCAGACAGGGAAAGGAAATGTGACTTTGGCTTTGTGCGTTGTGACTACTACTGGAACAGTCAAATACAGAAGCTGCTTTGGGGTTTGGCAATGTATTAAAGAAGTGCTTTGCCTTCTTACATTCTGTGCCTGCCACCTGTGCCAGTGCAGCTTACTGCTGAATTCTTACTGCTGTCCCAGGCCTTAGCTCTTCCAAGACAAAGAATACAAACCTTTCCTTTTTGTACTGGACAAGTTTGAAACTCTTCACTGAACATCATTTAATAGGGTGAAATTCACAGAGAGGGTTGGGCAGACCCGAGCTAGAAATGCTTTGGCAGAAATGTAAAGACTTTTCTCACTTCATACTTAGCCTTTGCATACACTTAACCCAGTCATGTTGCCACTCATTTTTCCAGGTTTTGTCCTGAAAATAAAAAAAAAAGGCTGAATAAAACCTATTAATTTAATGAAATTAAGCCATAGTGTCACTTTAGTAGCACATTTTTCACTTTTAACAAGTGGAATATAAAAGCAGGATGGATTTTAACAGATATGGGTAAATGAACATCAATTGTGCTGTGGCCATTTTGAAAGACCAGACTCAAAGACTCAAATGTAGTATGCAGAGAGTTCAGAATTGAAGCTTGATTGAGCTTTGTCCAGGTGTAGAATAAGACTGTGTAGCAGCAGATTCCATCAGAATGTAATAAATATTGGGTAGTTTTTGAGGGTTGATTTTAACATTCAGTTAAGGTTTGTATGTTTGGATTTATGTTTTGAGAATGTAAATGAAGTTTTAAAAAAAATGGAAGGCACACAACTATGGAAGAGGTTGCAAGGGACCTCTGGAGACCATCCAAACCTCATTTAATGCAGGACCAACACAGACCCAGTTGCTCAGTGCCTTGTGCAGATGAGTGTTGAATCTCCAAACACTGAGATTCCACATGCTCCCTGGCCCCTGTTCCAGAGCTTGGCCACCCTCTTTGTACAACCTATCTCCTGAATCTAACCAAGTTTTCCCTTGTAGCAATTTGTAGAGTAACAGCAGGGGTGTTCAATACGAGCACCAGATACTGGATGAGTATAGAAAATCAATCACTCTCAACACACTGATTAGAAAAGCTTTGCTTCCAAGAGACAGAAGTTCTTCTACATGGGTTAACTGACCTGTCAAAACTGGCCATCATTGATTGAACTTCATATATAAAGTATTCACAACTGACTATTCAGGTGTGATCCACAGAAGACAGCTTTTAAAGTTAAATCACTATTCTGTCAGTACACTAAACACTAAATGATTTATAATATCTGTTTGTTGGGTGTGATCAACACAGGCACTTTAAGGGCATCATGGTTTTATGCCTTGTAACAAAGTGCTAGTAGAGATTTTAGCACTGCCTTCATGTTGAGAATCATGTATGACAGCAATTGCAGGGCCTGAAACAAAAGGAAAGATGTGTAATACAGAAACTGTTTCCTAAAAGATGAACTTCAGAAAAATATACCTCCCTTTTATGACATATCACAGTATTTTGCTGTGACTTAGAGGCTGAGATTAACTATATAATTGAGACAATCAAATTGGACTCAGCCCAGGGTAGAGGCACAGCCATTTTCATGAGGAGAAGATACCAAAGCTGATAACAAGGAGTGAGGGTTTGGTTCCATTGCCTAAACATGGTTTGAGTCACCACAGGGGCTCTGCAATATCCATATAGGAGTGGCAGATAAAACACAGACCTACAGGAGAAGATAGCCTCCTGGCAAGGCAGCTGATGGGCAGGCAGGATAGCTGTAAGGTGCTTTCAGTGTTGCTGTACTTCTGGATTTAGACAGCCAAAGGGTCATCTCTGTGAGTGGTTTTGGAGGCTGGTGGAACTCACCTCAGAGTAGACATCTGATCTTCCAGCTCCTGGGAGTGTACTAGCTAATCTGCTTCAGATGTGGGACATCTAACTTGTATATAACACCTACAAGTAAGCATTTTACAGAAGTAGTTTAAAAACAAATCCTTTCTTTCTTGTCAATTAACAAATTTATCTACAGCTATAATTGAGGCTTGGTTGTTTATTGCTCTGTGTTGTGTCACTGTCAGGTCCATTGCAGCATAGGCAGTGAAGTCTAAGATGTGTAATATTCTCCACTGATTTTCTGGTCTGAGGTATTTTAACTCAAGAAGGGGTGAAGACATATAAGGAATTTCTTCAGCTAAACTGGACTTATTCACACTACTAAAATTATCCCCTACATAGTAAATCAGGGCTGAAATTCTTTGCCTTGAAAGAAAGGCCAGAGCCTTATCTAGTGCACATAAAACCCCATGGTTTCAATGAAGCTTTTCCTGTATTGAGCAGTTAAAGTACTGGCCTTCATGCAGCACTGTTTAAAATTCTTCATACAATTAAAAGAAAAAAAAAAAAAAGACATAGACCAATTAAAGTCGTGAATTTGCATTATGAAAGTTATCAGAATTCTAGTTCTCTCCAGAAACCAGCTGGTTTGGTATTATGGGTCTCACAAAAAAATTAACAAATGTCATAACCTCGAGTTAAAAATTGCTCTCTTAAAATCACCAGGGTTAGTCCGTTCCATGACATTTAATATAAATGGTACAATACAACAGATTTGGCACATTCTGTATTTCATGGTAAGACTGGAATGAGAAACAAAGAGTAAGTGGGAAAGAAAGACAGATTTTGAAGTTTGTACTGGGGGATAAAGAAGGAAGCATAGGAACAAAGGAAGTGAGCAGAGAGATTTAAATTCAGAGGTAAAGCTGACCCAGTCAAGTATTCCTCAGCCAAATCAGAGTGCATTCCTCCTGTCAGACCAAAAAGGTGCTGATTTAATTCCATCTGGCCTCAAAATCCATGGGAGTTGAGGATTTGTCATCTCTTATACACAGCATTGTGTCAAGTAAACTTGGACCCTCAGGGCTGGTGGCTCCTCAGGGATCTCTGTGTGTGTGTGTAGACACTTCTTTGCTGTTTTGTTCACATTTATGCAAGGCTTAGGGAGCAGTTGAATATTTCATATTGCCTGGAGAGGATTCTAATCACCTTTTTCTCTTTAGTCCTCATTAAGTTGCATCTCTATCCATTTTATTAATTTTTTTTTTATGGGGAACCAGTCTGAAACTGAGGTTCATTTATGCATTGCTTTTGTTGGGTTAGTCCCTGCTTTTGCTTGCTTTTTGTTTAGTAGTTTGTTCTTGTCTGTAAAGAAACCTCAGTTACTATGATTTGGCACAAACCTGATGGCAGGAAAAGTGCTATGAAAGAAGGTAATGAATTCTGAAACCTCTGACAGTGAATCATGACCTCATTAAATGAGTCAGTCATGAAGTCTGGTTGTCAAGGATACAGATGCTATTTACATACAGACAATCTGGTAATTCACAATCAGAAATCAGATGCTGGACTCTTCAATGGGAATGTATCGAATTATTAGAATTTACACACACTCCAACATAGAAAAATGCTTTACAACCTGTTTATGGCTTTTCAAACTGGTTTTGAATACAGCTGATAGGTAAATAATGAACCTCAACAATTCCTCATTGAGCACTTGTGTTCTGTGATTCCCTGTGTCCTCCCTGGGAATGCCCTCCACACTGGGATGACTTTGTGATGTTGCTTACAGAAGTTTAAACAGCTTCTTTTCCATAACTGCAATACTTCATTTCAGCTCTGCCTCAAACATGACCTATTGCAGCTCTTCATGTTCCACTCCCTCAGCTGCTCCATGCTGTCCAGGCACTTCAGCTCTAATCTGCAGCACTTCTGGCATTCTGCAGCCTGGCACCTTTTAATGCCAACAAAGGAAGAGCTGCAACAAGAGGAATAAGGGCTCGAGGGGGTTAAGCAAAATCCCACCTTTGAGTGAGCCCTGGAGTCAGTCAGGTGCTTCTGCCCTGCCAAACAGGCAGGGTTTATAGGGTGTTTTTGCAGGCAGAAGTTCTCTCATTAAACACTGGTACAGGAGGTGAAGGAAAAGAAGTTGAAGAATCTTTCTGAGGACAAATAAAGACCTTTGAAAAGTACAAGGCAGGGACACTCTGTCAGCTTAGTGCAGTGCAGTAGGGGAGTAAAGTAATCCCTGGGACCATGGGCATCAAAGCAGGCAGGGCAGAGATTTGAGTCCCACCTCCAAAAAGCATTGCCTGGACCTTATGGTTGCTGGCTACTCCAACCTGAGTCCCTTCCACTTAGGTGGTTTAGAAATATCACATTAAAATCTCTGTGATGACATTTTTGTGAAGTATATGAACCTTTCTGAGGAAGTTGGTTCTTTTATTAAACCATTCATTTCTGATAAAACACAGTTTAAAAATAAAGTTTCCAGACATCTCTAATCATGGCGTAAGTTACACATGTGGTGCATATTGCAGTGTGATTTGGGGCATATTTAAACTTCTAAAAAAGCCTATTGAGATGGCATTAAAGTGACATATATGGGTGGCTTTGCTGTGCAGATTTGCCAAATGTTTAACTCCTACTGATTTCAGTGGGAAGTGTCTGGTTGCCTAAGCAGGCAGTCTAGTTTTTTAACAGGAAAGCTTCCTGTTTACAAAATACCACTTGTTTACCTAAATTGTGAGGTGCTCATGGGCTTAATTAAGGATATCTGTTCAGTGCCTTGCAAAATTAAACGTCTTTAAGCTTAAATTTAAGCTTAATTTATTCTTATTTCCTACCCTTCAGCCTGGAAAGCAGGTATATAATTATACAGGATATCCTGTGCTCTCTGCTTCTGGAAGGGCTGAAGCAAAGTGAGACATAATCAAGATGTGTCATTGAGTAAAAAATGGAAGAGATTGTGGTTAGGGAAACGTTTGGCCAAATGCTTCTTTTTGAGAGAGAAAATGCTTCAGGGAAAAATAAATGGTTAAAGGTGCCTATAAAAATAGTGTTGTATTCACATTTATTGTTTAGTGGTATGAACATCATGTTTGACATATTTAATCTCCCCAGAGATTAAATGCAGATGGTAATGTAAGGAGATTTGCTAGGATTTTTGTTCTCAGTGTATTTCCATCCAGATAACTGTTCTTAGAGCCCTCCTAGACTCCCCCAGCATGTAACATCCTCTCTTCCCTTCCACCTCACATCCCACTGCCAGTCCGCGAGGCTCCCCCTGTGTCATCCTCTGAGTGCCTTGGGTCAGAACCTGGGGAATAAATGGGAACTGTGGGTGCAGTTAGCCTGGTTTAGGCCACAAGTGTATGGAAGTGTTCCAGGAGGCTGGCTGTGTGTGATCAGGGAGTGGTAATGGTTGCTGATTAACTGGGATGGTATTAGCAGAAATATGGATAGTGCCAAATTGCTTAATGACGACTAACCAAGTGTTAAATAGATGTGGAGTTTTAAGTTCTGATCTTTCAGTACTTAAATTGCTAGATGAAGATTAAGGAAGTGCATTTTCTTGTAGTTCTCAGGAGGCTGTGATCAAGAGTGGGAAGGATCCATAGGTCAGCCTGAAGGCTAGCATTGTTCCTGAGGTGTCTACCCACATAATGGCACTGGAATTTTATATTTCTAGCTGCACTTTCCTCTGTAAGCCAGCAGAGCTTTGGAATAGCTTAGCAACTAGAAGAAGAAATAAACACAGTATTAGGTGTTATTCAGCCTTGGAACAGGTATGTTGGACTAATGAGATTTTCAGGTTTTAGATTCACTTTCTCTTTTTAATGTGGAGATAACAGTCGTCAAACAAAGTGGATTTTTTTTCCCTTCTGATTTCCCTATAGTCTCTTGCCAACTGATCTTTTTTATTTCTCCAGTCAATTTACTGTTGTGCACAATAAAGTCTCTAATGCAGTGGCCATAGCTTTACCTGTGCAGTCTTTGTCATGTACCTCTCTGATGCTCATCACCTCAGTCTCTACAAGAGCGTCTTGGCCTGCACAAATTCTGCTGTAGCTGGTGGTGCAACAGACTGTATCAAACAGCCAGAACTGAATGTGAGTTTGTGGGCTGACATAAAAAGGAATATGGTCTTTGGATGTAGTGCTGTATATCAGTGGTAAAGAGTCTTGTTGCTTTTTGTGACTTGCTGTTCTTTTTTATGCTTTCATATATCACATGGTATTTATCTAATTGTGTTACATTTGAAAAGCAGCCTGCTTTTTTTGCTAGACCTGTTCCATGGTTTTTCTACCTCAGGTCATCCAGATGGTTGCATAGTTCCTTGATGTTCTTTAGCACATCATTTTAGCACACATTGGCATGTGCTGTCCTTCTTGATTAAAAACTCAGCTGTTTTGGATAGTCCTCAGCTCCATTCAGCTGTGTGCAGTTCACTCCAGGCTCCCCTGACACGAGTGTGGACACAGCACCCTGACAGTTTCAGAGCTGATCATGTCTGAGCCACCAGCTCAGCCCTTGACGCTTTACCGGCTTCTCCGGGCCCAGCACTTCCTGAGGCACGGCAGCCAAGGGCCTCTGCACTGACAGCTGCAGTGGTCTGGGGTTGCAGTCATCTCCCACACAGCTGGCTGGAGACACCAGCAAATGCCTGGCTGGGGTGTGACACGGTGTGTGCTGCAGTCTTGCAGGAGGAGCAGTCCTGTGAGAGTTGCTGGGGTTATCATCGTTAGCCATGTCTGAGTTCATGGTCCCCAGGGCTCCGGCTGCCCAGAGTGCTCAGCAGCGTGAGGATGCTTGTGAAGGTGAGGATGCTCATGAGTATCCAAAAGGAAACTCACAGGAAGTGTAGGAGCAGTATGGAAAGCACACAAAAGGTTTTTCTTAACGAGTATTTTTGTCCCATTTGCCAGCTTCTTAGCTTTCTTTGATCCACTCTTAAATAAGGACAAGTTACCAGCAGACAGTTTCCATTCTATGCCTGCTTGTAAAAATGCATGCTGTTACCCTGTCAAACTCTTAAAGAGCCCTTTAGGTTCCTTCAGCCCTGTGCTTCTGTTACATGTGCCCATTTCCCTGAGGTAGGATTCAATCCCTGAGATTTTTTTCAAGCATTAATGCCTTTTGCTGCAGTTAAATTCAATGGATAAAATGCGTCAAGTTCTTTCCAAAGAAAGGAGATTTTGAAGATCCATTTTTCAGTGGAGAAAATCTGTTACCTTGAGTTTGTGCCCTTACCTACCCAAAGTTCCTTTCTTTTATGTGGTGGTTTGGTTTTCACCACATGATGCAGCAACATGTTACTGCACAGTTATGCTGCACTTCTGAACATCTCAGCAAATGTAAAACCAGCAAAGAATGTAGCATTACCTGGGACAAATATCTACACCAAGTATTTTTGTCCAAATAATTTCCCAAATTTATGCAGTATGTAAATGCATCGTAATCTTTATTTAAGATGTTCCTATAACTGGAAAAAGCAATTTGCCAATATCTGAAATTATCTTTTTTCCCTACAGTTGCTTTTCTTTAACTGCATGTATGGATTTCTGACATCTTTGCAGGCTTAGCACTGAAATCCCAGGAGTGGATAAAACTTTTCTTATCAGGAGATATTTTGTAGGTGTTGAGTAGGTAGAATAGAGTGCCATAGCTTTTATGGCAGTATAAATACTCAGTGGAGCAACTGTGTTGTTTGCTGAAGTTAGTCCAGGAAGAATTCAGGCTGCATCCTGCTCTTTCCTCATCCAGTCCACTCACTGGACAACAAACAAGGTGTTTTCAGAGAACTGCTGTTCTGTGGAGCTGTGCTGCTGACACAGAGGGATCTGCACTCATCTCCAGGCTGCCCTGCAGTCCGTGCTGTGCTTCAGCCCTGTGTGTTCCCTCCCTGAGCTGGGATGTTCAGAGCTGAGCTGACCTGACCACGGCCCAGCTCAGCAGCTGGTGCTGCAGCTCTGTGCTGTGCTGTGTGTGAGTGGCAGGGTGTCTTCACACAATTAACTTAATGGATTCACAGAACTTCCAGAACTCTGAGCTTGGAAACAGTCCCAAGGGAGAATCTATTTTTTAACCTCTTTAGAAGTCACAGGAATAAAACTGAATACAAAGTATTTGGTGATTTTTTTTCTTATGTCTAAAATATAGCCTCTGTAAAATGAAATCATTCCTGCAAGCCACTATCATCTCCCCCTTGGTTTTTCCTTAGGGCCCTACTCCCATTCCCACTGGCAGCAGTGCAAAGTTGCATCTGTGCAAATGAGGATCAGGCCCTTTATGCCAGCATTACAGTTTAAGTCTAGGCCACTGAGACAGTCATCTCCCATTAGCAAAAGATAAATATCTGCTACAAACTGGAACTCAGAGGGTGAGAAGTTGTGCTGCATCGCTGTGTTGTGTTAATGCAACCAGAGGTCAGTCTTGTTTAAATGAAGCGATGGCAAAAAGGAAGTCAAATTCAATTCAGTCCTTTTTGAACTATTTAAATGGGTATAGGAATTAATTTCAAGCTGCTTCTTCTCAATACTTAATCAGGAAAGAGACTGCCTGGCCTGAAACAGTGAATCAATTTCATTAGCAGAAACAGTCATGTGGAAATCTGAGATTAATGTTTAATACCTACGTCTGTGTCCCTTGTCCTTCCATCTTCTTCAGCAGAGCCCATGACCTGTCAGCTCCATGATGAGAGTTGTGGGAGCATTTATGAAGTGCTGTTTCTCAGCCTGGAGCAGCACCCCCACTCAAATGTGCAGGTGATGCCAGGGAAGAGTTTCCAAGCACATCACCTCCAGAGTGTACAGTTTCTTGGGGAAGACATGGCAAAGCCTTCCCTATAAAAGCACAGAAGGAAGTCTGGGTAGTTTGTGGGCTGTTTTTCTTCTGTTTTTAAGAGGGCAGCACACTGAACACACATAAAAAGAGCAGACAAAGCAGATCTGTATTCTAACAGCAGGATGTCTTTTCTCTTTTTTCCCTCTGAGGTGATCCACTGGAACTCGCCGAAGAAGCTGCGAGTGAAAAACAAGCATGTGGAGTTTTTCCGCAACCTCTACCTGACATTCCTGGAGTATGATGGGAATTTGCTGCGACGGGAGCTCTTCGGCTGCCCCAGTGAGGCAGATGTTAACAGTGAAAATGTAAGTGTGCTCCCTAAGGCTAGCTGAAACAAAGGGTGCCTCATACAAGGCACGGGATGTCTGAAGGCTTGGAGTTGGTTGTGAGGGCAGTGAGGGGCAGTGGAACTCAGGAGAAGCCAAGGCAGTGCTCAGATCCCCAGAGTGACACTGTGCAGATCCTTTCATCTCTCTGTGCCTCAGTTCCTCACCTGTAAAACTGTTGTATTAATCCCACCTTTACCCTGGGTTTTGCTGCTTTTTTTGGTCTACTTTGCCCTTTTAAAAAATCCCCAACAGAGGTAACATCACAAGCTGAAAATGAGGATTTGGGCTCTTAATCCATCAGGCAATGTTGCAAATCTCACCCTTAAACCTTGTCCTGGTTTCAGCTGGGAAAGAGTTAACTTCTTTCCTTAGTAGCCAGTACAGGGCAGTGTTTTGGATTCAGTATGACAGATGTATAACCTTCCAGGAGGTCTTGTTTCTTGCTGTGTATTTGTTCAATATACAGGGATGTCAGTTTTGTCTAGTAGATGCTAATGCACAAATAATGAAGAAGAAATGAAAATATCAAGACTGCTGGATTTAGGTCTGTGAATTTTTGCTGTGCTGCAAACTACAGAATGAGCAAATGCTTCAAGGTGCACACAGGCAGTGAGACTGCAGGGTTTTTTCTGTATTTCCCTTAACCAATCAAAGCAGCATTTATGTGTATCTGCATAAAATTTGCAATCAGAACCTTTCAGACTAAGCAAATCCTTGGAAAATTATTGAAATCAAGGATGTTTACCCACAGATGTACGTGTATGTGTATGCCTGTGCATTAGTACATAAAATTCCAAAGTGTAAAATGGTTAACTGGAATGTTTATACCCAGATGTATACGAACTCCTTGTGTATAATGTGGTCTCTGGACATTTGTAGACCAAGTACCAATTTTGGCTACATAGCCTGAAAGGAAATAAAAAGGAATCTGTAACACTTTATTCAGGAAAAAAATATTTCTAAAATACGCAACGTTGTCTCTATATATATCAATTAAGCAAAGCCAATATCCTGTACACTTTAGCAATTAAGAGATAATTGACAATCAATATCATCATTGAGGCTGGTAGTGTTTCCATTTAGCCTGTGAATAGAATGACCACTGGAGATGCTATTCCCACATTTTTAGATATAGCACTAAGAGATTGGATAGATATATTGTAACCCAAGGCACAGCTTCCCAGACACTTTATTTTACCATCTCTTTGTCTTCTGAAAGGACTGGGGCTTAACTGGGAGAGACAAGGAGGTGAGGGGAGAGCAAGAGGGAGAATGAGAGAGAGGGAAGGCGAGTGCACCAGCACAGCAAAAGCACATAGAGGAAGAAAATCCCTGCAAGAGGCTTTTAGACAATCAAGTGAACTGAATGTGGTTAAAGACCACTAAGAGCCTCACCCTCAGAGACATCAAGATACAAGAGACAGAATAGAGGGTAGAATAGGAAGAGAAAAGGTGACTGAGACATTAGAAGAAAGACAAGGATACACACCTTTATCACACTTTGAGAATGCAGGTGGAAATTATACTGAATTCACAATATGTTGTGTGGGTTCAAAGAGCATGAGTGCAGTCACAGACTTCTCGGCTATATTTTCCAGAGCTCTGTAAATCCTTAATAAACAGATTTATTCTGATGACAAGTTGCTTGGGAGCAGTGCAGAGCCAAATGCAAGTCCTTGCTGTAAATGGCAGTCCTTAAAGTTTAAAACAGCACATTTTACTGAAGTTGTAGCTGGTTGACAGACACTGGAAATGACTAACTGTTCAAGCCTGTTTCTTATTCAAGACAAGTAGAGCGCAATATGGTGTATGGTATGGCTTGTGTCTGAAAAAGAAGTGTAACTCATCCCTCCATTTATAATTTATATATATTATATATATAT
>VZRX01011502.1:162824-181569 GCA_013398075.1 Notiomystis cincta | reverse complement strand
AAGCAGGTGGGTCTGGGCTGTGCTCCCTCGTGGAAGCCTCTCTGCCCTGTTGGATCCTGAATGTGGAAATCCCAGACACAGCTTCCTGCAGGGTCTGTTTCAGTTCCTTTCCCACATGTACTGCAGTGTTTGGGGGCCATGAGAGTCCCCAGAGCTGCAGGAGGTACACAGTGTCCTGCTGAAGGGCTCTAGGTTTGTACATCTCCACCCACACAGGCAGGTGCTGCTTCCTGCCATGTCTCCTGTCCAGCTTCCAGGTTCTGTTGTGCCAGCTCAGGAATTCAGGTCAGGGCTTTGCCCTGGAACAACAGCCCCAGGCAGTTTGGGTGGGAGGGCTGAGGAACACCCTGGGCTCACAAGAAGCCTTTTCATTTTGTGGCTGTTCCAGCTGGGCAGATCCTGTGCTTAGGTGCTGTAAACTGGCCTCTCTCATGGAACAAGGCACAGCCTGTGCCTCCACAAAGGGGGATGGAAGCATCACCTTGCCCCTCCCTGCTCTGGTACATGCTGCAGTGTCCCATTCTGATTTTTCTCTCCCACTGTGGGTAGCTGATCAGACGGGTGATATCAGAGACCTCCAGTGGTGGCGTGACAGCCAACGATGTCATCATGCACTCGGTGGTTCCAGATCTGCCCTTCGGGGGCGTGGGTGAGTCCCTGCTCCTGCCCAAGCACCTGCATTCCAGCAGCAGCAGCCTCTGAGCCAGGAGCTGTCCTGCCCATTTGGCAATCCAGCTGTGCTTTCCCATGAATGTTATTTTTTGGGGTGGGTTCCTTTGTAAAAAGCCTCCTTGGTGTTTTGGTTGTTAGGCCTCCCAGTGAGAGAGGAAAACACCCTGGCCCATAAGTGAGCTCTGGCTCTCCTGTGCTGGGCTGTGGGATGAATTTGTCCATGGCCTGGTTGAGTTTCCACAGCTGCTGTCAGGCTCATGTGGCAGAGACCACCTGGCTCTGGGCAGAGGGATGAGGTCTTGGGCATTGCTAAGTGTCCTCCTCATGTCCCACTCCTTAAAATCACAGACCCAGTTCCTTCTGTGCCCAACCCCTGTGTGAATTTTGTGGGACCCCTGGCCCTGGGAGCAGAGAATTGGTGTCATTAACATTTTAAGGGTGGGCTCACACAAGCAGCAGTTCAAGGCAGTGAGCAGGTCCTCACTGATTTCTGCAAACTTGAAACAGCCTCTCTTTGCTCCTCTGCCCTGAGAAGCAGCACGACCAAGCTTCCCCTGTGTCCTGGGGGCTGCCAAACTGAGTTAGAGAGGTGCAGGTGTGCTGTGCCTGGAGTGACCTGCCTGGCTGTGTCCCTCAGGTCACAGCGGGATGGGCGCCTACCACGGCAGGCACAGCTTCGAGACCTTCTCGCACCGCCGCGCCTGCCTCGTCAAGGACCTGAGGCTGGAGTTTGTGAACAAGCTCAGGTACCCCCCTGGCAGCATGGAGATGATGCATCTGGCCAAGCTCTTCCTCCTGAAGCAGTGTAACAAGAGCAGAGTGGGACAGTTCCTCTCAGCCCTGCTGGCGGCTGTGAAAGCCATGGTGGCAAAGGTGAGCTCTGTCCCCTGAGCCCCACCTACCCTCAGCCTCCATCACCCCATTCCCTTGGGCTCTGCTCCCTCCCTGCAGGGCTCATCCCTGTTCCTGTGCCTTTCCAGGTGCTGTGCCCCCAGTGAGAGGGGTGATGGGCAGCTGGCCCTTGGACCCACTGCTCCCTCCCTGCAGTCCTAGTGCTGAACTTTTCCTTGCTGCAATTTCATTCCTTCCAAGGCAGCTGATGCACTGAAGAGGTAGAAGACAAAAAAATGCACCAAAAGCAGAGACACCCCGAATTAAAGGCTCCAGCTCCTGCTGAAACAGGAATCTATTCAGACCTCAGCCATGGGTCATGCCTGAGCAGTGAGTGGCAGGTGGAAGGAAACAGCATCCACTCTGCTTTGTAAACAGGAGCTCCTCTACAAACTCCTGGGAACGTGGCAGTGTTTGTCACAAGGGAATCTAAACAAAGCCAGTCCTTACTGAGCCTGTTATCCAGCCTCACCTGACCCCCAGAGGAAGCTGGCTCATCACAGCAAGAAGCCTGGAAAATGAGGGTGTCACTGCAGGGGACAGTCCGGGCTGGTTGTCCCCAGAGCAGAGGGAAGAACCTGCAGCATCTCATCCTTGAAGGGGCTCATGACTGAGTGGGTGATGCTCATTGCAGGGAAACCACCTTTAGCCCTCCAAGGTGTGCAAAGGCCACCCAGGAAATCCACCTGAGCTGTAGCCACACTCTCCCAAGGACTCAAGAGGTGCCAAGGACTGCTGTGTTTCTGCATTTGGGGCTGCTGGGGCAAAGACAGGGGCACTGCTGCAACTGGAGTCCCAGGTCTGGGATGTGCTTGGCCAGAGTGGCAGAGCAGCCACAGCCACCTCCTCTGTAACTGAAGTTCAGGGCTTTATTGGTTTATGGATAGTCTTGCACCTCCTAACTTCTCACTGGAGCTGACCTTGACCCTTGCTGAATAAAACCTTTATTTTACTGCGAAGGACACCTGGGGCAAGACCCACGTGTGGAATGCTCAGGTCCCAACCCTGCCCTCAGCCTCCGCCCCAAGGAGCCAGCCCCTCTGCAGCCAGATTTATTCTTTATTGGGCATTTGTCGTGGAGCAGCAGGGGGAGCTGGGCTGTGCTCAGCTCAGTGGTGGGGCAGCGTGGGCTGGGGGTCACCCACACACTCGGTGTGTGGCAGGCAGCCCAGAGCAGCGTTTTGGGTGCCAGAGCAGCCTCGGGGGCCCCTTCCCAATCAGTGTCTGCACAAACGCTGCTGAACACCGGCAGAGGCCCTTTGGCTCCTGCGGGACAGGAAGGTTTCTTGCTGGCTGGTCCATGCTCTGCACTCCTGTCCCTCGGGCAAGGCTTTCACCCAAAAACAAGTCCCCAGAGTCCTTGGTGCGGGTCAGTCTGTGCTGAAGATCAGCTTTATGGCGATGCCGAGAGCGAGCGCGGCGACGGCTGCGGCCACCGCCAGCCCACGGCGCAGGAGCAGCTGCTTGGTGACCTCGGGGGTGGCCCGGGCGGAGGGGGAGGACGTGGCCTCCCGCAGCTCCAGCTGGTACCTGGGTCCCTCTGTCTTGGTGATGCCCGTGAGCACGACATCGCTCTGCACTTCTAATCCCGCTGCAAGAGAACGCGGCTTGAGGGGCCTGGGGACACCGAGGGGTGTCCGGGAGGGTTTTGTCGCAGGGCTGTGCATCAAGGGCGGCGCAGAGCGAGGGGATGTCCGGCTCTCAGCCAGCTCCCGCGGGTGTCTGCGAGGTGAGGGCTGCCCGCAGGGCACCTCTCTCTCACCACCCTCCCGAGCCCACCCTTGCGGTTCCTGCTCTCCCAGAAACTGAGGGCGTCACCAGCACGACCAGCACGACACTCTCCTGCTTTTGTGGGCTTGTTCCTGGCTTATGTGGATCCCTCCTGCCCCCAAACCCTCCCCTGAGTGCAGCCCAGCTCCTGCCGTACCGACGGACCCCAGCACCGCCCTGGCGGGGAGGTAAGTGTGGGGCTGCGGGGCTTGTCCCGCGTCAAGATCCTTCCAGGAGGGCTCGGGGCCGAGGCTCGGCGGCTCCGGGGGTGGCAGCTGGGTCACTCCAGCACGGCGCTGAGCCTGGGGAGGGAATGTGCTGGCTTTGGTTGGTATTCCCAGCGAGAAAAGCTGGGTTGCCTCTCTGGGGGTGTCTCTGGAGATGTTGAGGCAAGAGGTGATGCTCAGGACTGCGGGGCTGAGGTAGCCTGGGGGTCACCCCTTCTGCTCTGAGCTTTGTGTCCCCAAACAAAGCCGGGGGAAACCTTGAGGCCACCGAGGGAGCTGAATGCAGGGATGTCATGGGATAGCTGAATTTTGCTCCAGGGCGCTGGAGCGCAGCGCTGGCCATGAGATTGAGCCTGTCTGATCCCAGCAGGGCACCGAGGACCCTCCCGCCGCAGGGATGTGCTGTCAGCGCCTGGATTACCTCCTTGGCTGCCTTCTCCCAGTCCAGGCGGGAGATGTAGGTGAGGGAGCAGGTGCAGAGGATGAAGACGCAGACGAGCATCGCGATCCACAGGCCTGCAGGGGGCACGTGGCGTCAGCCAGAACCAACCCAGCACTCCGGGACAGCAGATCCAGAACGGGGATGTCACCCAGGTCAGCGGGGACACGGGGTGGTCGTGGGGGGCCTGCTGTGGGGTTACTTTTTCCCAGTAAAAGCTCCCAGCAGCTGCAGGAGCCATGCCCAGTGTGCCCAGGCAGGTTGGAGGGAGGGCAGAGGGTTGTGGTGAGCCCTCAGTGGGGCTGCACCTGCCCGTGGGGGGTTTGGGGGTGCAGTGCCCGGGGGTCAGTACCCATGACGCCGATCTTGGCCACGAAGAGCAGCACAGCTGCCAGGGGCATGCCCACACCGTAGTAACTCACGGCGTTGAGGATGGCGCCGAATTTCTGCTTCCCGACGCCTCTGAGCACCCCACTGCAGGCACCCTGCCAGGAGAGGGAGAGGGGCTGGGGCAGGGGGCACCACCTCCACCAAACTCAGCTCCCTGCCTCTGCCCATCATTTCTGTGTCCCTGCCCAGTCCTGTGGGTCACCATCTTTTTATGCCCTCAATGTTTTTAAGGGATGATCCCAGCAGCTCTGCAGGGTCCTGGTGTGGACACTCAGCTGCAGCCTGAGGGACCCTCGACTGACTGATCCACACTGCTGCTGCTGCTGAGCACCAAGGCTCCCTATGGAAAACAGCAGCATTCTTTGGGACTTACAGTCGTGGCTTCAAACAAGTGGAAGACAACGTAGATGGGCATGACCCAGGCCACCAAGTCAATGATCTCCCTGGGGATGGAGGAAAGCCAAGGATCACGTTTGGGAACTGACCTCCACACACTGAGGCTGGGAGCTGGGGGCACTCACTTGTCCTTGGTGAAGATGTATCCCAGCACACTCCTTGTGGAGGCTAAAATGGCCCCCACAATGATGCAGAACACTCCTGAAAACACAGCACAGAGCTGAGCCCAGCCTGGCCCTGGTGGAAAACTTGGGAGAGCAGGGGGAGAAGAGGCAGGCAGAGGACTGCAAATGCTCCCTGCTCCACGGAAAGGAGGCCAGGAGAGGCTTTCCAGGATGCTGTGGACTGACCTGTGCAGATCAGGCTGGTGGTGGAGGATCTCTTGGCTGCCTTGATGTCGCCGGCGCCCAGCGCGTTCCCCACCTGCACGCTGGCAGCTGTGCCCAGCCCCAGGGGGATCTGCAAGCACAGGGCTCACGTGGGTCTGACAATGGGGGTGTCACAGTGACTGTGGGGCAACCACCCAGCAGAGAGCAGGGTGGAGTTCAGGACTGGATTTAAAGCGTCTCTGTAGGAGGGATAGGAAGGAGCAGGGAGGGGCTCAGGTGCAGAGGAGGAAGATGGGGGTTTGCTGGAGCTGATTTTTGCTGTGTGCCTGTCTCAGGACAGCCCCCAGGAGCCCTGGTGTGCAGTGATAACCCAGCCCTTACCATGAAAGCCACAACAGACACCTCATAGATGATGGACTGGACAGAGAGCTCGATGACACTCAGCAGACCTGTGGGACAGGAGGGGTCAGTGCTGGCTGTGGGTGCTGCCCTGGCTCAGGCCTGGCCATCTCCTGGCAGCTCCCCTCTCCACTGACCTATCAAGAAGCTCCCAATCTCGTAGGTCCACCACTCGATGCACATCATGAGCATGCTGGGGACAGCCAGGGAGGTGAAGCTGTCCCACTCCAGCAGGCACTCACTGGACCAGCCTGCAGAGAGGAGAAACAGCACCTGATGGATGACCAGACTGGCCATCCTGCACAGCTGGAGGTGCCATTCCTCTTCTCAGAGCCAGCAGCTCCACAGGATCCCCAGCAGCACAGTGTCTACCTACAACCTCTCTGCTGCTGCCCCGTGGGCCACAGAGCAGCACAACCCTCATTCTATCCCTCCTGGAGCTGTGTCCAAGGAGAACCCTCTGCTTACGTCTGTGCTCATCCAGCTTTGGGGCTGAACCTTCCAAAGCCTCAGCAGAAAGTTTAATTTCTGCACAATTAACGTTTAGTGCTGAGCACACAGCTCTGCCTGTGCTGGTGCATGACGAGCTGCCACTGAGGCAGCACTGTGCTACCCGGGGCAGCTCAGGCTGGGGTTAATATTTCACCATCAGGACGAGCAGAATTCCTCTTCTATCAAGAGCACCTGAGAGAAGTTTTATGGACACTTCTGGGTAAAGCAGGAAGCAGAGGGAGCAGGGGAGATGCCCTTACCTCCCCAGGTGTCCACATGGAGTTTCCTGCCTATGATGTACAGGAACAAGAAGATGGTTTGTGAATACTGAGCGATGGTGTTGGCCCAGGCAGAGCCCCTGCAGAGGAAGTGAGAGAGGTCACTGGCATCCAGCTTATGCCTCCCTCAGGGTGGAAACATCCTGCTGTACCCCTGTGAGCTCAGTGTTCCCTTGCCATGGCCAGGTGCCCTGTTTTCCCCTCCAGGGGACACAAGTGCTACTCACATGATGCCCAGGTGGAACACGTAGAGGAGAAGGTAGTTTGCAACCACGTTGACGATGTTGCCGATGACCCCACTCAGCACCAGCGGCCACATGATCATCTGCAAAGAGGAGGAGATGGGGGGGTCTTCACAAAGCTTTTGGGAGTGGCTGTGAAGGTCCCCCCAACCCCATCCTCAGTGCCTTTCCCAGGAGAAACCCCAAACTTCCAGTGATGTTGCCTGCTTGGAGAATGAGTGTGATGGAGGTAAATCCCTGATGTGTGGGAGTATGAAGGGATGGATACAACTGGCTGCGGTGATGTGCAGGGTCAGAGCTGTTCTGGGCACTGGGAATGGTGAGCATGGAAACCTTGGATGCATTGTGGAAGGGAGCCCTGAGCCAGGGTGGCTGCAAGGACTTCAGGACCCACCTGGTTCTGCAGGTATCTTGTCTCCAGGTTATACAGAAAAACCACCTGCAAAGGGAATTTTGGATGAGGTGAGCCAGTGCTGAGCAGCAGGATGGGGACAGCCTGTCCCCAAGTGCAGGTGGCATCCGGGGAGGGCACTCACTGGGAGGGCAGGGAGAAAAGCGTTCACGTAGTGCTGGGTCAGCCTGGGGACACAGGGGCGGGGTCAGGGAGGGGCATGGCCACGGCCACTCTCCTCTCAGCCCCTCCACACCGGGGAGGGATGAGGGGACCACCCAACCTGGAGACCTCGGGATCCTGCCGAATGAGCAGCATCAGCTGCTCGACGTTGATGAGGATGGCGCAGCAAGGGAAGCAGCAGAGGAGGATGATGATGGTGGCACGCTGCAGGATCACCCCCACACGCAGCAGGTTCTTGCTGCCGTAGGTCTGCAAGGTGAGAGGGCAGCAGTGAAATGGTGCTGGGGGAAAGGGGAGCCTGCAGAGCACGGAGCAGCCTGGAGAACACCTGGGAAGGATTTGGAGCACAGATCTCCTCGGTATGGGATTGTTAGCTGAGGATAAGCTTCCCCAGCTCTCAGGTGCAGCCAGAGCTGATGCTGGAAACCCCCCCGTGTCCCCAGGACAAGGGCCAGCATGTCCTACCCACCTGTGATATCAAGGTGTCACATGCTGAAGTCAAACCATAACCTACAGAGATGGCAGTGACATTTATAACCTGGGAGTTAAAGAAACAAGGAGTGAAGGTGAGCATTTAAGGCTTTCAGGTAGGGAGAGGGGCTGAAAGGGAAAGTGGGAGTCTGAAATCTCCTCTGTGCTTTTCCCCTGCCGTGTCCCACCCCAGTGTCAGCAGGGAGGGAGCCGGTGCCCGGCGCCGGGAATGCTTACAGCGATGGCCAGCGTGACAGAGGCCAGCTCAACCTTGCCCAGGTGGCCACAGAATATGGAGCTGACAAGGTGGATCAGGAAAATCAGCAACTGGATGAGGATCTAAGCACGGAGAAGAGCCGAGGGTTAGAGATGGAGGGGAGCAGGGGTGGTTGTGCTGGGGGGAGTCTCGGCTCTTACCAGCGGCCCCGCCAGCACCAGCAGCTGCCTCACGTCCTCCCAAAAGAATTCCGGAATCCAGCGTTTCTTCTCGCAGCTCTCGGGTGTGAGACTGTCCTGGCCAGCGGCGTTTCCCTCCCTGAAGCCATTCTCCTCGGGGAGGTTCTCCGGCTTCATGCTGCCCTGCCAGGGGAGCGGAACAGTGGAACAGTGGAACAGTGGAACAAGCCCCTTCCTCCGCGCTCTGTTAAACCCCGCGGGGTGAGCAATGTGTAACCACGGCGGGGTGAACTTCAGCCGGGGCCGGGCGGTCCGGCCACACGTTCCCCGCGGCGGGGCTGGCGATGGGCAGGGCAGGGCACGGAGCGCGGGAGCGCCGCCAGGGCAGCGCAGTGGGCAGCGCACAGGAGCCGTGCAAGGCGCTCGCTGCCTGTCCTGCTCGGCGTTAGGGGCCGAGCCATCCTGAATCCGTCCTGGGAACCCCCCTACCTGTCTGCTCCTCGGCAGCTCCGGCGGGCTGCAGGGCCGTCCTCCTCCTGCGGAGCGCTGCCGGGGCCGTGCGCGGCTGTGCTGAGCCGCTGCCGGCAGTGGCGGGGCACTTCTCGCTCGCTCTCATCACAGCGGCCAAGCCAAGCCGGCCCCCTTGGCTCCCGCTGTCCCTGGCACGGCCCCGCCGGGTCGGGTTTCACTGGCAGCGCTCCCCCAGGCCGAATATCGGCCCGGCAGGGAGGCAGGGCAGGGGCGATGCTGCCCAGAGCTGAGCCCACCTGCTCTGGGAGTGGGCAGTGGGCTGGGAGAGCTCATGGGACAGAGACAGACACCTTCCTCCTCTCCCTGACTCCCAAACTCCCAAACCTACCCGGATTCTGAGCAGGGCAGAGTTTGCCACGTCCTCCCACTGCTGCTGGGGACGATAGCAGTTTGAAGCTTCGTGTCACATTTTTTCATTCACAGGCCACCAGCACCAGGAGAGCTGTGGGGACAGGGAAGTGCCACACATCTGCTGTATGAGGTAGAGACCTCCTGAGGCCCAGCTCCTGACATGTCACAGTCACTGAGCTGCAGGTGAGAGCCCAGGGTGGGCCCAGAGGGACTGGGTGCTGGGCTGTTTGCATTATGACAAAGAGCAGCTCTTTGATGGCTCTGTAGGGCTGAGCCTCCCTCTTCTATGGCTCTCAACAATGATGACAACAGCAAATCTTGTTTTGTACCCAAGGGGAAGAGTGGTCACACTGTGTCTGGAGCCAGCCCCAAACCTCAGGGCCAGGACCAGACCCACAGCTTTCCTCCTAACAGCACAGTCCTGCCAATGACCAGGGTCATGCTCACACCATATTAAACAGCCTAAAGTTTACTCAGAAAACTTTATTGTATCAAAATCCCACCTTACAAAAGTGCAAAGAAGAGTTGCTTTAGGCCCTGTGCCTGCCCTGCAGAGGGAGAGCGGGGTCAGGGCCAGCAGCCAGCACCCAACAGCCCAGCAGCAGAGTCAGACACCTTCCAGCAAAATCCATTTTGTTCTGTGCTGCCACAATGGCTGCAAGAGGGATTTGCCCCCCCAAGATGCTGGTACAGTGTGAGGAAACGTGCTGTGGGCAGCAGGAGCCTCTGCCATGGGCAGATGACATGGACCAGTGTCCCCAGAGAGCAGGACAGCAGCACCAGGACCCCGTCTCCTTCCTGGTCAGCCCCAGGATACACTCCCACCTCTCATGAGTGACATCCCAGTGCAGTGCAGGAGAGGAACCAGTTCTCAAGCACTTTTCTTCCCAGGTGCCACATCCTCACCCCCTTTAAAACTCTGTGTGTGGGATAAAACATCGTGAGTTAACCAGAAACTGTGCAAAGGGACCTTTTGTAAGGCACTGAGGGGGATTTGCTTCCCCACTCCATCCTCTGGGACACTGCCACGTGCCCTCCTGCTCCATGCACAGTTCCCCAGTGTCCCTGGGTTTAGCCATTGCCAGTCAGGAGCCTGACCAGGATTCCCACCAGCAGGACAGCGATGGCAGCAGCAGCAGCCAGCACACGGCGGAGGATCACAGCCCTCCACTCCACAGGGGCAAGAACAGAGGCAACAACAGGCTCCTCCTGCGTGCTGAGCCCGTGGTCAGGCTGCCTCTCCCCCATCACGATGCTCTCAGGCAGGACTGAGGTGTCCCTGGTGTCTGTGTCGAGGGAGGTGTAACCTGTGGGACAGAGAGCACTGCAGGGAGCCTGAGCTGCCCAGCCAGGGCCTTCCAGCCTGATGCTGCACAAGCACCTGTGACAGTCCTGAGGGTCCTTTCCCAAGGCTCGGGGACACTGGGACACACAGCTGCAGGCTGCACCTGGTACCCCATTACTCAGTGCAGGAGAAGTGCCACTGGTCCAGGGCCAGCTGCAGGCACTGTGCTCTTTCCAGCCTTTTGAGCCTTCAGGACAGGCATGGCTGCCACAATTGGGAAGGAAAAGGAGGGGTTGGGTGGAGAATTTGGGTTCCCTCCCTGGTGTCAGGCCCAGCTACATACCCTCAGCAGATGTTTTGTTAGCAGCCGTGCCACTGGAGTTCACGTCTTCCACTTGTTCTTTCATTCCAGCTCGGACTTGAGCCTAAAAACACAGGGAAGAGTTGCTCTTCTCAGGGCAAGGGTGTCCTGCCCAGCCCAAAAAACCCTCCACTCTCCCAAGACAAGCATTCTCAGCACCAAATTGCTCCTCTGCTACAGGAGAAGGAGAGACCTCAGTTCACTTCTGCCTCCTCCTAGAGGGCTGTAATGCTGTACTGAAACAGGAATTAACTCAGCACCTTTTAAGAATCACCAGAGCAAAGCACAATTCTCACCTCCTCTGCAGCTTTCCTCCAATCCATACGGATGACAAAAGCCAAGAAGGAAAGGGCTTGCACGGAGATGCAAATGATCATCCCAACCCACAGACCTGCAGCAATGGGAAGTTACTTCAGGGACAGCTGAGGAAAACCTGCCTTTGCCAGTCACTGCCAGAATGCCCAAGGGCTTCAGCCCAAGAACTTTCAAGGAAACAGCTCCTGGAGGAGCTGGGTGCAAGCCTGGATTTACTGGCACATACTCAGTGCCTGCCCCAAACACAGCAGCATGCAGCCCAGCCCACTGATCCAAAGGAAGATCCAGGCACGAGTTCCAGGGCTGAGCCTTTCTCAACACGGCTGATACAGTAACACAACTCCAGCTGGAGGGCACACGTACCTAACACCCCCATCCTGGCTGCAAACATCAGGGAGATGCCCACGGGGAAGCCGATGGTGTAATATCCCACGGCGTTGGCGACGGCGCCCAGCTTCTGCCTGCCCGTGCCCCGCAGCACCCCGCCACAGGTGGCCTGGAGAGAGGGCAGTGCCAGTCACTGGGGGCCATGGCACAGCCCTGGGGACAGGGAAACCCCCAGCACCGTCCCACCAAGCCAAGAGGGACTGAAGTCACATCCTGGAGCTCATGGTGTGGGGCTCCTCTCGCTCCAGCTGCCAGCCCGGACACCGAGCAGATGCCAAAGAGCTTCCCCATGACATGACATGACAGGAGGAAACTGGCCCAAATTGCTGCCTGTTGAGTATCCCAGTGTGCTGGGAGAAGCTGGTGTCTCTGAAGACCCAGCTGCTCACTTGTGTTGCTTTGATAAACCAGTAAAAAGCTGGAGCCTTGGCCAGGGGAAAAGAGGAGGAAGAACTGGGGCGTCTGCAGCAATGCCAAGGGGCAGCTACGAGCACAGAGGACACCGAGGTGCCACAGGTAACACAAGCAGCTGTTTGACAGTCTCTCAGTTTGCCTCTCTGGATCATTTGAACAGGTCCAGAGTGGGCTTCAGGCAGCTTTGCACCCCAGGCTGCAGAGAGGAATCACTCCATGTGCTGGAATACTCACTGCTGTTGCATCCAGCAAGTGGAAAGGACCAAAGATGAGCATCACTTTGGACACCAAGCTGACAATCTCCCTGTTGGGAAGATGTGTGGACTCACCAGAGGAAGCAGCACCACCTGGTCCCTGCTTCTCACGTATCTTTCTCCATCAAGCACAAAGGCTGATCCCAGTTCCCTGATCCCAGCCTGCTGCCATGGTGGTGTCCCAGTGTTAGAAGCAGCTGGGCTGCCCAAGGACACCGAGAAATGGGGTGGAACCTTTGAGAAACATTTGCCAGATTGGAGTTTATGAACTCTCATCTGTCAGCAGCTTCTGGGGTATAAATGACACCCTCCAAGAAGGCAATAACAAGAAAGAAAGCTGTTAACCCACGTGTCATTGGTGAAGATGTATCCCACCACATTCCTTAGGCCTCCCAGTAACGCTGCAACCACCACAGCAAAAGCTCCTGAAAAAAAAAAAGGAATAGTTAAATTGCTTCAAGGGCAGCACATCCTGCTCCTGACCCAGGCCCAGACCTCAGGTGGGTGGTGTGGACTGGACTTCACTGGCCTCAAATGATACTGCAGCAGAGGACAAGTCTGTTTTCCTCTCATTCTCCCCAGATACTCCCTCTACCCTCTGGAGGGAGAGGACAGAACACTAAACTGCATTTTTAATTATCAAAGCCTTTGAACCAGGCTTGTAACAGAAAAGAGGAGTCAGGATCTTGCCTTGCCCAAAGGGCCCAAACAAGTGGGTTTGGGCTCCTATGAGGGGGTCCCCAGCCCTGTCAGAGGGAAACTGAACCATTTGCTGATAGCTGCCCTTTCTTCTGCTCTGCAGGACTGCACTGACCTGTGCACAGCAGTGCAGTGATGCAGGAGGTCTTGGCTTGCACCACATCCCCTGCTCCCAAGGCATTGCCCACTCTGACACTTGCAGCCACACTGATGCCCAGAGGCACCTGAGGAGCAGGAGACAAGAGGAGATGAGTGCCAGCAGTCCTGCAGTGCCCTCAGAGCCTGCAGTGCCAGCAGTGCCAGCAGAGCCTGCAGTGCCCACAGAACCAGCAGTGCCAGCAGAACCAGCAGTGCCCACAGAACCAGCAGTGCCCACAGAACCAGCAGTGCCCACAGAGCCTGCAGTGCCAGCAGTGCCAGCAGAGCCTGCACTGATTTTCTTCTTCCCCACGGGGGAATTTGGGACAAACTGACATTGCAGCAGTGAAGGGATTTTCCACCTGCAGCACACCCTGGGTGTTCAGCTGCATGGCAGGCTTGAGAGGCATCATCTGCCTGGTGCCAACCCCTGCTTCCCAGCTCAGCACTGATCCCCAGGGCCACTGTTTTGGGGTTCCCCCCAGGCTGTGTGGGGTTTCACACCCCAGCCCTTACCATGTACGCGACGCTGGCGAGCTCGTAGATGACAGATTGTGCACCCAGCTCCACCACACTGATCAGCCCTGGAAAAGATTTGCCACCCTCTTCACTGGCTGAAAAGGAGGCATCTATCCCCATGGAACAGATGGGAACACCTGCAGCATCCTGCAGACCCAGCCCTGCAGGTGAGGAGGCTGCTCCTGGCAGGGACATGCTCAAGCAGCAGCCACCAGGAACCAGAGGGAAAAGAGGACTGGGACTCACCAGCCAAGAAGCTCCCAATCTCAAAGGTCCACCACTCAATGCACATCATGACCATGCCAGGCACTGCCAGCCAGATGAAGGAGCCCCAGTCCACGAGGCACTCCCTGCTCCACCCTGACACGAGGAGGTGAAGCAGAATGAACATGTGTTCTCTATCTCCTCCCCTAAAGGGGAGCCACATCCTCTCCTGGACACCCTCGGAGGACAACCACCCCTGCAGCTCACAGGACATCAGCCCAGGATTGCTGCTGTGCTACTCTGCCTTCTTGAGACAGAATATTCAACAAGAATGTGTTTGGAGCTACAGTAAAGGCCTTGAGGATGTGGCTACAGCATCTTCCTACTGTGAGGGGGAGGCAGTTCCTTTGTCAGGTGCTGGTGCCAAATTCCCAGGGCCAGACACTGGGATTCTGAAGGGTTAAGACAGAACAGTACCTCCCCAGGTCTTCACATGGGTCTTCTTCCACCACATGTAAAGGACGAGGAGGATGACCTGGGTGTACTGAGAAGCCATGTTAGCCCAGGCAGAGCCCCTGGGGAGAGAGACAGGCAGGTTACAAGTGACATCCTTCCCCAGCTCCTCAGCCACAGCAGGACACATCTGGGGGCACCCACACCAGCCTTGCTGCAGATATGGCACAGACCCCTGCAGGCTCAGCTTTGCAGGCTGGGGGCTGGGGAGTGAGGGTGGCAAAACTGGGCACCCAGGGCACCTCCCCAGCCCAGGGAGAGTCTGTCACCAGCCCTGCTCACACTTACACCATGCCCAGCTTCAGGGCATAGAGGAGGAAGGCGTTCATGGCTGCATTGAGGATGTTGGCTGCAATCCCTGTCACCACCTGAGGCATAATGATCTCCTGGAAGCCAAGGAGGAACTTTGGAATTTGCTTCCCCAAAACACAGCCCAAGCCCCATGCAGTGAACACAAGGGAGACCTCCAGCAATGCCCAAGGAGAAAGCCAAGGTGAGGCTGAGCTGTGTGAGACATGCAGGAGGTGACAAGCAGAGCTCAGGAGCTGGTGCAACCCATAAAACACAGAGTTGGGAAGTAGGAAATGCAGCCAGCCAAGCGTGGTTCCCATGAGCTCAGCCAGGGCTGGCTGGGGAGCTGTGCATCACACATTCCTCAGGCCAGCTCTCCCCAGAACAGGGTGAACTTAGATTCCCAAGCTTATCCATGTTCCCAGGAATACCTTTAGTCCATGGCCAGAGGCTGGCTGATTATACAATACCTGACTCAGTAAATATCTTGTCAGCAGCTGGTACAGAAACGCCGCCTGCAAAGGTCAGGATTGAGTTCGTCACCACACTGTGTTCAACAGCCAAGTGACCACTGAACACCAACAGCTCAGTCCCCCACCACCTTCTTCCAGAACCCCTGTGCTCCAGCTGAAGCACTGCCAGCACCCAAACCCAAGAGTGACAGAAAGCACATCCCGTTGGGAAGACAAATCAGTCTCCAAATGGGAATTCTCCAATGCTTCCTCCTGTGTGAGGAAGCCTGGAAAGCTTGGAAGAAGGGATAAACCTACAGACCCTTATTCCACAGGGATTCTGCTCCCTGCCTCAGAGGAGTCAGAGCCCAGCAGCTGTGAGTGTGGGAACAGCTGCAGCCTTTATCTTGGGGCTAAGAGTGAGCCTGGAGGCCCTGGTTCCAATGTCCACCACCAGTTATGTGGCCACAGCAAAAGCCTTTGCACAGGAGGATGAGAGAGCCCCTGTTTGCAGGTCCAGCAGCTGCTGGCCAGTGCACATCTGGTACAGCACAAGGTCAAGGGGCATGCTGTAAAACCCTAAACCTGCCCTGTGAGCCACTCAGTAAAGGCCCTCCCTCCTTTCCCTGGTGTTACTAAGGGATACAGAGCTTCTAACAGCTTTAGCAGAGACTTACAGGAAGTGCTGGAATAAAGATCATCACGTAGAGCTGAGTTAACCTGGAAAAAGAGTTGTTTCCCCAGTGAATGATCCAGCAAAGCAAGAGCCAAGCCAAACAGCATTGCTCTCGAGCTCCAGAGAGCCTTGATTTCAACACTCCATGGCAAATGCCTGATCCAGAAGGGCTGGATCTCACCCCTGACCTGGAGACCTCAGGGTCCTGTTGGATGAGCAGGAGGATCCTCTCGGTGTTGATGAAGAGGGCCCAGCAAGGGAAGCAGAACAGCAGCAGGATGAGGATGCCCTGCTGCAGGATGGTGCCCACCTGCTTCAGGTTCTTGCTGCCATATGTCTGAGTCAGGAGAGAGGGTCAAGGTGGGCATCACAGGGAGCCAAAGGGGCTGGGCAAACACTCAGGGCAACAACAGGACAATAAAGTGCCTTTCCCATGCCCTGCAGCTGCCAGGCTGGCTGGGTGTAACTCGCAGACTGCAAATCCTTTGGTACCCAGGGCTCCTTGGGGAGGGAGCAGGCTCCAGCCAGAGTGTTTGCAACCCTGTTGTGTCTGGCAGCTGCCACCACCCTGCCCTTTGTGCACAGGAGGTGAGACACCACCAGCAAACCCCCCCAGGCACAGGAAAGGGGGAGCTGCTACTGACCTGGGTCATCAGTGTGTCACATGCTGAGGCTAAGCCAGAGCCGATGGAGATTCCTGTCACGTTGATAACCTGGAGGAGAGACAGGGGAACCTGGCCCACAGCACTGCTGCCCTCCCAGCTGGGTGGGGAGACAGTTCTGCTACAAGTTTTTGGGAAGTTTTCCAGTCCTTCTCTATTTCTCAGAATAACAGAGTCTTTTTATCTAAATAGCTTCCTCTCCCCTCTGGTGGGGAAAAGGATCTTCTAGCAAGGGGTGAAGCCTAAAGCACCACAACAAAGAGCACTGCTCCTGGCTCCATGCCCAGGTCTGGTGTGTTCAGGGAGCTGGCCAGAGGCTCTCAGGTGCTGGCCTTGCACTGGCACAGGCACTGCTCAGCTCCCCTCTCCTGCCCGTGCTCAGGGCAAAAGAAAGAACAGGGCCCTCACACAGACATTCCTACAGGTTTGGTTTTCTTATTTCTCCTTTTTTTTTGGTCACACAGAATTCATATGTTTTAAACCCAAGGGGAATTGGAGCAATACATACAGACACAGCCAGGGTCACAGCATCCAGCTCAGCCTTCCCCAGGTGGCCACAGAAGATGGAGCTGACCACGCTGATCAGGAACACCAGCAGCTGGGCAAAGAACTAGGATGAGAGGAGGAGATGGTGAGATGAGGACCTGTTAGGGCTTGTGGAGCACCACTCCTCCCCCAGGAGCTGGACCATGAACACTCAGGTTTCCTGGTGTTTCTGTCCATGCCTCGAGGGCAGGGCTCTGCTGAGGTCCTGGGAACCCATCCCTGCTTGCCAACGCTGCTGGGCAGGGGAGGCAGCTCCAGGACTCACTCAGGCTCTCAGTGGCTTCGTCTTTCAAAGCCAACATCTGCCTGCCCTGTGGTATTTTGGTGTTACACAGCCAATCTCCCAGATTACCTTGTTTAAGAGAGGCTTAAGGACTTCACTAGAAATCCTCTTTCCCAGGATGAAGGCCACAGAGAGAAGGGAAAATAAAACATCCCAGTGCTTTTCCACATTTGCGTGCATCTGTGGAAAACTGTCCTCCAAAACCACAACATCCTTTCCTCCTGGAGAGACACCAAGGCCAGCCTGCATGTTCCTTGCCAGCAGTGTGTAACAATGCTGCAGCAGAGATTGCACTCCAGACCTCGTTCTCCCTTGGCAGGAGGATGTCCCCCTTAGAGGCATCCAGGACACAGAGCTGTGGCACAGCTCGAACCAGATGGCAGGAGTTAGGGGTATTTATACCCACTGAGGGGTGGGCACAGCTGGAAGCCATGCCCAGGAGCTGTTCATGCTCCTTCCCTCACAGCAGCTGGCTAGCCAAGAGCCCAGAGCTGCTGGAAAAGCAGCTCTGAGGGGTCAGAGGAAGAACAGAACAATCCCTTCTCCTCTTGCAGACCTCCCACTGCTGCCTGCAGATGCAGTCCTGCCTGCCAGGCCCAGGCATGTTCGACCTACTGCTGTGAGTAATCCCCACAGGAGGGGTCTGTACCTCCAGCATCCTCCCAGCACAGCGTTTATCATTAAATGATCATTAAACTGCAGCTGTAGGTTTGGGTTTGAGGTGTCTGTACACGTGGAGGAGCAGGCTGTGCTGCAGGCAGGACAGTTGAGGGGACTGAGAGGGCTTGATGTGTTCAGCTACAGAAACTGAAACTAGTCCAGACATCCTCTGCTGACTGAACACAGCAGAGCAGAGATTTGATGTCAGGGAGGGTGCCTCTGAGAAGTTTAGCAGTTGTTACTTATTTACCAGATATAGCACAAAACTATAAGCACAAAAAATGTCACACCTGATTGATTAAGACCAGGGCTGTGGTGCATGGTTCCCCTTTGTGGAAGCTTCTGCAAAATGTGCCCAGCACTGTCTGTGCCAACTACCAAAGGGTCCATTTCCCTCCAAAGGGTACAGAAAAATGGGAAATGGCGGTTCCAGTGTGGGGAGGCTTTCANTTTACCAGATATAGCACAAAACTATAAGCACAAAAAATGTCACACCTGATTGATTAAGACCAGGGCTGTGGTGCATGGTTCCCCTTTGTGGAAGCTTCTGCAAAATGTGCCCAGCACTGTCTGTGCCAACTACCAAAGGGTCCATTTCCCTCCAAAGGGTACAGAAAAATGGGAAATGGCGGTTCCAGTGTGGGGAGGCTTTCAGGACAGCGAAAGGACTTTCAGGACTGCACACAGAGCCTGCTGGAAGGGCCAGCCATGGAGCTGGCACTAAGCAAAGTGGCTCACTTGTCACCCAAGCAGTGAGTGGCAGAGCCAGGGCTCAGGCCTGGCTTCATAGAGCAGCTTAACAGCTCAGTCACCCTCCCCGAGCCCACCACTCCTCTTCCAAAGCTGTGCTGCAGCGAAGCAAAGACCACGCTGGACAGCAGCAAGAGCTCCTGGGGCCAAGAATAAGGATCCGGCCGCCAACCCGGGCATGAAGAGCGGCGGAGGGACCGCGCTGGCCCCGGCGTGGGCGGGAGGCACATCTCCGGTCGCAGAGCCGTGCCCGGAGGCTGGAGCAGCCGGAACCCGGCGGCACGGGACCAGCAGGGCCCGAGGTCTCCCTCCTCGGCATCCCGGAGTGCCCGGGGAGAGCTCCCCGGCTGCGGGCGGCCGAGCCCCGCCGCGATCCCCGTCCCGATCCGCACCTCCGGCGGGAGGGCACCGTGTCTCCCCCGGGTGTCCCCCGTGTCCCTCCCCGCCTCACCCCGCCCAGGGTCTCACCACGGGCACCGCCAGCCGGG
>VZRX01011502.1:141901-156788 GCA_013398075.1 Notiomystis cincta | reverse complement strand
GGCCGGGGCTGGGCGCCTTCCAGAAAGTTCCCGGGGGAGCCGGGGAAGCGGCTGCTGTCCCGCGGGGCCACGCCGTCTCTCCTGGCTCCTGCCGGGCCTGGGACCCGCGGCAGCGGGGGAGCCCTGGGCTGGGCGTCGTGGTCCGAGCGGGCGGCCGGAGCCGCAGAGGAGCGCGGCCGCAGGTGAGGCGTGAGGGGAGCAGCTCCCCCGAGCCCAGACACCGGCACGGCGTCGCTCGGGTGGGCTCTCGAGGAAAGCAGAGCTCGGCGTGGGCTGCGGACACGGTGCCCGTGGGCTCCTGCGTGGGTTTGGGCACGGAAAGGAGCCGTGGCCTCCGCCAGCCGTGGGAGGACCCGCGGTGGTTGAGGAGCGAGTGAACCCGGCTCGGCTGGGAGCTGCTGGCGAAGCTGCCCGGCCAGTTTGTGGGATGGGGTTTGTTCCTCTCGTCTGGTGTGTTCGATACTCTGCAAGTTACAGCCTCTCATCCGTGGAGTTTAATCTGCAAGGTAATGGACAGAAAGCACGCTAAGACGCAGACGGGGCAGGCTGTGAGAAAAAGGAAGGCACAGGCTGAGCCTTCGGTTCCCAAAGAGCTCGCAACGCTTAAAAGAAAGAAAGAAACACTCTTTACAAATCTAATCTCTGGAAGCAATTGAGTAAGAATTGAAAAGATGGTGCCCCACAGTGCCATTTCTAAACATCCTTCTGGCGAGTGGTTGAGGCTGCGGGTGTGGAAGCAGCGGGCAGGCTCTGGTTCAGCTTTGGTTGGGATTGGGATAACGCTGGTACCTTGCAGGGCTGGGGGTGGCTCAGGCATCCCCTGTGTCTGGACACTGTGAAGCTGTGTTGGGATGAGAGGGATGAGATCTTCCTGGATGGGTCTCTGAGCCCTGCTCTGCCAGCATTCCGCTGTGTTCCTTAGGTAAAGGGATTGTTTAAGGAAAAGTTGGTTGTTGTCCGGCAGTGCCGTGTGATGTCTCTGCTGCTGAGAGGAGGTGAAGCTTTGAAACACAGATTTGCCTTTTTTTCCCTCGTTTGCCACCGTTTTTGGTCACTAAGCCCCCAGTTCTGCAAAACCTCTCACATATTTAATGTTGTGCACCTGGATGACAATGCTGCCCAAGGCCCCCAGTTTGCCCCTTTGAAGTCCAGACACTTCAAACTGGGAGCTCGCCCAAGTGGTTGGGAGCAGTTTCATTAATCACAGGAGCTGCAAGAGAAGCTTCATCCTTCAGAGAAACTACAGTTTAACTCAGATTTCTTTTAAACCAAACCCTCTTCCTACAGGGATGTGAAAACACTGTGGTTCCAATTAGTAGCTGACCATTTCCCTACAGAACATTTCAGATTATTTAGATGGTGGGACTTCTGCTTGCCATATTTGCTTTAAAAATTCCACTGCAATGTAGTTAAATGGTTGGGAAATCGTAGAAGTGGAAGGTGGCATTAATTTTACATGCTGGCCAATGCTTCCATCTATTAGATTGCAAGAAAACATGAAATAAAAAGATTATGGGGTCTTAAACTCTTATTCCAAGAAGCCCTGAGTTAAATTCAGGATTATTTTTGTGTGGAGTGTAAAGTAATTGAAGCTCGTGCTGTATATTTTCAAAACTAAGCAGATGTGATGTGGCTTTGGAGGAAGCTTAATCTGTGGATAACAGAGAACCTATTTGTAAGTTGTAAGGGCAATTATGTCAGGATATCAGATTTCTAAACAGGAGATTTATAACCTGTAGCTCGGGCAGTTAGAAGTTTCCTTGTATAATAGGCTGATTTTTTAAATAGTCGGGTTAATGACCTGACTCCCCAGAAAAGCACAAACTTTCTATTTTTCAAAAACATGCCAGTGAGAGCTGGGGATGTCGAGCATATGTTCAGTACCTCTTGGGCTTAATTTGTTTTAAAACAAAAGCATTAGAGGAATGTAGGCAGTGCTTTTGAGTTATGGTTCCTTTGCACTAAGGGATACTCCTAAACCCCAGTGAATTATACAGATTTATGGGAAGAAAGGGATATTAGAGATAGAGGTAGAGACAGTGAGAGAGGTGGGAACATTGAGAGCTCTGTCCCTGAGCTCTCAGCTCCCCATCCTTGCAGGTTACAGGAGAACCTCTGCCCAGCAGGGTTGAGTGTGGGTGATGCTCAAAGACCTCCAGAACTCCTTTCTAGCCAACACTTCCCATTGTGGGTTGATTACTTTATCTGCTGAGGCCATGGAAGCTTTGGGGAGAGATGATGGCTTCCTATCCTGTATAAAAGCATCACTTTTGTTGCTCAGTGTTATTGAAAAATGCTACTTTTAAGGTCCATCTGTCATTGTCCTTCTCTGGTGTACTCTGCAGTTTTCTACGTTTCTCCTTCTTCCAAACCCTCGGCACCAAACGTTGATAGATCTTAAAACCCAGGCTCCTTTCTGGGTTTGCAGTAAAATTCCCACAGTCCTAAAAGTAAATTAGCATCTTACCCTGATGGTTATTGGGGAAAGTACTATGAATTGTCAAAGCAAACAGGCACTCTTCGTTGAATGCCTCGGTAACTCAATAATGCCGGGGTGCAGTTACCAGGGACAACCAGTTCAATTGGAGTAACTTCAGCACACAGCAATTTTTGCCTCCAAACCAGTAATAAAAGAAAGCAGTACAAGTCAGCAAACATCTGGCTGTGGGGAAAGCCTTTGATTAATGAGGAGGATGGCATTATGCCTCTGTCTGAGCTGCAGCCAGACCTATTATTGGGTGGGTTTCTTTCAAGGACAAAACCTAACGAGATTGGAGGCCTTTAACTCGTGATGCACGTCCCTCAGTTGAGTTGTTCAGCCCTGGATTTGGGCAGCCACAGGTATGTTAGGGTAATGGATTTGTCTTCTGATAATGCCTGGAATGGCTGAGCAGAGCATGGGGGAGAAGATGTTACTCTGTGTCTTCGTTTTGGTTGCGGTTTTGGTTTAACATCACCCCGTTGTTAGTTGTTATCTGTTTGCACGGACATCTGCTTGAGTTCTGGAGGGTTGATTTAATAACAGCTTTAATTCCTGATTGCTGCTGAGAGCCTCAGCAGTGTAAACAGCCCCCATCTGCCTACATGCCCTGATGTCCTCAGTGCCCACAACGAGGTATCTCCCTTCCTGTTGTCGGAAGGATCCCAGACTTCTCCTGGTGAGCTCCACGCAATCCCTGCTGCAGAATCCACCTACACTCGGGGTGAATTTGGGTGCTCTTCAAAGCCTTATGGCACACAGGCTGTTGGAGGAGTGCTGTCCTGCTGTGGGACATCTTGGTCATCTCTGCTAAAAAATGATAAGCTATCCACATTCTCCATTGAGTTGATCCTCTCACGTGGTTCTGTGTAGGAGTGGGAGAAAGAAGAGTTGGGGTGCTGCAAGAGAAAAAGGTCTACAGTGAGAGAGCAGCAATTTATCCTTCACTGCTGTTTATTTGCCTTTGCTTTTGTTTTTACTTGTTATTTTCTTGGCCCAGTCCTCTTCCTCATTCTTTTTAATCTTGAATTTTCTCCTGATGCTTCCTTGGTGCATCCACACAGTGCCGCAGTGGTGTTGGGGCTGTGCTTTGCCTCTCTTGTGTTTTGTGTTTTTCTGCTGTATTTATGCATCTGCTTGAGTGTTGTACAGATTCTTTTTGGGAAGGCTGATGTGCTTCTGTTCTGGATTTAAATAAATGCAAAACATGTTGATTGTTTTTCTGCAATTATTCAGTCAAGTATCTGAAAACAATTTGAGGATCTCCCTTTACTCACACTGGTAAATTCTCTTTGGTTGGGACAGAATGTTCTCCCTTTATCTGAAAATATCATCTACTTTGGGAGCCTTTCCTAATAAAACACCAGGTACTAATTTTGTAGGTGGACTTTGTACAAGAAATGGTGAGGAGAAGATAGAAATGTCATTAAATTAGACTGTCCACAATTTTTTTTGCGGAGGAAAAATCCTCAAACCTTTGATTACAGTTTAAGGTACACCCTGATTTTCAGAGACTCTGTACTTTTCTGTTTGAAATTGCCATCTGCTGAGATCTGGGAGGCAAGTGGTCAGCACAGATGTGGGATTTGTCTTACAGAAGATTTTGTAAATCACTTGAAGCAGCTTTTGAATTTCATCATATAAAAATATCTAAGTAATCACTTTCAGCTGTATTCCTGACTTTATATTTCAGGGGTGGGAATGTATATGAAATCTTTGGCTCGCAGAGCTGTAGATTTGAAAAATATGGTCTTTTCATGACATCAGACTATTGAGTAAGAAGCAAGGCATTAGCAGCACCAACTGATTCTTTGTTTGCTTTGAAACTCGCTGGTTCTGAAATGTAAGAATGGGAGATGTATGAAGGGAGCAGAGGGAAGCCTGTGTGCTGTTTTTCATTGTGGCATCTTAATCCAGATGTTGAAATGAAAACGTTCGTTTAAAAGTGCACGGTTGACAATTTCATTTGTTACTCTCAGGTTGCAGGACTGAGCAAGGGAACTTTACTTTGTAAAGTAATCAGTGCACAGTTCTTCTCCAAAAATGCATTCTTTAGAGGCTGAACACGTAACAGCTTTACAAAAGAAAGTGCAGAACAATGGAGTGTTTTCCCTGCGATTTTGGAGACATTCAACAGTGAACTCCAATTATGAGTGAGGAATAAGCTATTCAGTATTTCCACATTGTGCAGATGACATCGAAGCCAAAACATTTTGACTTCTTCTTCTTGTTGTTGATGCCTTTTTTCCAGATTATTTCTGTGTGTGTTTTACACAGCTTTGCAGTCATCCTCCATACAATTAGCAGTCCTCTCTCATGCCAAGACCCTAATCCTGCTGTGAAATCCCCGTAAGCGTCAGTAGACTGCAAATCTGGGGACTGTGTCCTGGTCCTGCAAGAGTTGCAAAAACATCACTGACGTCCATGGAGGTTGGATTTCCCCCCACATCCCAACTGTTGCCTGCCTGAGTGCTTTCCCTGGGGGAGAATTAGTATTTTAAAATTCTTGCTGACGTCGTCTGCTGTGGTGTTTATTACATCCTTCAGTGGGTAATTGCCCACGTTTTAGGACCTGCTCTGAAAGTCCTTGGGCATCTTTCCATTATCAAATCCTCCTGGCTCCAGGGTGGGGACAGTTTGCTGATCACATGACTAATTCTTGAAGAGGGCTCTACGCATCCCATCCCAAAAACTGACATCAGATGGTGGCTTCTTCAAGTGGTTCAATAACATTTTAGTTTAAAATGCAGTAGCTGTCTCCTTGTTCAGTACTTTAAACAATCTTTTGGTACTGCTGCCCACAGGTAATGGTTAGGACTAGAAAGTTTGGGTGAGATTCGTGGTGAGTTCATTGCTAGCAGGTTTGGGTTTTGGAAGAGTCCAGGATGGTTTAATGTTTTTTGATCCTTTCTCATGGACAAACTTTTAGTGTTTCAAAGCTGCACTTGGTGGGGTGCGTGTGTGGGACTGGGGTAAGGTTTCACTTCTGAATTGCATTTGGGTAGAGCTCTCTGTTTTGCATTCCTGTTTTTTTCAGCCACTCTCCCAGCATGAAGTTGGAGCATGGTTTTAATCTAAGTCAAGTCAGAAAATACTGCACTTTTTGGTGTCCACATCACGGGGATTCTTGTCCCAACCCTCCTCCCAAACAATCCAGATTCAACATAGTGATTGTCTCCTCCTTATTGCTAGAGTTTGATGTGAAATGTAGGGATCTAGGGAAACTAAGAGGGCATGGGAGGCTGTGGTACAGCAGGCTGAACTCTGAATTCAACAAAACAAATTTGAGCAGCGCTTGCCTGAGCATTTGTTTGATGAGAAGCTCATTGGTGTGTGTGGATTGCTTCCTCCTCCTTCCCCTCCCCATTTTTTTATCAGGGAAACAAGTTCCAAGCAAAATATTCCAAAGTGATATTTAATTACTCTTTAAAATGCAACTATTTGTCTTATCAGCCATGTGGATTTCTATTTGCTGCTTTGATTTGACAGTTAGTAGTTTGTAATTTTTGAAAAGCTTACACGCTCCAGGAATCTGTGATTTTTATGCTTTTGAAAGTTGAGATGTTGAATTAACTGCAGCTTTGAACTATTCACGGATAATTTCAGGCCCCCCGCTTTCAGCAAATAACAAGCTGACTCCTGAGCTTTCAGGCTGGGTTGAATACTGAATAATCAGGACTTTATAGCTGCGTGTGCTCTCTAAACTGGTTCCATGGCACATCACAGCATAATGCACGATAGGTTTGAAATGTTTTTGTAGACAGATCACTTTGTGCTCGTGCCATCTCCAGATAATAACGGTTGGGAAAGCAGGGAGTACTGCCAGCCTGGGGAGGGTGCTTGGGTTTGTTACAGCTTGGGCTTTGGGCACGTTAATTCCTCTCTGTTCTTGGGGTGGAAGCCCAGGTGGGGGACGTGGGGGTGTTGTGGGGAGAGAGCTTTCTCCAGCACTGCCTTGATGTCCCTCTGCAGAGCAGCTTCCTCTGTGCTGGCTGGAACTGCTGCTTCTCAGCTGATGCTCTGTAGGCAAAAAACCACAATCAGAGTTTAATCTGTAGGTTGTAAATTTAAGACAGGGTCAATAGAGAACCTGGGAGTGGGATGAGTTGACAAGTAAGCAGACAGACCTGTTAAATTCTCTCGTGGGAAAGTGAATTATATGAGTATTTCAGATTACAACATGAGCGCCTTGTCTGATAGCTGATCACGTTTTCATCATCTCTGTTTTCCAAGGAAAGTGCAGTGCCTTATTGATTTGGCATAGTGTACACACAGCTAATGGAAGGGTGGAACTAAAAAGATGCAGGAATGTTTTCTGCATACTCTCACGTCTGTCTTTCAGCACTGTGAACAATTGCAACCAACAATTAATATGTAAAGAATTTGCAGTCTTTATTTAGTGTGAGTGACTGACTGCTCAGTTGTGTCAGGGCTGTAGCTGAGCATCTGCAATCTGATCAAACCCATGCTGGGGCTCAGCAAGCCCCTCTGGCCTCAAAACAAAGGGATGGGAGCCCTCAAAAAGGCACCAGGCAGTGTGGGGATGCGGGGTCCCTGCCTGTGTGGGGAGAGCGCGGACACCACGGAGAATCTGGTTCCTAAAGGATGCATTGTGAGTGATAGGTGCTGTTCCAGCTGTGGAGACCAGGAATGATTCACAGGAGGGGAGCAAACCCTCAGCACAGCTGAAGGCTACTGATGAGGAAGGCAGCAGGGATACCCTGGGACAATTCTTGGATGCATCTCCAGGCACACAAGGCACTACAGCAGGAGGGTGGTGTGAGACATTCATTGCAGCACTGGAATCTGTTCTGCCCAGCCAAGGAGAGAAGAAGCTCCAGGGTCCTCCAGGGACATCTTGTCTGTCTTTGCAACTGTGGCTAAATCCAGCCTGACTTTAAAATATTTTATTGGAGGAAAGATGCAAAAGTCTCTGTTTAAAATGAATTTGCCAAGAGTAACCACAGTTTAATTACATGTTAAATAAAAAATAGCTGGTGGCATCCTCATGTGGGTCCAGGGAGTGGGTGGCAGCTGGCACAACAGGTCAGATCCCACCAGGAGGGATCTGAGCAAGGCTGGGCTGAGAAGGGAACATTATTTTACATTTCAGGGCAAGGATTTAAAAATCTGGGTAAGAATTAAGTAATGTTTGCAGAAGAGGGTACAAGGCGACTGAAACGAATTGCAGCTGCATGAGCGAGCCGGAGAGAGAAATTCTAGTTCTCCCGGGTTCCCAAGAGATTCCCACTGGAGAGATGAAGTCATAGCTATGACTTCATTAGTGTTAGCTCAGGATGCTGACAAATGAGCCTGCTGGATTTGTGTCAAGCTGAAGGGGACACTGCCCTGGCTCTCTCCCCGTGCCCCGGCAGTCGCTGCCCTTGCCATGACGGTGGCAGAAGCGGGCGCCGCTTCCCCAGCCAAGCTGATCCAGCTCAGCATTTGCTTTTGAACTGCCACTGCTTCATCCCTCGTGCCAGCTCCGAGCTGGCTTTGATAAATCCTGCTGGGCAGAAGGCAGCAGCCCAGGGCTGGGCAAGCAGCAGCCTTGTAGTAGCCAAAACGTCTCCATCAATGCCCGAGGCTGTGCCTGGCGTGGGGAGCATTAATGGTACCCAGCAGTTCCAGTCCAGCTTCCAGAGCAAACAGAGGAGTGTAGGATCTCCCCCCTCATGACTCTCAGCATTGCTGTAGGAGTCCCTTTTGGAAAAAGTGTGAAATTTATTGTAATACGTGCTGAGGATCTTATGGCGGATCTGAGCTGCTAAATCCTCTAAACCTGAGCCTGCAACTTCATTGACAGGGCCTCTCACTTCACTCAGCTCCAAGCTTATGGTTTCACTGCTCCAATATTTTTCCATACATGGAAGCATTCCTGCCCCAGCCTGGGCTAATCCTGACATGCCACTGCATCTGGATGTTAGCTCATTTCTCGCAGCTGACACTCTGCAAAGGCAGATGTCTGAACTTACTTTTGTTTAAATAGATGTAATTCAGCCAGCAAAATTCTCACTCCATAGGTAAGCAGGGGGGAACAAAAAAGAAAGGAAAAAATCTAAAAATATGTTTTTCCATTTTATGAAGGTCCCAGGGCTGTTGGGTGGATGGATTGGTCACCAGGAATGCCATACTTTGGAAATGTTGTTTAATCTGCAGGTTGGTAACAAACCACGGGTTTGTTGTCTCTAAACCCATCTCCTTGCTGTGGCTCTGTCAGTGGAGAGGGGCCCCTACCCATCCCATCAGGCGATGCTCCTGGTCTCTCTGCTCTGCTCTGCTGCCTCTTCAAAGCCTCTGGGCTGTTTGATGTGTTTTTAGCAGCTCAGTGGAGCTGGGACTGCTGCACTCCTGCAACTGAGCCGAACGCCTCGGCAGCACCAGAGAAAGAGATGCTTGTGCTGCTGAGCTGCTGCTTGAGCCAGGGGCCTGTTTATAATCCCTTCCTCACTGGGGCAGGCTGTAGGATTTAATTAAATGTCTGTGAGGTGCTCTGCGAGCCTCTGCTGAAAGGCCCTGCGTGAGGGCAGTGCCTTTGAATAAAAGCTAGAGACCTTCCCCACCCGCCGGGAAAGAGTTGGAGCCGGAGCAGTGAGACCCAAGCCGTTGAATCTGAACAGATGTTGGTTCTCCCCCACTTGGATAGTTCAAAAGGATTATTCTGCCTGTCCCAAAATAAAGGAGAAACACAGGGATTTTAGTAGTGTTGCCAGGGATCTCGGCTCCGTCCCCTCGTGCTCGTTGCTGGTTGAAAGGTTGCACGCTGAGCCAGAGATGTGTGTGGAGTGTTTTGGTTGTGGGCTGTGCCCTGGTGTTTGCAGTTCAGCATCCACTTGCCTGGCCCTCGCTGGAGGTCCCAGTTTGTCCACTCTTTTGTTTGGCTGCTGCTGTTGTGTGCAGGAATAAGACAAGCTGAACTGAGCCAGGATGAAACAGGTTTCAAATGAACCAAGCTGTGATGGCGTGGGAAGGAGATGACAATTTCCAGATCAGCTGTCAGATCTGTGAAGGAGATGAAACTTCCTTTGGTGTGACTATTTCAGCCCCTGAGAACCAAGTGAGTCCAAGAGCTGTTGGGGTCCGTGGTGCCCCCAGGCCCACCGAGGGACTCCTGTCCCTCTATTTGCCCTTCCAAGAGCAGCTCAGGGTCTGAGCAACAGCAACACCCCTAGTCCTTGTGCACAGTCTTGGGTCTGGTGGGATTTTCAGCATCACACAGGTCACCAGAGCATTAGAAATGTTCTTCCCTTTCATGTTTTTCTGACTACTGTTCTGTCGCTCTCAGAGCAAATCAAAGGGCACCAGGCTACAAATCCTGCCTTGCAAGTACTGCCTGGGTGTTTGGCTTGCAGGATTGCTCCTCTTTTATCAGCTGATATCTGGTGTTTTAAGAGAGCAGGGAGCTGTGCTTATTTGCTTCTGAGAGGCTGATTTTTTAGGATGCTCCCTTTTGGATTCAGGTTTGTGGCCACACAACAGAGGTCTCTGTGCTGTTACATTACAGGCTGCTTCTAACGAGCTCTGCCCTGTAATCTCTGCTTGGAAATTTGCAAATAGCTGCATGCTTAGGGAAATCCTGCTGGCTTCACCCCATGGGCAGGGAAACGGAGGTGAGAGGGGGCTGGGGGCTGGATGAGTGACCAGAGAGGGGCTCTGCTGCTGCCACTGCCGTGATTTCCAGGTCCCAGCACTCCAGTCTCACACAGCACATGAATATGACCCCGAGATTGTGCTCTGCTTACCTCAGCCATTGCCCCCTGCTGCCACTGTGCCTTGTGCTGCCAAAATCGCTTCGTTCCAGGGTTAGAAAAGACCCGGTTTTGTGTCCTAAAGCACTGGATTTCACAGATAAAGGGGAAAGGTCTTGATGCCTGCAGCTTGATCTGCTAATCTGAAAGCATGGGAAGTTGTTCCTAGGGAGATTTGCTGCCCGGATTTTTCAATGCAACTTTGCACAAATAGGGTTTGTTCCTACAATGAGCTGGAGCAGCTGGATGCCTCCCACCAAGATTGCTGATATTTAGGTCTTTGATTTTGGTGGAGACACACAGCTATAAATTAAATGAGATGGGGAATTTCAGAGAGTAGTACAGATGGTGGGAAACTGAGGGTAGGGACTACTTAAGTGCTAACGTATGGCACAGTTTCCACTCCTTTCTTTCTTAAAGGAAGGGAAAATGCTATGGGCTGCTGTTCCAGGGATTTTGCCCCCTGCAGACCTGCAGACCACCTCTGTTACAGTGTTTTTTTGATGATCAAGAAACGAGTGTCCTGTGTAGGCTCCTGCCTGTGGCACAGTGATGCCCTCACTGCCTGTCTTCATCCCAGCCTGATCCTGGTTTGCTGCATGCTTGGTTTTCTGCTTTTCTCTCTGGGAAAGGCAACTATTAAGTGAGATTTCTTCTATCTTTTGCTTTTTTCCTCATTAGGTCTGACCCGGTTTTGCTTTTGTTAAGCTGTGAGGATTCAAGTGAAATTATTTAATTCCCTTTTCCCCCTCTGTCTGCATTAATTCACTGTGTCCTGACTGATGGTTTAATTATTGTGTGTGACAGGAGCATCCAGGGCCTCCATTGGTGTTTATCTCTTAGGTGGTGCACAAAATAGATGTTTGTGACCCTGGTGGCTCCCAGGATGAGTTTTTGCCTAGAGAAGCAGTTTTCAAACCAGTTAATTGACCCCTTGTAAAGCAGAAGGGTAGGTGGCTGTCCCCAGCTTTCCCTGCAGGCACGTCCCTGCCAGCTGTGTGGGACCAGTGGCTCTTCAGGTAGAAAGATGGGGATGTGATAGGCTGGGAAGAGCCTCCTAGGTTGGGAAGAACTGTTTTGGAGAGGGATGGTGAGTGTGGGAGAAGCAGGTAGATGGATGGAGAGAGGCATGAGGACCAGGCTGGAGCAAGGAGTGGTGCCTCACCTGAAAAGTCACTTTGCTCCAGACAGCCCAGATTTGAATTGCAGGAAGGCTCCAGATTTTACTCAGATTTAAAAATTAGACTCCCTCTGAGCCCTGCATGATTTGTGTTGTTTTCTGGCTCGGGCTGACCGAGCAGTGGCCTTGTGTTGAGCCACATCCAGATCCTGGTTTGATGTTTGTCCCCAGATCCTGGTTTGATGTTTGTCCCCACGAGGATTTGCTGCAGGCTTTGCTGCTGAAAAAGTGGAGTCATCTGCATAAACCCCAGTAAGTCTCTGGGTTAGGAGGCCACCAAATACCACCTCTGTCTGTGGCCATCCCTCTAATTATGAAAATAATAACCCCAGGCAGAGCTTAGGGCTCTGCTGGCGGCTCAGGGTCTGTTGTGCTGGGCCCTGTTCAGAGAACTGCATTTGAAGGAGATGGTCCTTACCCTAGAGCTGGTTATGTAGGGCTGTGTTACCTGCTCCCCACGCTGTGGGGAGAGGGTGGGTGCCTCACCCACAGTGACAGGCCAGGCATGATGCCTCCTGCCTTGTGGACACACAGGTTTGGGATCTGAAAGGGAAAGTGCAGACTTCCCACACCTCCCTTCTGTCTTCATTGTGCTGCCTTCTCCAGGCTTGAAACTGGAGATGGGATTTACACCTGGGCAGGTGGCTGGGGCAGAATAAGTTCCCTAAAAGTGGTGGCTGCCATTTCTGGCTGAGTGCATCTTCATCTGTTTCCTCCCCTCCTGGGAGTGGAGCTGGGATTATCCAGAACAAATCCTGTTACCCAGCTGCCTCCTCAGCGGAGGAGTCACAGGACAGGAGCACCCTGTGGAACATAAATCTGTTAGCAGATGACATCACAGGTGAAGGCTTTTAGGGTTTCTTTGCCAGAAAGTGGCAGTGTTGATTGCCAGGCTTAGTAGTGAAGAATTTGAAGTTGTGATTCATCCCTCAATCTATGTCTTAAGTATGTAGTGGTAAAGCTTAGGAAAATCTGTGTATGTATAAAGTGTTTCCTCTTAGGGAGCTGAGAACCCCTTAGGTGCAGCAATTACTATTTTACTTAATTGGGATTGAAATACCAAACGCTCAGAACATGCCAGCTCGTGTCTGTTGTGGGGAAAACTCAATTGCTCAAGAGAAAGGTCTTTTCATCCTGTCTGGATGAAAACCTATTGAAAAGAAAAATACCTGACATTTTTTTGTCATCTGTTCAAATATCTGTCTGGGCCCACGGAGGTGGTTCTTGGTGGGGAAAGTCATTTGTGAGAGGCAGCTCCCAGAAAGGAAAAGGATTCTTTGCTGATTCTCAGACTTGTGGTATTTAGTTTGGTATTTTTACTTTGTAATTACTCAGCAATTAGCACAGCTACAGATTTTGTCTTGCCTCTGCTGCTGTGTGCGCTTCTTGCATGGCATTTGCTGGCCCTGAGGATAAACCTGCCTTGTGCAAAAGCTCCTGCTGGCCCTGGAGAGGCTTTGGGGTGTGTAAGGGAGTCAGGATCCGTGTGGATGTTTGCTCTGACCCTCTGCAGTGAGACAGTGCCTGGCCCTGAGCTGCTCCTGCACAAGTCAGTGCTTTGCCTGTGTCCACCTACAGCTGCTTAGTGACACAAAAATGAGGGGCAAACAAGCTGTACCCGTGTTTTCCTTCTGTTGTTAAATAATTCCAGTCATCCTTGAGTACCTGAAGAGGCACAGAGCCCACCAGTGACCCGTTGGGTGTTGGTGCTGTGGGCTCACAGCCAGAGAGAGCAATGCTGAGAACGTGCACCTTGTAAAAAGAAATGAAACTTCTTCTAGATTGGACACTGTGTCACAGAGATAGAAAACTCCTGCCTGACATGAGCTTGGGCAAACACTTTTCATGAACATTTTGTGGTTTTTTTCTCTACCATTACTCGCATCATTTGCTTTGTTCAGAGTTCCAAGCTACGTGAACCGATGTGTAATTGCCCTGGAGGGTACATCACACTGACACAGAGCTGCCAGACACCTTCTGATTTCAAAGTGCCATTTACTCACACATTTTCAGTGTTTCTTGTTTGTGCTGGTGAAAGCAGCTCCCGACAGAGAAATGGATATTGGTGTGAGCAGCTCCTGCTGCTGTGCCGAGCCTGTTCAGCTCCTCGGGTGAATGAACAGCCTCACTCCAGCTTCCCTGGGAAGAGCCACTGAAGGACACCACAGGGTTCCTCCCTACTTGCTTAGCTAAATGTTACTAAAGAAAATAAGTTGATAATCAAGTCCAGACCTTTCTGCAGGAGTTGCCATGCTCTTCTCCCACACTGCTCTCCTTCCCCTCGCAGTGAGCAGAGGGCCCCCATTGTTTTGGAAGAGCCTTGTTGGCTTGGTGGAGTTCAAAGGTCCTGAAGTGACCATCCAAAGAAAAGAGCAAAATCCCAGTGGTCTGGTTGCTGTCCCTCCAGCCTCCTGCCTGTAGCAGCCCATCTGAGCCCATTTTCTGCTCAGTTACGAGCTCTTCTTCATTTTGTTTATGCTCTACTTACCAAAAGATGTTGGAGCCAGATGATTTTTCTGCAGAGGATTTAATTTCATTGGAGAGAAGTGGCAGTTTGTAAAACAGTCCATGGGATTAGTGTCACCTCAGCTCCTACACGATATTCCCACCCCCTTCTTGAGTATTATTTCTTTGAAAGCTGAAATTTCCATTGCTGTTGATGCCCTGCCAGGCACTCCAGCAGGGTTACTTTCCCTTGGATGCAGTTCAAGAAACCATCATTCCTTTTCTCTTATCGTTTCTCATCAAAGGAGAGGAGCACTTCCCTTCACTGCCCTGCTGCCTGCAGCACTGGCTAAAGTAGCCATGGATGTTCTTCAGTCCAGCCATACTGGAAATGTGAACTGGAAATCATTTTGGTAGCATGGAAGCTGAAGCATTTGTGTCCTCAAGAAAATGTGTTCAGAGTACTGATAGAGGTCTTGATTAAAGCCTGTGCATTGTTGTTGGGGTATCTTTAATTTGGGGATGTATCATTTAAGTAGACTGTGTTGGGTGAACTTATGTGTGTCTGCTTTCTATGTGTCCACCTGATTTACCTGATCTCTCCTTATCCCCACCTTGCCTTGTCATAATGAAATTACAACAGCTGGGTTGCTGGGGGAAAACCCCTTTTCCTAGAGAGAATATAGAGGTCCAGTGGATTTTCAGAGTAAAATGTAAGAGCTTCACTGGCAGGAGAACCGGCCAAGCAAGTCCACAGTGGATTTGAGATGCTGGCTTTGTGGCTTTTTTCTAGCAGAGCCTGAGCAGCATTTGATGTGTAGACATGTTTTCAGACATTTCACATAGAGAAGGTGTTGGCAGGTCTGTTGTTAACACCCTCGCCTTTAGGCCAAACTATTGAAAATTCAAGTTCAGCTTGAGTCTCATTTCAATGGCTTGGAAGGCTGCAATCTGATGGGCTGAAAAAATCTCATCCAACTCCAACCCTTATTAGGAGCTTAATCTGAAGTGCAGCCAAAGCCCAATAAGGGAGAG
>VZRX01011502.1:105873-141413 GCA_013398075.1 Notiomystis cincta | reverse complement strand
AAAAAAAAAAAAAGGCAGTAAAATGGAACAAGAAATGTGCATCCAATTTACAGTGTTCCTCTGCAACCTTAATTCATCCCCCTGTATACATTACGATGCCGTTTCTAATTATGGGATCACATATGGGTTTTTTCCATGGCACCCCTGCCCTTGTTGCTCCTGGAGGGCAGCTGAGGCAGCCCAGTGAAGGATGGGGCTCTGTGTGTAGGACCTCAGCCCTTCACAATGCTGGACTTGGAGGTGAGGGAGTGAGGCAAGTGGTGGAAGAAGAGAGGGTGAAGTGCTGGTTAAGGAGACGGGAATTCCTGCTCTGCTGCTGCTGCAGGGCTCGGGGATGGTGCTGAGTAAATTGCTTTTCATGCACAACGAGGGACTTGATTTCCCAGGTCCCCAGGGTGAGGGTTGAGTTGCAGAAGTGCCGAGTGCTCCTGCTGCAGATGATCTCATGGGAAGCTGTACGTCAAACATTTAAAATGCCGCTCCGTGCTATTTATTTTTTTAAAAGGGAGCTGGAGGCTGATTCTGGAACTGGATGCCTGGAGCTTTTCTGTAACTCTTTTCTTCAGCTGTAAACCGGAGGTGTTGTGAGCGTAGTTCTCTAGGATTTTATGAAAATAAATTCAGAATCCTTTGAGAAGAATCCCAGTCTGCAGTGGCAAGACGCCTTCATTTTTGCCTTGGAGCAGCACATGAAAAGTGTGAAGTGAGGAGGGCTGAGTGCTGTGCATGCACAACTGAAACCCAGAACTGAGTAATTCCTCTCTCACTGAGCATCTATTCTCGGTTCTAAGTGCGTCAGGACTGTGTGCACACACGGTATGTGGCCATGCTGTAAAGACCCCTGCTAGTGGACCAGATTAAAGCTACAGGGACAGCATATTTCCAGCACATCCTCGCTTTTCAGGGCTTGGCAGCTGTGCTGTGTTCTTAATGCAGCCCTTCTGGTGCAGTATGGGATAAATTACAGCACTGGCCAAACCAAGAGGGCACAGGCATCACTCTCCAGAAAACAGTAACAAGGAGGAGGCTGAACAGCTCAGTCCTGAAGGTGGTAATTCCTTTGCATTTCTGACCTGTAGCATAAAGTGGGAGGTTTTTGGATCATCCAGGAAGTGTATAGTTTAGGCTGCTAATGCCAGATGTCTGCTTTTGGCTTATCTGAACGTGGGTTGTGTTTGATCTTTAGGCTGGACCAGTATTGTGTGTTGGAGCCTTGCTTGCAGAATAACTCCTTGTGTCCATTGAAGCAGGAGGTCGAGAGAGTTGTTTTCTTCTGTGGTTTCATGGAACTCTATACCGTTGTCTGTCTCCAAGGAAGATGTGACGCACGATGGCTTTGCAGCTATGCAGCTGATGGAGAGGCACATAACTGTGGATGCTGCCACAGGGATGCTCCAGCAAGAGGGTTGGAGAGCCAAGAGGCAGCCAGTGTTCCTCCCCGTGCTTCAGAACAATTTGGACTTTGTCCCATCTTATCTCCTTCCTCCCAAAACGTGGATTAGGAGCTGCAAAGCTCTCTGCAGGAGGAGCAGAAAGAAGAGCCCCGTGAGAGGTGCTGTTGGGAGGAAGGGCAGCGCTCAGCCCTGCTCCTCCAGGGCTGTGCAAGGGTTTGAGCAGAGCTCGCTTCCATCAGCAGATGTTGTCAGGCGTGCACAGGCAAAACCTTGCTCTAATTCAGTAATTAAAAAAATTCCTGGCAGAAGCTGTGTGTGACTCAGCTGCAGAAAAATTACTTAAGGAAAAAAAAGAGTTTGCAGAATTAGGCTGACTTTAGCACACAAGAAGGGAAGCTGGAGCTTTCTGTTAAATCCACTTGCTCGTCCAGCTTTAGCCCACCATGTCTTTTCCTGGAGAGAGATGAGACGGGAGAAGCAGAGCAGTGAAAGCCCAGGAGCTCGTCCTCCCCTGGCTGCAGCTCCCTGAGGCTGAGGGAAGAGGATGGATGGAGAACTCCCTTTCCACTGCCTGGGAGCTGGCGTGGCTCTGCCTCATGAAGGAGGGCAGGGCAGCCCCTTCCCTGCCAGCCCCGAGGACGGGAGGAGGCGGCTGCTGCCTGCTCAGCATTTGCCTTTCCCCTCACTGCACACACTGGCACGCGAATCCGAGGAAACCTCACTGGCAGAGGAATCCAAGGAAGCCTCAGACAGGTCTTGACTTATCTGCAAAGGGTGTTTGCAGCACTGTCTCCTAGGGAAGCTGCCTTTTTTTCCTTTTGTAAACACTGGATTTAATTTTATTTTTGTTAAAACCCACATAACTAATTTCCCTTGGAATCTTTTGCAGGCGTCTGCTCTCAGTGTGTTTTGGCCTCGTTGCCCAGTGCTGGTTTTGAATCCCAGTCCCAGTGGTGGGAAGTTTTTAGAATGAATGCCAGTTGTATTTTTCTCTTCAATAGAATCATAGTGTCCGCCTGTGGGTTTTAAACAAATATCCTTGGTTTTATGTTTTGCTTGCAAGTAGCCAGGATCCAAAGGGTGTGTAGGCAACCACAGAGATTCGGCAGGGAGGCAGCACTTCCCCTTTGTCAAAAATGACTGCATTTTTCAGTTTTTTGTACCCTAGCATGCACCTCCCCAACCCTGCTGCTGTGCCTGGCTGTTCATCCCCTGCAGCAGGCAGGATCTGTGCCTTTATGTGGGGCTGTGGTGCAGGCACCCAAGGGAGGTGTGTGACAGCCCCAGCAGTGAGTAATTTAAAATCACACCTGGGGAGTATGGAGCAGGAGACAGTCCTGCCTGGTGTCTCTGGGAGTGGATGTGTCTTCGCTGGCTTGACTTTTCAGGTGGGCAAAATGTATTTGCTTTACACTTGGTGCTGAATTTTCTGGCTCCACCAGTTCCATTGTGGTCAGCCCCTCACAGCCACACGTGTGTGTTACACTGGCTCTGTTGTTCAGGGGTTTTTCAGCATTTCCATGACAAAATCTAGTTTCAGTAGCGCTGAGTTGTCTGCAAAGTTGCTGTTATTTGTTTGGTTTTGTTTGGTCGTTTGGGTTTTTTTTATGCACCATTCGCTGAGGAACTTCTAAGAACACACAGCTCCCAGGCGTCTCCAGTGCAGCAGTAAAACTGTAGCACTCATCAGCTGTACTTTTTATAGTTCCTTTAGTCTGCAGTTTTCTTAGTTCTTTTCCCTTTGATGTTGGTCACTGTCAGAAAAGAAGTTTGAAGCTGGTCAGATAGGTAATAGCTGATAGATCTTCCTAAGTATTAGTAAAGAAATGGGAAGTGAGCAGAAGACTGTGGTGGTGGTATCAGCAAGAACACCCAGTTGATTTTAGAGGAAATCAGTATAAACTTGTCTTTTGCCTGGGATGGGAGAGGGAAGCAGAAATCCTGCAGACAAGTTTGTATCTTTCATAACTGAAGAGTCCTCTATATACTAGGAGAGGCTTTATTTATTCCTTGGAATCCTGAGTTCTTAGAGCATGTGTTGGCCATGCAAACTCTCAGCTTTGCCATAAATCTGTGTTTTGGCAGTGCTTGTCCAAATGCCATATTATCCAGAAAGGAGTAGATAGGGGATTAGAGCAGAATCCTTTGCTATTTATGGACTCCCTTGGGCAATACATTGTAATATTCTTTTGAATGGGCTAAAAGGTAACCACAACAACCCAAAGCTGCATGTGCTAAATCTTCCCTGTGGCCCTCCTGTAGATCTGCAGGGGGATGGAGGGGGATATTTCAGCTTGCAGGTCTGAAATAGCCTTGTTCTGGCTTTAATGATCTGCCACCTGCTGACTCCCCAGGACTCGGAACAGAATCTGGGACTTGTGCTTATTTATTTATTATTTTTACAAACAGGCTGAGTTTGGAACTTTAAATCTCTCCTTTCCTAAGCAAGCACAGATTTGAAAATCATTAATTTTGTACAAGCATCTTCCTTGTAGAAGTTTCTCATCCTTTCCCCTGCGCTTCGGAACAGCCGTAACCAACGCGGGTCCTGCGTATCCGGGTGTCCCTGTTGGCATGGAAAAGGAGGAGCAGGCTGGGTGCCAGGCTGCCAGATGGAGTCTGGAAATGTTCAGCAAAGCTGCTGGCTCAGGCTGTCCTGGAGCCCTTCAGCAAACTGAGCAGCAAGAACTTACCCGAGAAGGGCTTTTCTCGTCCTTTTGAAGTTGTCAGTGATCCAAAGCGCTGCCAATTCTGTGCCCAGAATTTAATGTGTCGGGCTCCAGCTCTGCCCAGTGGAGGGAGGAGCTGCTCAGCCTTCCTGGAGAAAGCACAGAAGACCCAATCCAGAGCTACTGTAGAAGGTGGACCTCTTCCTTTGGCTGTTTCCTGGCCTGACCGGGCACCTGGACCCTCAGACACCCCTTCCTCTGCCCACCACCATAAAAACCACGTATGTAGTTTATAATGTGCAGAGCAAATGCCATAAACTTCATAACTTGAAGACAAAGTTTTTCTGTAGGGTTGCAGCCTCACAGACCAGCTGGCTCTGGTTTGGTTTCTCAGAGTTTGGGAATTTCCTGGGTTTGGGTGTTTATCCCAGCTGCCCAACCCTGGGGCATTGTGTCTGCAAGGGGACCAAGGTGTGCTGCTTTCTCACTCAGTTGTGGAGGAGAGCAGTGCAAAGACTGTGAAATGCAAGTTTCCTTTGCAAAACTCTTGGGTTTTTTTGGGGCAGCAGGTTTGTTCTGCTTCATGCAGGGCTTAACGTGGCCCATTTTTGTGTGTGCTCACTGAGAAACAGCAAAAATCAGGAGCATGGCCGGGGTTGCTTTCTCCTTTCTGTGCCTGTTTAACTGAATAATATGCGTGGCCTTGCCTTTGTGTTTACCTTAGAGTTTGTTATGACATGGAAGATGGATTTTTCCTGGCTCTTGCACACACAGCATGTAAAACCAACACAGCCCAGTACACGGTCAGTGTGTGAAGCCTGATGCAAACTGGGAACTCAGGCTGTACTTGGATGCACCCCATTGACATCAGCTTTGATGCTCCTAGTGGGTCCCTTCCAGCCCAGGACATTCCATGATTCTGTTCTATGATTCATTGCTCAGTTGCATCTCTCAGGCTGAGAAGCTCATCTCTTCTCATGCTTGTAGCCACTGCACTGCTTGTCAAACACAGGGGCTTGTTTCAGATTATTTTCTGGAAATGGGGACATTTGGGAGAAGAGAGACCTTTGAGGTATCTCTATCTTCAGCTGTGCACCTGGTGAATTCTTGGTAGCTGTGGGGAGGGAGTTTGTCTGCATCTACAGCTGGTTTTGCTGTCTCCTTTTAGTATAAAAAAGATGATTTTTTTGTACAGACTTTAGTTCTCAGTTTCTGAGCCCTTAGTTCCTACCTAGGGAATTGGAGGTTTTTTCCTCCTGTGCATCATAATTCCTGGTAGATTATGTAATTTATCAATGCTGGCTTGTCAGGAGAGACTTGGAATAAAGGGCTTTGTAGTGTGCTGCTTAGCTGGCTGTATAAACATGAAAGCACCAGGTTTTTAACTGGCTTGCTCACATGGCTTTCCTCTGCAAAGCTGTAGCCAAAACACTCCTCTAGATAAAAGGATGCTGAGAAAGTCCAGGTCAGGCAGAGTTTGTCTGAGAAGGGGTATAACATTGATCTTTGGTTTAGTTTTATTTCTTGTAACCTCTCAGTAAGAGCCGGGAATGAGGATAAATTGTTTTCATCTCTTGGCGGTCAAAGATTAAGATGGATGAGGCAGTGGGTTGCCTGGAAGAAGCTGTTAAGTAAGAGCCTGGCTGTGACTCCTCTCTCTTGGATCTTGGATGAAGCTGACTTTGTGCTTCCTGCTTCCCAGGCACACTTCCCCAAGCTCCTCCTTAAATATCTGAGCTGGTGAGTGATTGCCTAGAGTTTTCTGAGGTCTTTGAACTAAAATAAATGAGAAGGGCTCTGGGAATGAGGCCTCCCATCGGTCACTTGCCTTTCACCCCTGAGCACAGGGGTTTGAATCAGGTGTGGCATTAAATGCACAGGGTTTGGTACCCCTAAGGTCACATCCTGCTAAGCCTGCTTGAGCTGCTGGGTGTATACTGTAGCTGATAAAGTTCCAAAAACCCCAAGAGTTTTAGATCTGAGCATCATCCCATTGAGTTTGAGTAAAGAAAGAATGAAGGAGGCTTTGGATAAGAGGCACCGTGGTGTTTCTGGGATTTGAGAGTCTTCATTTGCCATTCTTTGTGCAATTTTTCATGGAAAAGGAATATATCTTATGTGCATCATGAATTCAAAGGTTCAGGGAGAGGATTCCAGGAAACTCTGACTAACATTCATCCTGGTTTGGGAGGGCACAGGAGAGGTGTAGCATCTGTGGGAGCAAAGGCACCGTGCTTCTGGTGGGGACTGTACCACAGCATCGTCAAGCTTTAGGTATTTAATGAATTCTGATTTTGTAAGCACAGTCAGTTCAAGGTGCCTGTTGGATTGAAAATGTGAGACCCTTGGGTAGGGGAAAAGAGTGTGTTGGACCCTCAATATTTTGCCCTGTTCATGAGAAAAAAGTTTGATTTAGGGTGGAAGGTTTGGCACCTGGGCATGGCATAATTAGGGCTCACTTCCCATGGGAGATGTGAAGCTGCTGGGACAGAGCAGGAATGGGGCTGGCTCTGCTCTGCCCCACAGCAGCTCCTGTCCCTCCCTTGGCAAATCCTCCCTCTCCTCCCTCTGTGGTCAGCATCAGCCTCTCGTGGGTGATTGGGAGGCCCCAGGCACTTTCTGCAATTCTCTCTTGATGTTCTCAATTTGTTAATAAACATCTGAAGAAGAGGCTGGTTGGATCTGGACGGGGGTTTGTCAGTCTGGGACTGGACTGATGGTCCCTTGTGTTCTGCTCTGAATGCTCAAGCACTCAGAGGGAAGGAATGTTGGAGAAATACTCAGTTTTTGGCTCCCCGAGGTGCTGCAGTAGCTGGAGTTTTTGAAGCCCCAAGAGAATTCCCTACAAAACACATGGCTGCTGTTTGCTGCTGTTGGAACAGCCAGACCCTGGGTGGCATCTTCCACGCTGTCACTAAGTGGGGACTGAAGCTTGAAGAGGCATTTTTATCCTCTGTGCTCTGTACCCCAAGCCAAGGGTTTTGGGGAGGGGAGGTGGTGGGTGCTGGTTGGGCAGGACCCTGAGCACTGGTGCATGGCAGGGTGGCTGCCTTCCTTCTTTTCCTGCTCTTTGATGTGCTGGGGGACATGTAATGAGCATCTGCCCTCTAAGAGAAAACAGATTTGAGTTCTGAAGTTGAAAAAAGAGGGAGCAATTTTGTTTAATCATTTTCACACAGATCCACAGGCGTTTCTGTAAGAGCGAGCAGCATCTGGTTCAAGGGCAGCCTTGGCTGCTTTGAGCTCTCCTGCAGCTTCTGCAGTCTCAGGCAGAGATTGATGTTCCAGATGCTGTTCTCAGCAATCAGATCAATGATGTGCTTATTTAGACTTTTCATTTTTTAAAGGGGAAAAAGAAAAAAAAAAAGTAGATTATACTTTTTAAGATCATCTGAAGTAGCAAAGATCTGTGAGGGGGTTTCTGGTTTTGATTCCCAGATCAGTGCCCTGCAGATTCTTTCCCTGGTTATGAACACCACTCAGAAAGCAGGAGGTGAGCTGCCTGACTTGGTACCTGGGTATTCACCCATTCCCTCCCTTCAGCTTCTGGCCACTGCAAGAAATACAGGATTTTTTTATCCCAAACACAGAGCATTTGTTTCAAGGAGAAAGTACTTAAATGCCATAATGCCCCTGTGCCTTGCAAGCTGCACCGGCTGTCCTGGTGTGTGCTTTGGGTTGTCTCCAAACTTGTTTGTGTATGTGGGAAAATTACTGAGTGACAGGGAAAGTGCTGGAAAGCTTTGGGGATTTGATTTAAATCTGATGAAAATGCAAGGCTGCTGCCTATTTTCCTCTGCCAGCACCCATTGGGGTGGCTGTAAAAACGGCTGCTGTGAGTTTGTTGCTGTGGTTTTCCAAACCCAGGCTTGTTATTTACCCATTTCCATCTACCAGCATCAGTGTTGCCCTCCCAGAGCCCTGTGGTGGTTATTTTGGAGGATGTCACTTGCCAAAGTCTCTGGATTTGGCAAGAGCCCTCCAGGAATCCCATGGGAATGAGAGTCCTTAACCACTGTCCCAGCCCTTATCCGCTGTCTTGGCTGATGAGCTTTAATTACAGAGATCACAAAAGCTGTTCAGTTCCTTGGGAGGCTGAGGCAAGGTTTGGCTCCTGGCATGCCCTGGGGCTGTCCTGGGATGAAAGTCTCTGATGGTGATCACTGAAAGCTGCTCACCAAGAGGACCAACAGCATCTTGTCCATCTCAGGAGTTTGGCTGGCTGCTGGGATGGACCCTGAGCTCCACACTTGGCTTTTGCTCACAGGAGCACGTGGTGGCCGAGCAGACCTGAGGTCGTGGCAAGGGTGGGTGTCACATGTTGATTTTCACCCGTTCAGGTTCTGCTCACAGCGTGAGATACAGAAAAAAAAAATCCCACAAAGTAAGCTGGAATTAAGCCGCAGGTTTTGTTCTCATTAGTGTAAAATCAGAAAATCTGGTGTTTCTGATGCCTCTAAGGAGAGAAGGAGAATTAACTCCCGGTGAATGTAAGCAGAGGATACTTAAAAGGCAAATTGTTCGCATACTTTCTTTAAAATTTGCATGAGTGTAGCAAAAGGTCATCGAAACTGCAGTCTCCTCCTCAGATCCTGCCTGCCGGTGGCTGATTGCAAGAGCCTGTTGCTAAGTGTTCCTGGAAACGGAATAAAGATGAAGCAAGATAATTGAACAAGAGGAGGGAGAGGGAGAGGAGGGGAAAAGCTTGGAGCTCTCAGCGGAACCACAGGGCTGCCAAACGGAGATGAGTGTGTTGGAGTTTGACTCGGTGGCTGCATTCAATCAGTTCTGACCCAGGGGTGGGGAAGAGATGACTGAGCTTGAAACTTCATGGCAGATCCTTGGAAAAAGTCATTTGGACACAAGTGGATGATTTGGTTGTGTTTCCTGTGGTTTATCCAACTCCAAACACGTTGCTTCCTAGCACTGAGGCTGGAATGGGGATGGGAAGATAGACTGTGCTCCCATGGTGCTTTTCCTGGATAAAATCTCTATTCCTGCAGCATGGATTTAGTTACCCTGAGATCATCTTCTGGACAAGTCAATAATTGTGGAAAGCAGCAGGATAAAACAAGAATGCAAGCAGACAAATCCAGAGCTTGACTAAGGCAGAAAGCCTTCAACTCCAGGTGACTTGAGGAGTGTTTTCTGTCCATCTCAAATCAGTCTGCTCTCTGAGGGAACAACTGATGGTGGTTTTGTGTGCTAGAGAATCAAATAAACCCCAGTGCAGCTCCTTTTTATTGCTTAAAAGACAAGGAAGCAAAACTTCCTCCTTAACTTTGGTCTTTCTCTATTTGAAGCTCTTGTAAAAACACCAGGCTTTCTCCAGCTCCATGGATCTGTTTCCTGGAAGCAGTTTTAGTAACTGTTTCTGGGAGTGAGTTTTATCATCCCAGAGCATTTTACAAACTGAATACAGTAACAGCTGAAATACAGCCCCATCTGAGGAAGGTCGCTGCCAGCGCACAGAAGTTTTTGGCATGTTATAAAACAACACATAATTTGCTCTTCCTTTTGCTCAGATTCTCCCTTATTCTCACCAAAAAGATGAGGTAGCTCTGCTGCCACCCAGCCCTCCTGCTTTGCTCTTGACTCAGAGACTCAGTGGCAGAGCTGGTGCCGGGAATCCTCGTCTCTCTGAATCCTGTGGTCTCTGAGCCTCCCCCTCCAGCTGGGGCTGGCTGTCAGCAGAGGGAATTAATGTGCTGCATCTTATCTGACATTTTGAACACCCCCGTGGGATTCACGTTTCATCAGTTCCTGGCAGCAGCTCCTTGTTTCTCCACGACTGTCTGTGCCATGCTCAGGGTGGCAGGAGGGACACGGTGGCCAAAGCTCTCTGCAGTGTCCTGCCCTCATCCCTATGCTGACTACAGGCTCTTAACTCTTTGGGGAACTCTGTATTTTCTGGCTTTAATCAGTGGAGCTTTCGACCTTGCTACTGATTTTCCACTGTTCACCTTAATTGGTTTGGCTGTCTCACGACACCTTAAAGTGAAAGAAGAGGGAGTTGCCGGCTGCTGTCCCATTCCTCCCCGGTCGATGGCTCTGCAGCTGGGGCCTCCTGTGGCTCGGTGCTGGGTTTCGGGGACAGATCGTGTTCCCTCACTTGCCCTGCACCTGGCCCACCATGTGTGTGTGTCATAAACCCCTCAGCCCTGTCTGTTGGCCTCCTCTGTGCCCAGCCCATACCATGACTTTGCTCCTTTCCCTGTCCCTCCCTTCCCTGTTCCCCAGCTTTGCTGGAGCACAGTGTGACGGAAAAGCTGCTCTGCAAAGGAGTGGGTGAGGAAATGGCTTCTCCAACTTCCCACCTGCTGGTTTCTGCTGCCATTGAGGTGTTGGTGCATCTGAGCTCTGGGCAGCTTTGTTCTGCCCTGGTTTTTAATATGTGCTGGTGATGAATTGCAAACGTGGGACTCTGAGTGGCGTTTTCCCACTTAGAGATCATTGACTGGGGCAGGTTTACATTTCCAGCCTTTCTGCCGAGGGGCTGAATGTCAGTTTGAGGAGCAGGATGGAGAGGAGTGCTCAGCAGGAGAGCATTTTCCAGCAGCCTGTGTTACATCTGTCCTGCCCGTGTCACACTCATTCTGATCCTCTTCCCTCCAGGGCACCCAGTGCTGGCTCAGGCCAGCGCGGCTCTGGGGCTCAGCTGTGCTGGTGAAGTGTGATAGGAGAGCAGAGAGGCCCTGAAAAACACATCATCATCATCATCATCATCATCATCATCATCATCATCATCATCATCATCATCATCAGTGGTTTAGCCCAGAGCAGTTTTGGTGGTGTGATGTGTCCTCAGAATGGACTTGGGGCTCCAAAGGTCCCCATGAGCCCTGTAGCTGCTCCAGGTCAGCACAGGCTGTGGGATCCCTTCCACCCCAAGAGCTGAGGAGGAGCGGGATAACTCGGAGCTGTCTCTGGCAGGGATTGCTCTTTCCAGCTGGAGCTGGAGAGCACCTGGCTCTGGTTAGTTCCTGGCATCTTTTGATCTGTGGTTACAGAGTGAATCCCGAGAGCTGTGCCGCCCTCCCGAGCTGTGAGCGGAGCCTGTTGCACGCAAAGCCCAGAGCTGCCCCCGCAGCCAGGGCTGTGGTTGTGGCCTTTGTAGCTCTGCAGCTGTGTGACCTTTGCATGAAAATCCTCCTTGGGTTGCAAACCAGGAGTGCAGCCAGATGAGATCCAACGCTGTCGGCTCTGAGATGCCGAGATGGATGCAGCTGTAGGGAGGGCCAGACCAACCAGTGCACCCTCTCCTGAGGTCAGCTGGAGAAAAGTGGCTGTTTTTAAACAGTCTGAGTGTTTGCAGTGATGCAAGAGCTGTGTGGAGTGGAGGTTTTTGTAAGGAAGCATCACAGTGAAGGGATGGATGAGCTATTGCATTTCAAAAGGTGCTGTGTGTGGAAAAGCAGGTTTCCCATCCACCCAATGAATACCTCAGCAGCAGTGGGCACAAGAGGATATCTGAGATATCTTGATAGTTTTGCAGGAATCTTTTGTGTAGCTGGTCTGGGGGATGCCCTGGTGCTGCCTTGTCACTGCTTGGGAGGCTCCTGGCTGCTGCATCCTGGAGCCCTCACTCCCCAGGGTGTGTTACAGTGCTAACAAATACTCCATTGTTTTCCAGGATTTTGTTGGTCTGATTGTGTAAGGTTCCCTCTCGGATTAACCACTGAAAACAAAACAGAAACCCCACTAATACCTCATTGTGTGCATTAAACAAAACAAAACAAAAAAACAAATCCCGATTTCCCTGCTGATTTAAAAGGCTTTTGTGTTTGGTGGGAACTCTGTCTAAACTCAAGGCTTTTCAGAAGTGTTTGTTTCTTAATGATCTGGGATTGCAAGGTGTTTGACCTTGAGATTACTGCCAGCACTCAAGTGAACAGTAGCAGCAAAGGCAGTGGGTAGGAAACCCATGTTCTGGCAGCTGTCCCACTGCCAGTGACAGATGAGACATGGGACCAAGGGAGGCCCTGAACTGCAATTCAACATCCCAGACTCCCACCCCACCCCTTGCCTTTCCTATAAACAGATGGAAAAATATCCCTTCCCCACAGAGAGACAGAAATTATTATTTTTTTATTATTGCCTTTGTGTTTACATAGCTATTTCTTACTCAGTGTTAGTCATTTGGGGGCATAATTTATAGGGGCCATGGATGATACAGTTCTACATGTGTCTTAAATTTTTCCCACATACACTTTAACTCCCACTGCCCTCACTGCTTTTTGTGGTGTTTGCAGAAAGAAAAAAATGTTTATGAAATACCTTGCTCATGTGCCAAGCCCCTTTTAAGAGGTAAAGCAAGGTGTGCACATGGAGGGAAAAAAACCCATTTATTAGAAATAGTCCTAGTCCTGGGTGCAATGCTGCATCCTTAAATTCCACATCAGCTTTGAGCTATTGAATACAATTTGAGAAACACTTAGGGGAAAAAAAAGTTTATAAAAAACATCCTCACAGTGTTGATAGACCAGCCTGTCTGGTGGCATCCTCCCTGCTTGATTTCCTGCTTGTGTTGTTATCTGTGTGTTTAGTCAAATGCTGCTTCCTCCTGATCCTGAGATCAAATCAAGCTGCCGTCCCTGCACCTCTTTGAAACCTGCACATGTAAAACACCCGGGCCAGCTCCTGTGTCTGCTGCACGCCCTGGGGCTTTGCTCTCCATAGATCATGTTAACTGCTCTTCAGCTCTGCTCAAATTAAATGTTTTCCTATCAGATGTGGGCTGCGGAGGATCCAGCCTGTCAGCCTGCATGTGTGTCAGGGAGAGAGGAGGCAGCCTGTGCTCGGAGCCAGCCACTCACTGCCTTGCCCTCGGATAAAACACCCGGCTCGCAGTGCTTTGGGTGGCACAGCCCGGGAAATTCCAAAGAACAACAGCCAGCGCTGGGGAAACAGGGTGGTGAGAGGGAGGAGATGGGAGGAAGCACCAGGACAGGAGGTTGGGCTGGCCCACGTCCTTCATCCTTTGGGCCTTTGGCTGTGGAGCTGCTGGGGGGAACAAAGAGCAGCCCTGGGCTGGTGGGCGCTGTGCCAGAACCCCGTGGAGAGGATTTCCTTCCGCTTTGCCTCCAAACCTGCTGCTGCTGTGTTCCCTGGTGGGCAAGAACAAAAGCCCAGGGTGTCCCCTGTCCCCCCAGCAGCTGTGGGGCGATGTGGGCAGCCACAAGCTGGACTGTGCCATGCCAGTCTCCTGCTGTGGAGGCACAGCCAGGAAAGGATGGAAGTGACAAGCAGAACTTTTGGGTTGATTTTTGTAGGGTTTTGCTCACATATTGCTGGAATGTCCACAGCAGGTGCTGCTGGGCCGAGTGCCAGGGGAAATTGATGCTAAGGTTGGTTTTAACTGGGCTTTCAGCCATTGCAGGCACACAGGGGAGTGATGGGGTCCATATGGGCCAGCAGCCCCAGTGCCCTGCTCTGTCCGTCTCAGCTGTTCACATCAATCTTGTTTATTACAATTTCAAATCCTCCCTCCTCAGCTCATTAACGTTCCCGGAGCAGACATCTCTCTCACCATTGTATTTTGTAATTAGATTTTGATTTGCTTTCAGAGAGAAGCAGCAGCACAATGGACATTAATTTATCCCAAGCCTCACTCGATCTCCTCCGTGTCACAGGGTCAGACAGAGTGTGCACCATCTGGTCTCCCCCCACTATTTGGCTGTGTGTCCTTCCCTCACCGTGTTCCCCTTCTCCTGAGGGGCTTCCCTGATGCACGAAGGAAAAGCAGTGATGAGGGAGGGCTGGAAGAGCTGCCCAAGCTGAGCTTGAATTGTAGGGACAGGCGTGAACTCGATTTAAATCGACAGGGAGAGGGAGCAGCCTGTTGTCTGCAGAGCCTGGGTGGCCCCTGGTGCTTGTAAACCCTTTAAGGCACGATGTAAAAGCTGCAGTTTAACACTGTCAGTGAGCGAGGACAGAGGGGTTCCCGCAGTGCTGAAGCACTGGGGATGGCCATGGATATCTCATCAGCCTGGAGCTGCTCTGTGTGGCAGAGCTGGAGGCAGAGCTGGGCAATGGGCTCTGCTGCTCCCTGCAGCCCTGGACCAAGGGCACTTCTCCACCTGAGTGCTGCTCCTGTGTTCCTCAGACAGACTTCATGTTTCAGGTCATGGCTCTTGGATGAGCCCTTGCTGTAATGGAAACCCCTCTGTGCTCTCACGTGGTCACTCGTGGGGCTGTTGGAAGGTGGGATCTTTCCCATGCCTCACCAGAATTCTCCAGAGCCTTGGGGGTATTGCCTCTAAGAGTGACTTTTCAGAAAAGTGACTTTACATTTTTTTTAGTACAAAGCAGCAGCCATCCACAGCAGGAATATGTTAATTTTATTGCTGCCTTTGAGCATTCAGACTGGCTTTGTCTTCTGTTGCTGGTCAAGGTGGAAGTATGGGTTGCAAAGTGAGTAGAGGCTGGGCAGAGTCAGCTCCATTTGCTATGGAAGAGGGAGGTGTGAGAGCTTTTATGGTCCAGTGTCACACAACAGCAGAGAAATGCAGCCCCCAAGGAGGGCGGGAGCACCACTTTCCCAGCAGCCAGGGCTCAGTGCACTGCAGGCAGTTGTGCTTTATCTCTGCCAGCATTCACTGCTGCAGCTCAGGATTTATGTTATGGAGTGAATGCGGCCAGGACTGATAAATCAATCAGCACAACCAAAAATAGCACCCAGCAGCTGTTGGAAGTGGGGGATCCCTTCCCCACCAGAATGAGCCGAGCACGAGGGGATTTCACCCACCCCGGCCGGGTGCCAGCCCTGTGCAGAGACAGCCACGGGCTGCTGGGGAGACCTCTCATCTGACACCTTTATCTGGAAAAATTACTGTGGCTGTCTGCAAATGTCTGCCCAGCCTCTCAGCCAGGAATTCCCAGTCACCAGGATAATGGAGCCAGTACTGGTGGGGAGAGCAGCCTTGTGCTGCCGCATGGCCGATGTCTGGGGATCTCCTCAGCCCTCAGATCACGAGTGATCTCTGAAAGCCTCTCACAGCTGGCTCTGGATGGAGCCTTGGAGGGAGCCCAGGGCTTGTGGTTTCCAGGACATCGTGGTGATGCTTTTGTGCAGGGATAAAGTTACTGGAGGAATCTGGTGACTCTGGTTTTTCCACTGGATGGCTGCACTAAACCACCTGCACAGGAGCCAGAGAAGTTTCTGAAAGGCTGCTCAGCCTGCACAGGGTCTCGTGAGGGGCTGCATTTCCTCACTCCTTCTCCAGTGGGTGTCCTGGGGTGAGCAGTGACTGCAGCAGGCCTGCAGCCTGAACCAGGAGCAAAGGGTGCCACGAGAGGATCAGCTGCTTTCAGGCTGAGCGGTCCGTAGATTATTTCCACATCTGTGTTAGCTTTGGCTTGATCCCACAGATTTGCAACAGCTGTTGGGAAGCAGAGCAGAGATCCCCTCTTTAAATGGATGATCAAATCCTTAGAGTGTGTGGAGTATGTTATTTCTATGTCATCCTCTTCACGGCAGGAAAAACAGCTTTTCAGAGTTGCTGAGGCAGCACTCTGCCCTGCTGCCTGAGCTATCATCCCATCAACCCACGGTCTCACAGCAAGTTGTAATTTGCTTTCTGCATCCCCACACCCAGCCTGACACAGAATCTTTTGTGAGGTGTGTGGTTGTGCAGGTATCCATACCAGGGATGCCTTGTTTCTCCTGGATTTCCCTTTCTGCATGGACCACAACCAGTGGGTGGAAGCTGAGCTTGTCCCCTTGGCAGAAACTTCACATGTGCAAATCCTTGGCATTTTACCCTGAGAAAAGCTAACTAGTACAATAGTTTGCCACAAGACAGGTTGGGTCATCCCAGTGGTTTTAGGTGGAGATCAGCTGTCCTTGCTGGAAGCTGTAGTTTAGGTGCTAAATAGTGGCACAGCGTGGGAATCCCAGAGGGAGCTGTCTTTAGCCTGGCTAAAATGAACCAGCCCATTTCCTATCAAGGTTCTGCTCTTTCAGGTCAGACCTGCACTAAAAGCAGCAATCAGGCTTCCTTCCCAAATGTCTGAGAGGCTCTGGAAAGGCTGGAGTCTGGCTGATGAGGGCCAGGGTGGTGGGAATTGTGGTAGATCCTGGCACTCCTCCTGCAGCACGTGCATTTCTCATTCCCCATCAGCTTTCCTGGTGCACAGGGGAGTCATCAAACCAAACTGCTCCCACTTTACATTCCTGGATGGAATTAATATGGTTAGTGCATCGAGACCACTAACTTCCAATTCAAGGCTTTTATAATAAGCTTTAAATGGCAACCCAGTTCCAGTTGCTTTATATGCAATTATTGTGTTTATTCATCAGTGTTGTGTGATGGGTTTCAGTGATAACCAAGGCAGCAAATGTGTTAAAAATAGGAAGTGTTGCTCAGTCTGTACAAAGCTCTGAAACTTGGTTTGGTGTTACCTGGGCTGGTGGGTTGTGTCTGGGAGCTTTTGCACAGGTGCAACGTGAAACCTTTCTGTTTGAATTGCTTCTTCTCATTCCCCCAAGGTGTGACTGAGTGTGACACGATGTTCTCAGAGCCCAGTGATGGACATGCTCCCCCAGCTGCAACAGATGTCATATTGACCTCTTTTGATGCTTTTTGACCCTTTTGACACACACCTGGCTTCATGCTTGCTTGAGGCATTCTCCTGTGGACCCTCACTGATGAGTGACAAGTGGCCACTCCCAATTTCACGGGGACAGAGTGTCTGGTTTGCAGATTGCCTGTGCTGTGGGGGTGTCTGGGAAGCCAAGACCAGTGCCTGCAGTTTGGGCCCAGTGGGGCCTGATGGTTTACACATCCTGACAAGACCCAGGACCAGCTGTTGGCAAGAGTTGCCACGTGTGTTGGACCTTGCAGACTGCCTGGAGCCAGCCATGCCACGCTTGCTCCAGTGCTTCGAGCAGGTTTGGTTTGGTGTTTTCCCCTTATCTGGGGTGTTCCAGCCCCATCCCTCTGAGCACAGCGAGTCCATGCAGCCTCTTGGCTCTGAAGTGCAGACCCTGCTGCTTCCCCAGCCAAGCAAAACTGCCAGGACCCGCCGTGATGCCCCGGGGGAGCTGCTTCTGTATACAAAGGACTTGGCAAAATGAAGTGTAATGTAAGCAACTATTTAAAGAGAACGATCCGATTGCTAGTTGTAATTTCCTTATTGTTTGCAGCACCCTGTTAAATGCCTGTGATCCTTATAAAGAGCTTTCCCCCACCTTTTAAACTTCACAGAAGTGGATTTTTACCTTCTGTGGTTTGAACACCATCATTGTGAGGGGGCTGGTTTGCACTGAGTACAGTTTCTTTATTCTTTTCATGCCCAAGGCCATTTGGTTTGTGAATCTATTAATATGTCTATTGAAATTGTAAGGCTGGTGGGTAGGACACAAAACCTTGCTTCTCTCTACATCCCCAGATCATTCCCATCTTGGGAAATGGGATTGTCTCTTTGCAAATCAGGGACAGCAATTTGCAGAGTTCTTCCTCTGGAAGCACATTTCTCTGTGAGATACTGGTGGAAGCAGCAGCACATGGTGTGATGCTTTCTCTGCCTCTCATGCTGGCTGACACCATTGGGCCCCTTCTGTGCTTCTCCTGTGCCTGGGTTTTATTCTCCAAACTGGAGCACGTTGTAAACACACAGAGCCTGAGGAGCTTTGCAGAGCAGAGCTTGATGTTAGGGGAGGGTGGAGATTAGGTTTGGCTCTTGGTTATGTCTTGGCTTTTGTTTGAGAGTTTGATAATTCACCACTGGGCTGTTTGGGCTGAAATGTAAGGAAATTTGGAGAAATGCAAGGAAAATGAGGTGATGGCAGCAGCTCCTCTGTGCATGGTGGGGTGAGCAGCTCTGCCAGCCCACACCTGCAGGCTGGGCTGTGCCAGCAGCTGTCGTGGTCCTGTTCCTCCTCCTCCTCCCAGCCAGCTTCTGTGCCTGAGTTAAGCTCTGAATGATCCTGTGCCAGGAGCACATCCTGGGGACCGTGAGCCCGGAGTGTGTGACACCCAGAGCGCTCTGTCACCCATGTGCAGAGCTGAACTCGCTGCAAAGTGTAGTGACCAGCAGACAGGCCCTTCCAGACTGGGATGCCCAAAATGCAGCCATCATCCTGCAAAGCTGGCAGTACAGGATGGATGAGCTGAGCCCCCAGGCTGATGTCAAAGCCCTTAATCAGCTCCTGGGAACAAACCTGGAAAGCCCCAGTTGCAGAAGAATAAATTTTTTGTGTGTTGGCCTTGTGCTCAGCCTGGCTGTGTCTTGGCAAGGATTGCTGGTTTGTTTAATGAACATGGAAGTGGGAGGGGAGGAAACAGCCAGGGAAGCATTACAAATTGCTTCAGAGCAGTGGCATTAAAAGTATTTGTGCTTACCATGTCTTCTAAACAAAGAGCTCAAAGCATAACAAATATTATCCCAATTTTACTTGCAAAGAGGTAAAAGCAAGAGGAGGAGAAGCTTTGCCTGTGCTCACAGACAAGCCCACAGCAGGTGTGAGACACATGGGGGTCTCACCTGAGGTCCTGAGAGGGTGGTGGTGATGGTGAGGATCTCTGTGAGCGCTGGCCCAGCCGCACTTCCTCACATTCCTTCCCACTCATCCCTGAAACACCAGCTCTGTTTCTTTACTCACCTCTGACCTCTGCTCTGAAAGATGCTAATGCTCCAAAATCTTCCTCTTCATGCTGCCAAGTTTACCTTCCTTATCTCTTATCTCCCTTCCCAATCTCTTACAGCTGAAGCTGTGGAACAAGTACAGAGTCTCCAACATTCCTTCCCTAATATTTATCGACGCCTGCACTGGGAAGGTGGTTTGCAGGAACGGCCTCCTGGTCATCCGAGATGACCCTGAAGGTAAGACCTGGAGTCCCCTGTGCCACAGAAACATGGACACACAGCTGTCTTTTCATTCCAGTTCATTCTGAATGGCCTGGGGGGAGGGAACAAAGAACTATTGTCATACTTAACTATTCAAAGCACTGTGCTATTTTCGGTGTAAAATTTTCTGCATCATTCCTGCCAGATCTTGTGTTTTGGTTTTGCTTACTGAAAAGAACAAAGAATTTCCCTCCAGGATTTTTGTCTGGAGTGCTAATGAGGAAAAGGTTAGGCTAACTGAAACATTAAGCTTGGATTTTTCCCTGCTGGAGGCACATGGACAGAGAGAATGAGGGCCCAGATCTTCCATACCTTGGGAGCAGAATCCTTCCAGAATACTGAGTGGGGACTTTTATCACTGACATAATACATTTCCCATTATTTACAAATTAAACAGCAAAATGTTACAATTCTCCCTTGCAGAGTTTTGCTATGCTGGGAGTTCGTGTTAAATTTATGTTCTTCCAGTTTGGAAAAACCCACATGAGCCAAGTGTGTGCCCTTACTCACAGACCCTGCAGACCCATCAGTCATCTGCTGTAGCTGTCCATCCATTTCTTTTATTACTGGCTCATTGTTTTTTGGTGCAGTAAATACTGAACAGTTCAGTTTTTCAGTATTTCAGTTCAGTGGCAGGAGCTGTACAACAGGAACATGTTGTGGCCTGAGCCATCTGTGATGTTTCCTCCTCTCTGGCTGAGCACATGGATTGATTGCTCTGGGAGCTGGCAGCAGATGATTCAGAGTGTGTTTGTGTGTACACACACAGCTTGCTTTGGGGTGCAGAGGGTTAGTGTAAGATATATAGAGAGATATAGGGATATAAACACAGCATCTTTTACATATATAAAGCTAAGATTTATAAATAAAGACATAGATGGATATGTGTAAAAATACATGGTTAGTATCAGAATCAGGGCCATAGACTGACTGCATTCCTAAGCACGTACCACCTTGCCTTCTCCTGCTCAAATAAACACTGTTGATAAGGAAAAGATGCCTCATCAGGCACAAAACCAGAGCAGGCTTTGTCAGGCTGAAGGGGCTGTGACTTGGGTGCAGCCTGCCTGAGAGAAAGAGGTGACCCTGGCTGCACTGCAGAGCTTGGCTTCCTCACCTCAGGGCAGGGGTGTGGTGGTGCCTGACAGCTGAGGTGTTCTGCATTCCCCTTGGATGGGAGTAAACCCCAGCAGGGATCCTCAGACAGCATCCTTGCAGAAGGTGGGCTGGTTCTTCTAGTGGAACTTCCTGAAACTGTAAAAGCTGCATGTGCATGTTACTGTCTTGTGTCTTCTTTCCACCCCTATCCCAACCCCTCCCCAGGTCTGGAGTTCCCCTGGGGGCCAAAACCCTTCAGTGAAGTTGTTGCTGGGCCCCTGCTAAGGAACAATGGGCAGACACTGGACAGCAGTGCCTTGGAGGGCTCTCATGTCGGGGTCTATTTCTCTGCGCACTGGGTGAGTAGGAGGTGCTGTGCAGAGCAGTTGGAGTGGGCTCAGGGAGGGTAAAGACCCCAGGCTGGTTGGTGCTGAAGAATTTAAGATGCTTTCATCAGCAGCACTGCAGTGGCCTGTCATCCCCAGCTGGCCCTGTGAGGGGGAGAGTGCTCAGACTGGAAAAATGGAAGAGGTTTTGTTGGTAACTTACAGACCATAAACCCCAGCCACGTTCAGGCACTGCAGCAAAGATGAGGTCACACCAGTTCGTGGTCACTGGGTCACCTGGCCCTGCTGGGTGTGGGTGTGGTCCCGAGGAGGAGACAAAGTCCTCCCTGTGCTTGTGTTTTGCAGTGTCCGCCGTGCCGGAGCCTCACGAGGGTGCTGGTGGAGTCCTACCGGAAAATCAAGGAGGCAGGCCAGAAGTTTGAGATCCTCTTCGTTAGTGCAGACAGGTGAGGCAGCACTGACACCCTGTGCAGGCAGAGCAGCTTGGCTCTGGCATCAGAAAGGCTGCCTGAATCCTTTCCCTCTGCCCAGTGGGGTCAGCAAGAGCAGGCCTGTGTTTCACTTTGTATCTTGTGGCTCTGAGGTCTGATGGATGCTCGAGCTGCTGCTGTCACCCCGGGGTGCCATTCAGATGCCCTGGGGAGTTTGAAATGTTTTATTGGGGGAAAAATACACCTTGGACTTCTTCTTGAAGGACCGAGGGCTTTAAATTTGGTCTAAGTCTCTCCCAGCAGCACTTACCAGTGATCTTTGGTGGGAGGGATAAAGGGCTTTGCAGGCCAGGTTTTTAATGAGGAAGGAGGCTGGCAAGTGGAGGGCTCTGCATGCCATGCCCTGTTCCCTGGCACAGGTCAGAGGACTCCTTCAAGCAGTACTTCAGTGAGATGCCCTGGGTGGCCGTGCCCTACGCTGACGAGGCCAGACGGTCACGCCTGAACCGACTCTACGGCATCCAAGGTAGGAAAGGCCACTCCGAGGCACAGATCTCCTTTCCCCCTCCTTTTGTTGAGTGTTTGTAGTGTCTCCTCTTGTTTAACTAAACCAAGGAAACAGCAAAGCAAAGCACAGTGCCCCAGGCAGAGCAGCTTCATGTTTCTGCTCTCCACAAACTCACATTCCTACCACCTGCCAGGCAGGCTGTTAGTTGAAACAGGACTTCCATAAACAACCTAATTCTTCCTGGAAACTTGGAAGCTGTTTTTGGCTTGGATGTTTTTTGTCTAATTACCCACTTATTTATTTTTGCTTTTTCTTGATGGTTTAAATTTCATGTTCTTGCTGGTTTATGCAATGCAAAGGCAGGCCATCGTTCTGTGCAGGGGCTGAGGAAGATGGCATCTGGTTTATGTTAGTGACATGAATTACAAAAGAGAGAGTGTTTGATGTAAACCATGGCTTTGCTTTTACTGTACATGCCAGTGCCAGAATTCCAGCAGCCCTGGCTGCTCACAAGGGCAGGGAGAGACTCTGTGTGTCTGGGTGGCTTCAAAGAATCACAAAGATGATAAAAGCTCCCAGCAGCCTTCCTGGGGGCTGGCACTTTGTCCCTGCAGGGGACAAAGTGTAGCACAGAGGTGTGCAAGGTGACTGGCTGGTGAGGAGGTCTCGTGTATGTACAAATAGTTGCTCCCTGTGGTTAAAGGCTTGCTGCAATGTGGCTGTTTCTCATCTGTTTCTGTGTGATGTCATAGAATCACAGGCTATGTGAGTTGGAAGGGACCCATCAGGATCACAGATCCAGCTCCTGGCCCTGTGTAGGACACCCAACAATCTCACCCCGTGCCTGGGAGCTTTGTCCCAACGCCTCTTGAACTCAGACAGGTTTGGTGCTGTGAACACTTCCCCGGGGAGCCTCTTTCACTGCTCAGCTGCCCTCTGGGTAAAAACACTTTTCCTGATTCCCAACTTAAACCTCCCTTGACTCAGACTCATGCTGGTCAGGTGGGTGCAGGCTGGCAGAGTGTCAGTGTGGTCTGCAGAGAAGGGGGAGTGTTGCCAAAGGTGGCCGAGGGTTTGGGAAGAATGACAGGAGAAATAATCCCTCCTTGGGGTCCTCTCCCAACACCCCTTCTGGCATGAGCTCAGGTGCTGCCACTCAGCTCTGTTCCCTGACCTTAGCCCAAAAATAACCATTTGCCTGCTTTAAATAGCCATCATTTTGCTGCTTAATGACCTTCCCATGAGGCGAGAGCTTTCCAAATTCATCCCTCTTTCCCCCGGCCTGCTCACAACCCTCTCCAGTGCTGGTTTCGGCTGAGCACTGCAGGACTGCTGCCAGTTTCACTGGGACTTTCTGTAAATAAGGTCTCCAGACATGGATACTTGAGCACCAGGCATGCTGTAGCCAGGGAAACAGTTACAACAGCTTTCCCTCCAACTCCAGCCGCTGCCTTCTTAAAGGTATTTCTCTTTGTCGTGTGCCGACCTGAAAATGTAAATATTGGCTGTTCCTCTGCCCAGGTAGCTCCCATGTTATCCCTGAATCTCTGCTCCATGCAGACTTTGGGGCTGCCTGCCTCTTTGCAGTCAGGCTTTTCACACCAGCTGGAAGAAAAGCTTCCTGCAAACAGAGCTGGATGTCGTGGGCTCCGCTCATCACCAGTGTAGTTATTCCACCTAAATGGAAAATCAGATCCATCTGCATTTCCCCACATTCATGGTCCTGATGCTGCCTCTCTGAAAACTCTCTTTGGAGCTGCACTTATGATCACTGAGAGTGTCCAGGTTACCATCCTGATGCTTGGATTGTGAGCACAACACGAGGAGATTTCCCACTATTTTTTGAAGGCTGGGTACTGAAACAACAGAAGAGTTTGTCTTCCCTGTCAGCTTTAAGTTCCTGAGCGGTGGAAAGAAGCAAGAGAATCAAATCTCTTGTTGTTTTAGTCCCGTGTTGGCCTCTACAGCATTCAGAAACTCAGTATAAAATGTAAGTTGAGTTATTGGCCTTTATTTGGGTTTACTTGAATACCTCTATTCATAACTCATGTGCAGTCAGAGGCTGTACCATACCACCTCTAGTAAATTGCTTCTGGGTGCAGAGCTGCCCTGAGAAAGAGTCATGTCTTGTGTTGTGGCTGCTTAGAAATAATTCCCTTTTGTGCAGGCAGCTCCCAGTCCTGCCTTGGATGAAATCCCCTGGCCTTAGCTCTCCTTCCAGTGGGATGGGGAGCAGTGATAAACTGGATGCTTTGATAGGAATCACCCCTTGTTGTTGTCTATTTCATGAGATCTTTGGGTTCCCCGGTATTCCCCTGGACTCCATGGTGTCCCTTTGGGATTTGCAACACCTTCCAAAAACTGTTGTTTCCCATGCTTTAGCCCAGACACACACAGGTCACTCTCACAGCCTGGAAGTCACTGTTAGAGGAGATTTTTGGAATTTTCTTCTGAAAAAGTGGAAAAAACAGCAATAAAATGCACCACCTGTCCTGTGGTTGGTGTGGGGTTTGCTTCACAGAGGTTGTGATTACTCACCCAACAGACTTCATGCAGATGAGATATCCATGTTGAGTGTGGGGTTTAATATATAAATATGGAAATGCCTTGCCAGGTTCAGTAACAAACCATTTGGCCCCTGTGTTTTCATAAAATGCTGGCCCCGTGGGAGCCAAATCCATTTTCTAGTGCATAAAATCCAACCAAGCCTGTCTATGCTAATTCTCCTCCAAGCTTATACAATATTCATTGCAGTGTCTGATCGCTGATTCTTCTTGATAAGTAAATTCTGGTGTTATGACTTAAGGCAATTACCAAATCCCCCAAAAGGCACTAAAATAACAAATAGTGGCTGGGACTAACGGGGAGGGAGAATTATTTGACTTAGCAGGTGGGAATAACATTAAGGATGGTTTCCCTGGTCCTGCAGGTCTGTGTCCCCTGAAATCAGGGTGTGTCTTAATTTAAGGAAGTAGTCACAAAGGTCACCTGAGAGGACAGGGATGTGAATTATCTTAGGAAATACTCTATTTTCTGATTCAGTTTTGTATTTGCAGTTGGACGTTTAATGGCTGGGTGGTTGGGGGAAGAAGGAGGCATCTGCATATGCAAATTAGGTGAAGTCTAAAGGAATGCTTTGAATAGTGGATTAAATCCTTGATAGCTGCACAATCACAGTGATCTGTGTCTAAACTAGGCCCTTAATTTTCCCACCTCAGCCAGGCTTTATTTGAAACCTCTGCCTGGGAGTGCTGCCTTGCTCAGGCTGACTGCTGACCTGAGAGTCTCTAGCCTGTCCCTCATGTATAATGGATAGCAAAGCAGGCGTTTGGGGTGGGGCTGGCAATCCTAAATGGATCGAGATCCGAATCCTGCTTGCTGCTGAGCACCGAGTGCCTCTCGTGGTGTCAGTAGCACTTTGTGCCTGTAAGGGCAGGGCCAGCCTGAGATTTCCCAATTCCTTCCAGTCTGTTTAACCCATCCCTGCCCTGGGGCTACGTTGAATTACCAGCAGGTAATGAATAAGGCTTTTTGTGATACAAAATGGTTTTCTTGGCGTACCCTAAGGATCTGCAAGCACAGCCATTGGGCGGGTTCCTGTCCTGCTGCTTAGCACCAGCCCCAGCGCAGGCAGGAATGCGCAGGGCTGGAATGACGGGAATGTGGCCGCTGGCCCGGACCTGCAGGCAGGCTGGGACACACAGATGGCCGTGTATCTCCTAGAGAAAGGCCTCGAATTCAGAGGGCTTGTGAGTAACCCACTGTTGGACAAACGCCCAGTGCCAGCAGCCTGGCAGAGGCAAACACTCTGTGTGCCCCCTGCTCAGGGAAGGCTCTGCAGGGCATTTCTGAGGAAGCAGCTTTAAAATGAACCTCGGGATGAAGGGCAGGAGTGTTTGATCCATCCTCAGCTTGCCAGGGATGTTGCTGGGGGAAGGAGATGCTGCATAGGAAGCAGGTCAAAGCCCGGGTGATGAGCAATGACAACAGCACTAACGCTGGTCAGTTCATTTGTCCCGTGGGGCCTGATCCTGCTGTCCCCTCTTCCTTCCCTGTGGGATGTTTCTTTGTCTCCCTGATGACAGAGGAATGGTGTGCTTTCCAGATGAAGTCACCAACACGAGCAGCTCCTGCTGACGCACCCGTGGCTGTTCTGTGGCCGGAAAGCCGGTGCTTTATCAGATGGGATGGTCACCAGCTGGTGTCCAGCCTGCCCCACTGCCAGTAGTGACATTTGAGTTGGAGACTTGTGCTGTGTCTCTGCTGCAACTGCGTTCACCTCCTGTACAAACCTCCTTTGTGACAAGGCTTTACAGCCCCATAGCTCAGGGCAAAATGCTGCTTTTTCCCAAGGGCCAGACCATCACTGGATGTCCCCTGAGCCACATCCTGCCAGGATCCTGTAGACATTCCTGCACAGCTTTGTTAGTGTCCAGAGGGATGTGCTGTGGAAATGGCTGGGCCATTAGTGCAGAGTGCTGGAGGGCTGTGGGGGCTAAAATACATGGTCTTCCTTCTAGGAAGGAACACACCCTGCTTCCTGGCCACTGTTGTCTCCAGCCCGTGTGGATTCCTGGGAACTGGGCTCTTCCAGAGGCAGCCATAGCTCAGCACTGGGATGGTGGTGCACAAGGGGAGGGTCCCTGGGTGGTACGGTGGGATCTGCACCCATGGGCACCAGACAGCAGCAATCCCTGCCTGCAGCTGGGCAGGGGGAGGCAGGCAGTGCCAGAGCTGTTCTCAGCTTCCTGCTCTGCCTCCTGAATTGCAGTGCTCCTCTAGGACAGAAACAGGATCCAGGGAGCCTGACCCCCACCCCATGAGCTGCAGAGAGGTAGGGGGCTGGCTGGGCTCCTGCCAGAGACGGAGGCCATAGCAAAAGGCCTTTCTCCCCACACCCTGTCGCTGGGCAGTTCATGCTTTGGCTCATCCCCCTCCCTGTTTTTCCCATCGCAGGCATCCCGACCCTCATCGTGCTGGACTCCAAGGGAGACGTGATCACGCGGCAGGGCCGGGTGGAGGTGCTGAATGACATCGAGTGCCGCGAGTTCCCCTGGCACCCCAAGCCCGTGCTGGAGCTGACGGACTCCAACGCCGTGCAGCTGAATGAGGGGCCCTGCCTCGTTCTCTTTGTAGGTATGGATGGAGCATCCCTGCTGTCACAGCAGAGCCTGTGCTCAGGAAGGGGGCTGGGCCACCTGCCAGCTGGGCTGGGGCTGGCTGTGGGGCTGGGAACCTGCCTCTGATGCTGACAGTGTCTGTGGGAAGGGATATCACTTCCATTTCCATTTTCCATCATTATGTGCTCACAGAGAGGCCAGTGGGGTGGGAGAGCTCCCTGTGGAAGCATCTCAGGACAGAATGGGAGCCTTTCCTGTAACACAGCAGCTCACAGGGGTTTGCCAGAGCCTGCTGAGCCCCATGGGGCTCCTTCAGCTCCCACACACCGCTCTAGGATGCACTGGAGCAGCGATTGGCAAGGATGCAGAGGAGCTGTCATAACAAAGGTGTGGTGGTGGCTGTGGGTAGGAATGCTGATGAGGTGTTGGGAGTATGAGAAATACACTGTCAGAGCTGGTGGTGGTGGAGATGGGAAAAGCCTTTCTGGAGCAGGGACTTGAGGAACACGTGATGTTACCGAGGAGGCAGAGGAAGTGTCTCTGCGAGGGATTATAGATCTGTGCTGGAAACCACAGCTCAGGGCTTGAGTCCCTGGGCTGAACAGGGCTGTGACAGGCAGAGCAGCCTTTCATGCTCTGCTGGTCCTTGATTCCCTGATATTCCCCTGGCTGCAGGACAGGGCAGATTTTACCCCAAATGTTCCTGTCCTTTCACTGCTAAGTGAAGGTCCATGAAGCTCCCCTGCAGTTAGAAACAGGCCTAGAGCTCACCCAAGGCATGGATGGCTCATTCCTCATTGCTTCCCTGCCAGCAGTGGACACAGTAACTCAGGAAAGGGCATGGCTGGGATGAGCTGTGCTGCAGGCTGAGCCCTGGCTGGGCAGCACTGGGGTGCACACAGCATCCCAGAGAGGGAGTCGAGGGGTCCTGGGCTCTTGGAGGGGGTGCAGCTGTCCCCTGTGTGCTGTGTGGAGTTTGGGGGGCTGTGCTGAAGAAGCCCTCTGAGCCTGCTGGTGTTGTGCCTGGCCCAGGGCAGGGCTCGTGTCCTGCTTCCTCGCGTGCCCTTTGTGAGCAGCACACCCTCCTCTGCAGCTCTGATAACACAGCCCTCGCTCCTTTCCTTCTTCCCTTTCAGATTTCCTTTTGACCCTGGTTATTTATTCAGCAGAGCCCAGCAGGGGATGTGAGCACAGAGCCAAAAATCCTCTCCTCACACGGGAAGGACCGGCTGGCCACGCCAAGCCTGATGGATTGGGGCTGGCGCTGCAGGCCTCTGGAAAGAGTAATTTTTATCTTGCTCTGAGCAAAGTTTTTCTATCACCTTGCTGCAAACAGCTCATCAGGAGAGCAGCTGGGGCTCTTGCTCGGTGCTTTTGAGGGTGGATGATCCTGATGAAATCCACCAGCGATGTGCTGGGGCAGAGATGCAGCTGGTGCTGCACCAGGGCAGGCACTGGGAATGGGTCTCCTGGCCAGCTTTGTCCTGCTGGGAGACCCCCCAGCAGAGCAGTGCCTGCACTGCACAGGCAGCAACACCCCCAGGAAAAGGCTTAGCAAGTGCTGGTGCTGAATAAATCCTGACTGATGTTCCTCCTTCCCCGGAGGGGTTAGGGCTGGGTTAGCCAGAGTGTGCAGGGCTGCCTGGAGTGCTGCCAGCAGCCGATGTTTGTAGGAAAAATCAATCCCTGCAGACACTCCTCAACTCAGTGTATTTATCACTGCCATGCACGCAGGACAGAGCCTGGAATCCAGTGTGCAGCATCTCTGGAATCTCCTGCTTTGCTTGGAGAAGCCAGAGAGGAGGACAGGGATGTGTGGAGTAAGGGCAGAGAGTTTTCTGAGCATGGGCATGGCCTGTCCCAGCTGGAGGCTGGACCTGTGGTGTCCTGTGGTTACATCAGGGACCACGAGGGGAGACAAGGGGCTCTCTTCTGCCTTCTCCCTTTAATGCCTAAAAGTTGTCCCCAAATTGCAATCTTTTAATCTCCATGCTTCCCAAGGACAGAGACTCTCCTCTTTCCAGCTCACTATTTGAACTTCAGTGGTGGCTGGTGTTTGATTGATGCTGCCATCTCTTTCTGCCCTACCTCTGTTAAATCAAAGCTGCCTTCACAGCACTGAGACTGGAGCAGCAGAGCTGCAGCTCAGCCATCCCGAGGCAGAGGGATGGTGGGTGGCAGGCAGGGGTGGCAGCAGCCTCAGATCAGCGCCTTTGTTTGGTCTTCAAAACGTGCTCAAACCACAAAGCAGCTTTTTTGTGCCTGTTTGTCCCTGCACATCACCAACAGCACCAGGGAGCGAGCAGTGGAGTATTTGGGGAGCAGGAGTTGCTCTTTTCTGTTACTTGTTTCCCTGTAGTGCATTTCAGCTGCTCCCTGATTGCTCCAGAGCCCTGTAGCTTTGAAGTCCGTGCGGCTCATCCGGGCTCCAGCTTCCTGCATGGTGGTGCCGTGGGACAGAGCTGCCAGCACCCAGCCAGTTTGCATCCTTTGATCCTAACCTCCTTTTTTTGCCTTGCCTCTTTTTGTTTTGTCTCCCCAACCCTGTGCCCTGCAGATTCAGAGGATGATGGGGAGTCAGAGGCAGCGAAACAGCTGATTCAGCCCATAGCTGAAAAAATCATAGCCAAGTACAAAGCCAAAGAGGAGGAGGCACCGTTGCTCTTCTTCGTGGCGGGTGAGGTAAGTGAGAGGAGAGCACAGGGCTGTGTCCTGCTGGGTATGGGGACTCAGCTGGGTTGGTACCACTGTTCCCCTCGTTCAGAGGGTAAACTGAGGCACGAAGCCACTGCAGCTGTCAGGCACCACAGAGCAAAACCAGACTTGAGGCCTGGCTCAGTCCATGCTCTCCTTGCTAGATGTTTCTTCTAGCTAAGGGGTCCCAGATGTGCTTGCTCAGAGGTGGAAAAGCCTGAAGGTGGTGGGAGAGGGACAGGCAGAGTGGGGCTGTGGGAGGTGGGAGGGAGCAGACCTGCCATGCTGGGGCTGCTGCCCGCTCAACCCTGAGGCTGTGTGGGCAGGAAAGTGGCTGGGCAGGGGAAGGGGAGCAGGGGTTGAGTTTCAGCCGGGCCCAGCCAGTGAAATTTCGGCTGTTTCCCTGAGCTGACCATGCTTTTCTTGGCTGGGATGGTATTTGAGGCTTGTGCAGGCTGCAGTGTTGGGAGTCAAAGATCTGCTGGAGAGAATGGGAAATGGGAAAACCGGAGCACTTCTGGCCTCCCTTTCCCCTGCACAGACACTTTGCCCTGCTGCAGTCTGGCAAAGGAAGGTTTTGTGTAGAGGTCAAAAAAGCTCCCAGCACCCCCAGGCCTGCAGTTCCCCTCCCACATCACTGCTCAGGGCCTGGGCAGGTGGCAGCCGCTGCGCCTGCTCCGTCCCCGCACGCCCACGTCACAGCCGCAGCGTTCCATGCGCGGAGCCCTCCGGAGCCGCCCTGCGACAAAAGGGTCCCCACTGCCACACCCAGGTCCCCCCCCAGCCAGACAGGCCCCCACTGCCACCTCCCACAGCCCCTTTGGCCCCCTCTGTGCAGCCGCTCCCGCTCCCACCACCGTAACGGGTCTCTGAGCATCCCAGCTCAGCCCCGCACCCTTGAATAAGTCCCTTGTTGGAACAGGGCTATTTTGGGAGGGTCCGGGACCTTCCCCCCTCCCCCAGAGCCTGCGAAGCGTTTTCCTCCCGCTCGCCGGCTGCAGCTGAAACATTGCTGCTATTCATGCACTCCCGACGGCCCTGCGGCGGCCGGCCCGAAGAATGGGGAGCGTCCGGCACATCCCATTCATCCGTCACCTCAATAGCCGGGAGCGCTGGCCCCGGGGCTCCGCTGGCCCCCACGCACAAAGCAGCCCGGCCGTGGCCGGAGCAGGCGCCTCCCATTGCTCTCCCAGCGCCGTCTGGACCGCTTTTGCATTGATTGAAAAAATATTCCATGGTGCCTTTGTGAATGAAGGACGAGGCGTCCCGACACCTGGGCTGGGAGGCGGGAAGGGTGGGGGGCCCAGCCCTGCTCGCCCTTCCAGCCACGTGGTCCGGCTGCGCCAGAAACCCCTGCAAAGGAAGGGGAGGCGCGACCGGAGCTCCCCAGCGCTGCCGCCACGCGCTGCAGAGCCCCGGCCGCCAACCAGGTGGGTGGATTGGATTCCTGCCCCTCGCAAGGGGTGCGCGGGAACGCCCCGCTCCGGGCGCGGCGCTTCGTGGCCTTGGCGGTGAATCGCACCAGCGCCGGCTTCTTGCATCCCACAGCCTCGGGAGGGCTGGATCGTTGCCTTTTCCCAGAGCTGTGCGGTGCGTGGCCGAGGGGAGGGCAGCCTGCTCCCTCTGCAAGCAGCCTGCTGCTCCTGTGTGTGCACAGACACTGGGACCTGCTGGTGGGGTCTCATCGTTGGCTCAAAGCACAGGTCTTCATCCCATGCCTGTTCTTTGCTTTGTTCTGGGCGTGCACTTGGATCTTGTGGTATCCACCCTTGGTGAGCAGTGAGGCCCTGGCTGTGGTGGCAGAGGGCTGGCACTCCCCACATTCAGCATTTGTCCCCAGTTCCTTGAGCTGTGGCTGTCCCAGAAGCTCTGGGGCAGTGGGTCAGTCTGGAAGCAGTGCCTCGGGGTTGGAGGAGCACATGTCCCATTCCAGCCTGGGATAAACCAGCCCCTTTTAGTTCTGACACAAACCATGAGCAGAGCAGGCAGCGGAGATGGGTGTTGCCCGCTGTTCTCCTGGTGCTGCAGTGCTGGTGCAAGGCCCAGCCCCTTGGGATACACTGTGGCTGCACCGTGGCAGCAGCAAACTGCTCCTGGTGTCCTGGCTCTGCCGATGACTCCTCTGTCCTTCTCCTTTTGGCCTCCAGGACGACATGACCGACTCCCTGCGGGATTACACCAACCTGCCCGAGGCTGCACCCCTGCTCACCATCCTGGACATGTCAGCCCGAGCCAAGTACGTGATGGATGTGGAGGAGATCACACCCGAAATCGTGGAAGCCTTTGTCAGCGACTTTCTAGCAGACAAGCTAAAACCCGAGCCCATCTAAGGGGGCTCCGTGCCAACAGACGTTATTTAAAACTAGGTCTCTCTTCCGCCGCTTGTGGATTCTCCAGCGTGTCCTCACGCCCGACCCAGTATCCAACCTTCTTGTGGTGCCTTGTTTTACGCAGTGAATCCTTCTCCTAAGCAAACTCCTTGAGATGCACTTTCAGCAGGGAGTTGTTGGCGTTTGGAGACTTCGCTTGTGCTTCATGGTGATATATTCTCTAATAACCAGGCCAGAACTGTTACCGTATCCTTATTTTATACACGGCACTAGCTAGCAGGCAAATCTTTTTGCATGGTGTTCTTCCCAACGTATGCATCAGGCAGTGGGTGGGGCTCTTGGGGCTCTTTTCTTTCTCCTCCTTCCCCTTCTCTCCTCTCTTACCACCCCTGCTGACTAAATGACTTCCAGGAAGCAATAAGGAAACTGTCCCCATCGCCCCTGGCCAGTCCTTCTGTCCCACCAAGTGCCCTGACAAGGCCAAGAAAAGTCTTAACTGCTGACAACCTCTGAAAGACCACGGCACAGCCAAGCTCTTCCTCCTGGGGGTGAGACCTTCCCTCGTGGGTTTCCCACCCCTCACTCCAAGCACCGACAGCCTTAGGCAGCGCTGGCTGTGCGTGTCAGGGTCCATCCCCCTGCCGTGGGTGGGTATTCCCTCTGTCCCTCCCACTCTGAGCCAGGAGGAAGATCACCACCGGGCTGCCCTCACCTCTCGTCTCTTCCTTGTGCTCTCCCTGTCCCCTCTCTCTGGTATGAATTGTTCTCTCCCCTCTGTGTTAGTTGATTGAGCTGTTTTTTGTAGGTGTGTCCCAAACTCAACGTTAATGGTGCTGTTCTTTGAAAAAATAACCAAAAAAAAAAAAAAAAAACCCAACCCAAACCCTAAGAAAAAAAACAAACAACCTCCCTCCCTAACCCAAGCAGCACAGCCGAGCCCTTGAAAAGTGACATTGTAAAAACTGTACATGGTGATTGGAACTTTGTAATAAAACTGTTACAATGACCCTGTCCCCGGAGGTGCCCATTGCCGTCCTGCTGTCAGGGACAGGGAGCCTGTGTGTGGGAAGAGGAGCCCCCAGCCTGACCCCATGGATAGGCAGCTCCTGGGATTGTGTGTTCCCCCCCGGGCTCACACACCCCCCGGTTTGCTGGGGTGGGTCCGAGCTCCCCAGGAGGGAGGGAGCCCTTTGGCAGCCACTGGGGCGTTCCAAGCCTGGTGTCCCAGCCTGAATAGTGTGTGTTGTGCAAGGCACTGCTTTTCCCTTTCAGCTCATTAGTCAGCCATGGCAGGATTATGGCCTCCCCTTTTATCCTGCTGCAGCTTCCCACCCTGCCAGGAGCTGGGAAGGGCCTCCAGCTCGGCCTGTATAAACCCAGCCTGTGTTTTGCACGTTTGTTCAGCAGTGATGAACTGACTGGTGAGCAGTTCCAGGAGCAGCCCAGCACCTCTCAAGCACTGGTGTGGTCAGCAGGGCTGGAGCTTGGACACCCCACACCACAGCCACCCCTGGCTAACCTTGCCCACGGCAGGGTTGGAGTGATTGTTAGAGCACAGGGTTTGGGTAAGCACAGGCAGGACCCATGCAGGTGGCAGCAATCTGGCCTTTCTGACCCCAAACCACTGCCAGCAGCCAGGCTGGGAAGGACACAGGCTGTCAGCAGCAGCCTGGCTGGGCCAGCACACACGAGGGATCTGAGGTCTCCAGGGATCTGCTGGATGAAAGGGCTGGAGCAAGGGGAAACTGGCTGAGGTGAGGCCAGGGCTGCCACCCGGCCGTTCCCTTCTCACTGTGATCACTCTTCCCTTCTCTCTAGCATCACCATGTGGCCACCACATCCACTGGGAGCCACACATTCATCCCAGCGCCGCTCCAGCCTTAAACACTCATTTACTACAAACCAAACAGCCCAAACTGCTCTTTATTCACTCTCAAGGGAACCAAAGGGAAGAGCTGCTCCTTCAGCACCCAAACCGCAGCAGGTCAGCCCGGCACAGGCAACTTCTGTCTGTCAGGCTCCTGCTTGTGCCTCCAGAGCAGCTGCCTCTTGCCCTCAAAGAGCACGATGGCAGCAGCAATGGCAGAGTTCAAGCTGTCCATGCCTGGCACCACGGGAATGACCAGCCTCCTCCCCCCCGTGCTGGCTGCCAGCTGAAGCGCGGCCGGACTCAGGCCGTGGGTCTCTCCTCCGACCACCACGGCCACCGGCGTCTGTGCCCAGTGCTCGTAGTAACGCTGTGCAGCCAGCTCTGGGATTCCTGCTGTTTGCTCCTCCTCCTTGTGCTCAGGAGCAGCCTTAGGGCTGGATTTCACAGGAGCTTTTGGGCTGTCAGGAGCAGAGCCTCTCTCGGCCAGAGCGTCCGGGTCGTTGTCGGCCACGCAGACCTGGATGCCGGCAGGAAGGTGGGTGGGGAGAGAGTCCCAGTCCAGGCTGGCGATGATGGGCACACGGAAGTGAGCCCCCATGCCTGCACGGAGCACCTTTGGCTCCCACGGGTCCACACAGCCTGGGAAGGAACGGGGAGAAGCAGTGACAGCGCGGGGATTCCCACAGAGACGGGATTCAGCAGCTGCAGCGAACCACGCCAGCCACTCCTTACAACCTCTGGGGAACATCCTCAAGCACCTCATTCCCTGCTTTACCACCAGATTATCAACCTTTTCTCCTACCTTTGGTGAGCAGCACCTTCTCACACCCTGCTCCTGCTGCAGATCTCAGAATAGTGCCCAGGTTTCCCGGATCTCGGATGTTGTCGCAGATGAGGAGCAGTGGCAGGGAGTTGGTGAGCTGAGCTGCAGGGTAGGACATCTTGGCAGGGTCAGGCTTGGAAAAGATGCCTGAGGAAATGAAGTGTGACAGGTTTATGACTGACCCACCCCAAGGAGAGGCCTGCTCTGAGAGAGCTGGCCCAAATCTCACTAAAGATGTGCTGGAGGAAGCGTTAGGAAAAGCACCACCTAAAGGACGTTTGAGCACAGTTTGTCACTTGGCAAGGAAAGCTGAATTTCCCAGCAGGGCTGGAGTATCGTGCTAAAGAAAGGTTATTAAGAGAGTCATTATCCTAAATATGAAAAGTTTCCTTTTGGGCACTGTTGCAACTGTTTCAGAGGCAACTTACCTAGAAGCCCCTGTGGAGTTACGAGGTCAGACCAGGTCTTAATGTCTTCAAATTTCACCTTAACCAAGCTGGCTCGTTTTATTTCTGCCTCAGGCAGCAGCTTCAGGTGCCCCACCGTGCTGAAGAAGAGTATCTGTGGCACAGCTCCTGCCTCCAGTGCATCCTTGATCAGCCTGTGCCCCTCCAGCAGAATCTTCCCGTGATTATCCCGAAACTTCTTCGACTTGGCAATAGTCACCACTTTGCTGTGGAGAAATCGTTCAGAGGATGTGGCTGTGATGCTGACAGCACCTCCAGTCTGACCTCAGCCAGCTCCTGTGAGCTTCCCTGGGTGGTCACAAAGAGGATCAGAGGGATGGAGCACCTCTCCTAGGAGGAAAGGCTGGGACAGTTGGCTCTGGGGTGACCTTAGAGCACCTTTCAGTACCTGAAGGGGCTCCAAGAGAGCTGGAGAAGGACTTCAACAAGGATCTGCAGTGCCAGGACAATGGGGAATGGCTTTAAACTGCCAGAGATGGGATATTGGGAAGGAATTCTTCGCTGTGAGGGTGGGGAGGCCCTGGCACAGGGTGCCCAGAGCAGCTGTGGCTGCCCCAGCCCTGGCAGTGTCCAAGGCCAGGCTGGATGGGGCTTGGAGCAGCCTGGGACAGTGGGAGGTGTCCCTGCCCACGATAAGGGGTGGAACGGGATGGGCTTTAAGGTCCCTCCCAACCCAACCAAGGCCCGGTTCTCTGAGGCACCGCCGGTACCTTCAGCCCAGCAGTGCGTGTCAGTCTCCCCCAGGAATTTCCCTGCCATTCCCGTGTGACCCGGGTATCTCAGGGTTGGTTCTGAGGGCCACAACGGCCGGGCCGGGCCCCGCTCCCCGTGCTCACCCCAGCCTGCGGTCCCCGGGCGCCGCCTTCTCGTACCACAGCCCCGGCGCGGCCGCGCTGCGCTCCACGGCGGGCGGCGGCGGCGGCTGCGGGCTCCGCCGGG
>VZRX01011502.1:93268-105700 GCA_013398075.1 Notiomystis cincta | reverse complement strand
GGGTGAGACTGGGGCTGAGGGTGGGACTGGGGCTGAGGATGAGGGTGAGACTGGGGCTGGCAGCGGGAGCCGCGTCCTCCCGGCGCTCACCCCCTTCTCGCCCGCCTCCCCGGGCCTGGGGAAGGGGTCCTGGCCTGGAACGAGGTGATTTTCAAGGTGCGCTCTGTGCTTCCCAAGGTGCTGCGGCACGAGGAGTTCGAGGAGGGCTGCAAGGCGAGCTGCAACGGGTGAGTGCCCTGCCCGCCGCGGACCGACCGCCAGCTCCGGGCTGTTTCTTGTTCAATTGCTGCCCTTGGAGCCAACAGCTCCCTCTTCCCTGTGGGAATGATTACACTGAATACAAATATCGCACCTCGAGACTGGGGTTGAACTGCCTGGAATTAGTCCTAAGCTCACCAGGAACTGCTTTCAGTTCCACTGAGTATTTTTATAGGCGTGGCTCTGTCAAGGTTCTTGAGTTTAAAACCCCTCCTGGTAGCCCCAAAGGTTTTTGTAAAGAAGAAAGAATGAAAGAAAGGAGAAACAGGAATGGGATCTTTCTAAAATGGAAGGACTCTTACAGTGCCCTTTCCTACTCAGCAATGAGGAAGTGATTATGTAATTGCAGCTAATGAGCACCAGGCTGTTAATGAGGTAGAATTGTTTTTATCATGTGGCCATGAACCACAGCCTGGGGTCAAAACTGCCATTATTTCACTCCAGAAATGCAATTCCTCCTGGAAACACAACTACTTGTAGTTCTTGGTGGTTACTTTTAATACATTAAAGTGTGGATAATATGGATTTTCCAGCCCTTATGATGGGAAATGGAGCAAGACCATGGTGGGCTATGGACCAGAGGACAACCACTTTGTTGCAGAGCTGACTTACAATTATGGAGTTGGAGAATATCACCTGGGCAACGACTTCTTGGTGAGTTCCACCCCAAGCAGCCCAGCCTTCTCATGATAACCTTATTTACTTTAATAATTAGAAGCTTGTTAGCCACATGGGTTGTACCAGCTGCTTTTCTGGTGCTGTTTGGGCCCCTTAAATGCTTGAGTCTTGCTTTTGTGGTTGTCTCCAAGTTGGAAGAGCAGAAACCAGAGCACATTTGTGCTCTCTTAAGGTCCAGGAAACATTCCTTGAGCTCTGCCTGTGGGTCAGGTGGTGTTTGCTGCCAGATCCAACATGGAATGCTGAGCTAGGAAGGACTTCCTCTAGGAAAACACTCATATTTATCATTAATCTTGTATTTCTTTGTGATTTAGTGGCTGGCAGCAGATGGAGTGTTGCATGTGTGAAAACAGGTGATACCTTTGCATCCACCCTGTGGATTTTGTTGTGTCCTCTCTAGGGCATCACTCTGGTGTCCAGCCAGGCTGTGAGCAACGCCAGGAAAATGGGGTGGCCCCTCAAAGAAGTCACCTCTGGTGTCTTTGAAGCTGAAGCCCCTGGAGGATACAAATTCTACCTGGAAGACAAGGAGCAGCTCAAGCAAGGTGAAATATCTACCTTCACCTTACTGGTGTTCAGGAGGGATTTACCAGTGGGCTGTGTGGGTTTTTTGATGGTATTTTATAAAACAGAGCCCTTTTTTTAATCATTTGTTGCTTCTCAAGAATGCAAAGCTGTGCATTTAAACCTGTAGTAAGTTTGTAACTGATTTGGAATCATTGCAACCCTCAAGATCCTGTGTGGAAGGTGACCCTGGGTGTCTCAAACCTGCAGAAGTCTGTGAGCTACTGGTCTGGTTTGCTTGGGATGAAAATATATGAGAAGGATGAGGAGAAGCAAAGGGCTTTGCTGGGCTATGCTGATAACCAGGTCAGTCCTTGGAAAACTCACCTTAAAAACCTTCTGTTTCCTGAGAATAGGAAGCAAAAAAAGCTCTTAATTAAAGCAACTGTGCCCTTAATTATGGGTGTTTTAATTGAAGCTGGTGTACGCTCAAATGTTTATAAAGGAAAGCAAAGCTGTGGCTCGCTCTGGTGATTCTGGCTGGCTGGGAGAGGTGTGAATGGGGGATTTGGGGATCTCCCCCATCCTGGAGGAGCAGCTGCAGGCTGGGGAGTGTTGTCCCTCCAGGGCAGGCTGGGTTTTTCCCTGTTGGCAGTGCAAGCTGGAGCTGCAGGCTGTCGGAGGGGCCGTGGATCACGGGACGGCGTTCGGGCGCATCGCCTTCTCCTGTGCCAAGGAAGAGGTACAGCCACACTCCCCTCACCCCCTTCCTCACCCCACAGCTGGGGAGGGCAGTTCTCAGTGTTATCTGAATAATCCTGAGCAGATGGTTTGTTTGTCTTTCTGGCAGCACAGGGTGATTTTGGGTTGTTTTCTCTTTCCAGCTGCCAGGCATCGAGGCGCTGATGAAAAAGGAGAATCAGAAAATCTTGACACCTCTGGTCAGCTTGGACACACCTGGCAAAGCCACAGTGCAAGTGGTTATTCTGGCTGATCCTGTGAGTGGCTCTGGAAACAGAGGTTAAATTGGGTTTAAGTCTCTCCTTGCCACTGGTTTTAACTGAGCTGTTTCCTTTTAGGATGGCCACGAAATCTGTTTTGTGGGAGATGAAGCGTTCAGAGAGCTGTCCCAGGTGGACCCTAATGGTGGCAGGCTGTTGGATGATGTAAGTGATGCACATTCATTCTCTTCCTGATTAGAGATAGCTGTGAAATCTAATTTTCCACTCCAAGGTGAGTTTTCCCTAGAAGCAAATCACCCAGGCTTGGTAAGGAAAATAAATCACTTTTTAAACTTAATGCCCTGGGTGGAGTTCTCCAGCCTGGCTCTTGGGGCATGGTCCCATTGTTTGCTGTGGCAGAGAAACATTGATTTTCAGTCTCTGTGGCTAAAAATGAATTTCTCCCTCCAGAGAGAGCTTTCCTCCTGTTCTGACCACGTTCACATTTGTTTTGGGCAGGCCATGGCTGCAGACAACAGTGACAAGTGGTTTGCTGAGCACAACATGAAGAAGGTTTCAGCTTAGCTGGAGGAATGGACTGGGCTGCTCCTCTGTGCCTTGGAGTTCTTCCAAGAAAGTGCCAATCCCTCCCAGTCAGAGGGTGCTGGGATGCCCTGTGCTGCTGTTTGGGTTTGATTTAAGCTGATGTCTCTGGCTGCTGCTCTCCCTCCCCTTCCAGCAAATCTCATCTTCTCCTTCCCAAAGCTGGGGCTGGGCAGCAAAGGAGCTGGCTGAGCCCTTGGATTCAGACACAGGGATCACCAGTCAAGAAATCCTCACATTTCTGTGGTGTTGTACTTGAAAGGGAGGTTAATAGAGACGTTATTTTCTAATTAATTAATTTCCTGATTAACCTGCCTTAGCTGTCCTTTGTTTGCAGGCTGGAGGGGAGGTTTTGGGGTGGCTGTGGCTGCTCCCCCTCTCAGTGGGGAACTGGAGCAGGGAACAGGGAGTGCCTCCCTTGTTTGGGAGCAGAGGAATGGCCTTGCCAAGCCCTGTGGATGTCCCAGTCCTCCCTTTCATTCCAAGGTGACCCCTCGAGCAGCCCGTGGTGGGTTTCCCACTGGGATGGTTTCCCTCCCTTCCCAAGGAGGTTTCCCACATTCCAGGAGGCAGCTGAGGCTGTGCTTTGTGGTTTGCAGCTGCTGAGGTGCCAGGGGGCAGCTTGAAGTAAAGTTTGGGGTTTGGTGGGAAACTGCCTTTGGGAAAAACAGTTCAGGGTTTATTCCCTTGGAATGAGCTCGCTGCTTTTGCTGCTGGAGTAAGGGCTGGGAATGCAGGGAGTCATTCCTGGCATTGTTCGTGCCAGCTGTGCAAAGTTTTCTTGATGAAAACCTTGAATAAAATAAGTTAAACCAGGTTTTTCATCAGGAAATTTAAAGTTTCACAGGGAAGATGAGGCAGGATCAGCAGCGTTGAAACGGGAAAAATTCCTCCCCGCCATCTCCTTCCAGCTTTTTCAGTCAAGTTTAACGATGGTTTTGAATCCTCTTATCAAATTAAACGCGTTGATCGCAGAGCACGGTAATTAATGAATGAATTAATTAATAATTCCGTCNCGAGATCGGCGAGCGCTGCCCCTCACGGCTGGGCCTCTGGAAGAAGGAGGCCGTGGCCATGGTGTGGGCCAAGATCCTGCTGCCCGCCCCGCCCGCCGCCTCGCTGGACTGGGGCTGCAGGGACGACGGGTTCTTCTCCGTGGGCGCGATGCTGCCCGCTGTCAGCCACACGGCGCTCTTCGAGCTCGTCAAGGCGCTGCGGGCGCCCCGGCTCTTGGTGCAGCTGCTGCTGGCGCTGCCTCCCCTCGTGTGCCGCGGGCAGCTGGAGGAGCTGCTCGAGTACATCGCCAGCGAGACGTCCCCGTCGGACATCAGGTTCTTCCTGGACGTGTGGTGGGAGGCGATGAAGCCCGCGGAGGGACAGGAGGACGCCACGGTGTCCGCGTTCGGCGCCCTCGTACATCAGCACGGCGGGGAGCCCTCCCCGGAGGACGGGCTGCAGCCCCCGAAGAGGTTCAAGGGTGACCCCGGGAGCCCCTCGGCTGCCCCCGGGCTGCCCGTGCTGCTGCTGCTGGAAGGGTTGAAGCAGATTCGAGGCAGCATCTCCGAGCCGCGCCTGAGGTGCTACGCCCTGGCCAACCTGGCTGAGCTGCTCTGCCCCTCCGCTGGGCCGGGGCCAGGGGACAGCCCCCTGCCCATCGCAGAGCACCTGGCCAAGGTCAGTGCCCTGGTCAGCCTCTGGTGCAGCGACACTGAGAGCCAGGACCACCCCTGCGGGCTGGGGGAAAAGGTGAGGGAGGCAGAGAGGAGCACGAGCCTCCTGTCTGTGACCAGACTCTCTCGTGAGGAGCTCTTTGTTGGCTTGGACTTGCTCTGCAGCTTGTTGCAGGCCTGGGGGGAGGAGCTGCAGGACACTCTGAAGGGCTCTGAGGAGCTCTGCTGCCAGAGCTACCGGCTCCTGGACGCTCTGAGCACCCTGGAGAGGAACCTGGATTTCCTCTCAGAGACCGGAGACCTGGGGGACGACGAGACACGGGTGGTGCTGGAGCTGACACAGCTCACCAAGGACTTTCTCAGGGACACCAGAGCTGTCCTGAAGGCTTTGGACACCAGCCTCGTGTCTTCAGTTGCCATGGCAATCATTGCACAAAGGCTGGACCGACACATGGACACGTGCTCTGTTTTTGCATCTGAAAAGACCTGGGCTTTTTCAAAGGCCTGGGTCGAGTGCCTTGTGGAAAACAAAGCTCTGTTCCAGAGCCCTGAGCTGGTTTTGAAACTGCTGGAGACGCTGGTGAGCTTTGCCATGTCCCACCATGACCAGGAGGCCCGGGAGCTGCAGGTGCAAGTGACCAAAGCCATCGTGGAGTGTTACACTGAGCTTTCATTACCTGACAAAAACAAAGTGATCTCAGGTGTCCTGGCCTCCTGGGGTGGCCAAGGTCTGTCCCAGAACCTGCAGGTTGTCAGGGAGGGCTTCCAGGAGGATCTGAATGTGACTTTTAACCAGATCACAAAGAGTGTGTCTGATGAAGGCCTGACCAGGGCTGTGGCTTCTGTGGCCAGGCTGACGCTGCTGTGCCCCGAGGCCACAGTGAAGCAGGTTTGTCATCTTGCTGTGGTCAACCTGGGAGCACACCAGTTCCTCGCCCAGATCCTCTGCTCCTTCCCAGCACTGAGCTTCCTGGAGAGCCACAAGGACCCAGGCAGGCCACACAGCCTGGTGGTGAGGTGTCTGGAGGAAGCAGCATGGGGCAAGCTTTCCACGGCGAGGGAAGAGGAGCAGTTCCTTCAGTTTGTGGCCTTTCTCATGCAGCCAGGCTCAGGCACCCCACTTGTGTCCCCTGCAGAGGTGACCAAAGCCTTTGTCCTTCCCTGTTTGAAGTCAGACTCTCCTCAGATCGAGCTGAGCCTGCAGATCCTCAGTAAGGTTTTGGAAATACCATCGTGTTCAGAGGAGCACTGGGTCAAATCCTGCCACCCCTTCCCACTTCTCCTCAGCCTCTGCAAACTTCTGGATGGTTACACCAAATACTGGCATCAGCCTAGGGAGCAGCTCTTCCCTTCCCTGGAGACCAAAGACCTGATCCTGAAGCTGCTGTGCCGGCTGTGTGAGGTGGTGGGGCCAGAGACCGTCCCCTCTGCGGAGCTGTGGCTGCAGTCGCTGGCCTGGCTCCACAGGAGGGTGGCATCCCTGGACTGGACCGTGGGGCTCCGTCTGAAGAAGCTTTATGGGGACCACTTCAAGAACGAGGTCCCAGCCACGCTGTTTGAGATCTGCCCCCTCCCTGAGGCCGAGTGGACGTGCCAGTGCTGGCCGGCCTACGGGCCGGGCAGCGGGCTGCTGGCCTGGATGGAGTGCTGCTGCGTGTCCCCGGCGCTCCGGGACACCCTGCTGGAGCTGCTCTGCGTCAACGTGGACGACCCCGAGGAGGTGAATCTCTTCAGCAAAGGCTTCCTGGTGGCCCTCACCCAGGTGCTGCCCTGGTGCAGCCACGGGGAGTGGAGGATGCTCACGGCCGTGGCGCAGCAGCTGCTGCGGAGGCAGGTGCTACACGTGCCCTACACGCTGGAGTACGTGCAGCACCTGCCCCTGCTCAACCTCCGCCCCTTCGCCTGCCACCTCCAGCTCTCCGTGCTCTTCCTGCGGGCCTTCCAGCTCCTCTGCAGCTCCAGCTGTTCCTCCTGGCTGCCGCCAGAGGCCTGGCTCCACGTGGTGCAGCTCTACTGCGCCAGCCTGACCGACCTGCTGGCCTCCCTCAAGGCCACTGCGGCGGGAGCCCCGTGTCACCCTGCCGAGGACGGCTCCAGCACGCAGGAGGCGTCCTTTGTGTGCATCCAGCTGTTGTGTCACCTGCTGCACGTGGCTGCCATGCTGCCGGCAGGGGGCTGCGGGGAGCCGCTGCTCGTGGTGGCCCTGGAGGCGCTGTCGCTGTACGAGGCGCTCAGCGGGGCCGACGCTTCGCCCTGCGCCGCCCTGCGCAGAGCCAACGAGGAGCACTTCCTGCAGTCCATCACCGGCAGCGTGAGCGACCAGGAGCTGCGCTGCACCCTGCTGCAGAAACTCAGCAAGCTGGGACCACGCCCTGAGCGCTGACAGGGGACCTCTGCTCTGCTTGTAAGAGCTGTAATAAACCCCGTTCTTCTCTTTTGAGTTTTATGTCCTCCCTCGCTGTGTTTTCTGCCACCAGGTGGTGGAAGTAGCCCTATAAAGATGTTTTTTGTCTTGGAGTAACTGGGCACAGCTGTTCTGTGGTTGCAGCCTGGCCTGCTGGCGCTCTGGATTTACGTAGCAGCCTCCAGCACTGAGGAAATCGTTTCCCTCTGGCTCCCTTGCCACCAGCCCTCTCCTAGTCCCAGGAGAATTGCTGGTTTTGCCACGTGCTGCCAGAGGCTGGGAAGCGAGTTGGGTGAGTTCAGGACAGGCAGGAGCCTTTGGAAATCGGTGTGTGCTGCTCCTGCCCGCAGGTGGGGGTGCAGCAGTAACCCCACATGTAACACCCCCACCCAGCAATGAACGGCACGTGGAAGAGCCAGCCCGTGGTGTGACTCAGAGAGGAAATCTTTATTGGTCTCCTGATAGTAAATAGGGCAGTGTTAGTGCAAACTGAGGTGCCTCATTGGCTGGGCTTTTTTTTGTCCTTACATAAGGCACGTTATTCGCAATGAAAACAGTGAGATACAACATCTGTAACGAGTTGTCAGCTGGTCTCGGTGGTTACTGTGACAGAGACGTCTCTGCAACAGCAACCACAGGTCGGAAGAGGCCCTTTTTCTGTCGTTGCACTCCATCCAGAACAATAGCCGTGGTTGGGATGGCATCCAACACCCAAAAGATCCAGGTTTGCCCGAGCTTGGCTGCTGGTTTCAGACAGAATGAAAGGCACAGAGTGGTCACAGGTCTCTGGGTATGAGGGCTGTGCCTCTGTAGTTCCCTGCCCTGGAGCAGGCACAGGAGGCTGCAGGAGGAGGTGGCTGCCCTGGCTGGTGCTGGCTGCAGGGAATGAACTCAAGTGAGCTCTGATTGCACACACCCACAGGGCTCCTGAGCCCCGTGGTGCAGGGTGAGCTGGGGAGCCTGTACCCATTTTGCTGTGACTAAAAGTGGAATGGGCTGAAGTGGTGAAGGAGCAGCTCAGCATCCTGCTCTGGGGTTGCTGTTTCCTTCTGTGCAGCCCCAGTTCTGTCCCTGGCAGCCTCATGGGGGGTGGGATGGGGCTGCAGGGATGGACTGCACAGGTGCTTCCAAAGGCATGGTGCTGCTGAGCTGGAGGGCAGAGCAGGGTGTGCCAGAGGGTTTTAAATACCTGCAGAGGGGGATGCAGGCCAGATAAAAGCAGCTCTGGTTCGGGCAGGGAACACTGCACCCCCTTCCAGGGAAAAGCTCTGCACAGTGCCCTGTGTGTTGGTGAGACCAGGACTTGGCAGGTTCCTGTCCCCATCCTGCCCTGAGACAGCAGAACCATTGCCCTGTCGTGGCACGAGCTTCTCCCCTGCAGCCCTGCTGGGAGCACAGGAGTGCCCGGGGCTGTCACCGCCGCGCTGAGAAGCACCCTCGGGGTAAGTGGCGCTTGAGCAGCGCGGTGCACGTGGCAGGTCCGAGGCCGAACAGGGCTGTAGTGTAGAGCTGAAGTCAGTAAAGGTCCGGAAGGGCTCTGCAGAGCTGTGCTGCAGCTCCAGGCCCGGCTGGGGCTGCGGCAGGTCCGGCACGGGCTCCCCATCCCCGCAGCCGGGGCTGGGCCCGCTCCAGCATCCCCGCGGCGGCCGCGCTGTGCCGGTGTCCGGTGTCAGCCCTGGAGAGGCGCGGGGGGGCTGGGACAAACCCCTCTCGTGTAACCCTCACTTGGGCGCTGCTCAGAGCTGGATCCCAGAAGGAATGTCGTGCTTCCACGCCGGCTCCCACCCCGGCGGGAGGGCACGAGGCACCGGAGCGGCGTGGGAGGAAAACCTTCCTAGCCCGGGCTGGTGCTGCCTGGCACGGCGCTGGAGACCGGAGGCTGCTTCCAGCTCCAGCAGCCCGGCGGAATCGCCGCTCCCGCCGCGCTGGTCCCCGATGGACGGGCCGGGCGCTGCCCCGTGCCGGCCCCCGGCCGTTATCAGCTCCGTTATCTGCTCCGGTGCGCCGGGGAGCCGCCGTAGAGCCGGGCGGCCTTGCGGCAGATGAGCCGGAACCAGTAGAGCTGGGGGGCGATGAGCGAGGCGTTGGCGATGTTGCAGTGCAGGGGGATGCGGAACGGCACCAGGTAGAGCGGGATCCCCACCTGGCGGGCGTAGGCCGCGTACATGAAGGGGAACAGGAGGATGCGGCACACGAAGAAGGTCACCAGGATGAGGATCCCGTTCACCTTGTGCAGGAGCGTGTCCTGCATTTTGAGCTGCGGGAGGAAGGAGGTGAATGTGGGCGGAGCGGCGCCCCGGGGCACTGGAGCAGCGGGATGAGCATTGAGGGGGAGCTGGAGGGTGGGGTGGGAAGGGATGGAGGAGGGCAGAGGGCTGGGGTGGGGTGAGATGAACGTGGTGCAGGGGCCGAGCAGGCAGGAGGAGGCAGCACCAGCCCCCAGTTCCAGGATGCTACTGGGTGTGCTGGTTACTGGGGAAAAAGGGATGGGACGCTGGGAGGAAGGCAGCACTGCAGGGGAGACTGGGGCTGGGAATCCCCCAGCTCAGCCACGGCCTCAACAGGGGCTGAGGGGCCTGGGGCAGGGAAAGGGGATGAACTGCTGTGGGGCTCCCAGCCCTGAGCCCTGTCCCTCCTCACCTACCTGCATGAGGATTTTGCCCAGTGATACAAAAGGCGTGCTCAGCTCTGCTGTGAAGATGCAGCCCACGAAGAAGTCCCCCAGCTCTCCCCTGAAGTGCTAGAAAGAAAGCCAGCACTGAGCACGGGGCCCTCCAGAGAGGGGGCCAGGACCCAGCAGGTCCAGGGGGTCCTGGGCTCCTGCAGCAGCCCCTACCTGGGTGATGGGGGTGAGCACGATGAGGATGAAGAGGTGGTGGGTCACCATCAGCCTCTCCTGCAGCAGGAAGCTCCACACGCTGGCCAGGGAGTGCTTCTTCTCCAGGATCCCCTTCTCCTGGCTCTTGTGCCAGTGGCAGAGGTACATGACATAGATGTCATAGGTCATGTAGGGAACCAGGACCCAGATGTACTCCACAGCCAGCCAGTGCCTGGGGAGGAGCAGCACAGAGAACATCACAACAGCTCCGAGCACCTCGCCATGCTCTGGGAGCTGGAAGAGCCTTTAGGACTGAAGTGGCATTTCAGTGGATTTGAAACTGAAAGAGGGCAAATTTTAAATTTTAAGTCTGTTTGGCTCAGCAGGTACAGGCTGACCCAGAGAAGAGGTACCAGGTACGTGTGGAGGACAGGTCCTGGTGCTGACCCTGCTCCAGCTGGGCCGTGCCAGGCACTGAGCTCAGCCTGGCCAAGAGCAAACACAGCACTAAGGAAGGATCCTGATTAGCCCCACAGCCAAGTCTTTGCTGCACAGTATTTTTTTGGGTCCAGCACCAAGACAATACCTCAGCACAGGTGATCTCCCCCCTTCAGCCCTGGGACTCCCAGAGCTGGTGCTTGGTGGTGGAAACTCCCAATCCTGAATCCTTCCTGTCTGTCACATTGCATCAGCTGGCTGCCCAACCCGGGGAATGTTTGGGAAGCACATGGAGAACTCAAGAGTTAACCAGGGATGAGTGGCCTGGAGTTTGGAGAATGAAGCACCAAATAACCAATATAGGCAATAAACCCCCATGAGGCATTAGTCAGTTGGGAAATAATTGCAGGCAGCTGCCTGTTCCCAAAGCATGTTGGAATCCTGGTTGCACAATCTGGGCAGCAGCAAGCCCTGCTCTGCAGGGACACTGGCCTCCTGAGAAAGTCCTGTGTGAAATCACACTGATTAAAAAAAAAAAATTAGACAAAATCACCCTATGCTGTCGCTTGAAGAAATGTAGCTTGGGGCTCAAATCTCTTTTTGCTCTCCTGCCATCCCAAGAAAAAATTTGTTGCAGGAGTTCCTGTTCCAGATGGAAAGATGTGAGTGGTGGATGAAGCACAGGTGGCAAGTGACAGTGCTTGTAAAACTTGCCCAGGGCTTTGGAGGGCAATTACAGCATCAGCAATATAACAATTGTCTGCCTCTGTAAATAAATTGGCAAATTTTACTGTAACCTTTGTGATGCTTCCTGGCTCTCTGTCTTGCTGTCCTTCTCCGAGGCCCTCCCTGCTGAGCACTGGACTCAATTTCCTCCAGATTCAAAGAAAATCTAGGTCTCTGCCCACAAAGTGTTTGCACAGAGCCCTTGGCCTTGAGTACACCCAGGCAAGCAGACAGCTCCAGGGGAAGGAGGGCTGCTGGCAGCACCTTCTGTCTGTGTGGCTTTGGGATTCAGCACCTGCCTTATCTATACAGCAGAAATTATATTTCAGAGCAAAAAGGTAACTCACAGACTACCTGGGTTAAGCAGGTCTGAGCAATCTGGACACATATCACTGTCTAGAGCAAGGCAGGACAATTCCTACCTGTGTATTGAACACAAGTCAGCTATGAGCAGGGTGGCAGCCCTTCCTAAAAATCACCCCAAAATCGCCCTGTGACGCTCGAGTTCCAGCTCAGTGTAATTATATTCTTCCCTCCTGCAATCTTCTCTGCTAGTCTGGATAATAGCTCTGTTTTTAAGTCTTCTGACCCAGATTAGGCTATCACTCCTCCTGAGAGCCACTTCTGGGCAGTTTATCTCAGAGCACTGAGGGCAAGGCAGCAGGATTTTCCTTCAGAGCAAACCCCATTCTGATTTTACCATTTCTGGACTCTTTCAGAATCCTTTTGGCACACCTCGATGCACCACTAAAATCACTTCTCACCGGGGCTGCTTGACTCTGTAGCAATTTCAGCTTCCAGCAAGGAGACTCCCTACCCCTTCAGAGCTGCTGATGTCTGTATTTTTTCCTCCCATCTTACAGCCCATCCTCTCCTGGCAGAGCCCCCCCAGGCCTGAACAAACCATTCAGGGGGCGTACAGCCAGCACATTGCCCAACTCTCTCAGCCCAAGTAGAGGAAAGAGGAACGTGAAACTGGTTTCCCTCTCCCCTTTGGCAGAGACGCTGCATCCCCGAGCTGGCTGAGCACATCGCTGGCACGGTCCCCGCGGGGCAGCGGGGCTGGCTGGGCTCGGCGTTACCTGTCGTGCACCACGTTCTTGCAGCTGAGCACAACCGTGATCCCCGACACCGTTGCCATCGTGGCTTGCACCGTCGACACCAGCCTGAAACGGAGAGGGAGGAGAGGGGTCACCCCAAAAGTGACCCCACAAGGGCCGAGGCTCGGCCGCGCTGGTGCCACTTCAGACGCCCACTCCGTGCACGCCCCAGGGGCCACTCGCGGCGAGGACGCGTCGGGGGGGCTGTGCCAGGCGCTGCCTCCCGGCGGAATCTTGCCAGGTCCCCTCCCCTCCACCCCCGTGGGTCGGTGGTAGCGCTGCCGGCTGCCCG
>VZRX01011502.1:39160-92757 GCA_013398075.1 Notiomystis cincta | reverse complement strand
CCCGCGGCCGGCTCTGAGCCCGTCCCCGCCGGCTCCGGGCCTTGCTGGGCCCGGGGCGCCCCGGGCTGGCCGTGCCCGGCGTGAGGCAGAGCCCCGGGAGCCCCGGGTGGGCTCGGGCCGTCCCTGTCAGATCCGAGGTGCTGGCGGTGCTGCGGCGTCTGTGTCGCAAATTGCAGACGGGTTTCGTGGTGTGGAAAGCTCCCCAGAGCAGCCCAGCGGCCGTGGCTCGGTTGAAATAAGGATAATCGAAATGCCTTGGCTTGGCTTGTGGTGAAGACACGAGGGTTTTTCCCCCCCAGAGGGTGCGGGCAGTGCCCCGGGGCTGCCGGAGCTCCAGGAGATGGACAGGGTGGGATTTTCGGGGGCTCTGTGCAGGGTCTGGAACTGGGCTCGATCATCCTTGTGGGTCCCCCCAGCTCAGGGTATTCAATGGTTCTGTGTTCCAGTGTTCCCTGAAACCCTTCCTGGCGCTTGGAGCCCACAAAATCCCAGGAGAAGCCAGGGTGGAAGCATGGCTCTTGTCCTCTGTGACTGGGGCTGCAGTGCCTGCAGCCAGCCCTTCCATCTCCAGGGCTCCTCCCTGTAGCAGAACTCTGGGCAGCAGCTCTCTCACAAAGCATCACTCAAATTTTTGTGCTCTCTTGAGTGTTGAGGCCTGTGGGTCACTTTTGGTGGCCCTCCTGGAAGAGCAAGTGAATTGGTAAATTAAATGGCACCTTCTAAAGGGGACCCAGAGCCTGCCCAGAGGAAGAATCCTCTGCACTTACAGACATGATTTTTTGAGCAGTGGAGAGTCCACCACGAGCCTGGCTGAATTATTTTCACAAGCAGTAAAGCTGTAGGAAAATATTCACATCCTGAGCACTGGGAGATGCTGAGGAGACTTTCCAGCTTCCTCCCTGGCACTGCTGAACCCAGTAATCCTGTTGTTCCTGTCAGTGTTCCTTAAGCAGTTTTGGGGCAAAACCTGCCCAGTTCTGGTTAAATGAGCAGAGCTGGCTCAGCTGCCCTGCCGGAAGCGGGGTGGGGAGCACAGGCAGAACTGGTGCCCCACCAAACCTGGGCTGGCATTTCTGAGTAATAGGTTGTGACAAACTGCTGGGAGTGACAGCTCTGCAGCTGCTCCAGCTGCCTGCAGCACTGATCCCTATCTGCAGTCTGAGTGCAGTTCCTGATCAGCCTTTGTCTTCTCATCTCACCCTCTTGTTTCATCTGCTCTTAATACTTGTGGAGGTTTGGGGTTTGTGGAGATGGAGTGTGAGCTGTGAGCAGGGCAGGCTGTGTGTGATGCTGCATTTTCCTCACTCACCACCACCTCAGGCATGGTTTGGTGCTGCCTCCTTCTCCTCAGCCACAGGAGTGACTGGGAAAGCTGCCCAAGAGGGCTGGGTCAGGCAGAATTTGCTCTTCTCTCACAGAATCACTGCAAAACATGTGAAACAGCATAAATGCTTCACATGCCCAGGTGTGAAGGCTGTCACTGAGCTGGGGGATGCTGTGGGGTCAGCTCTGCTTTTGCCAGGTGGGGTGTTGGCCATGGAGTGCAGAGCTGATGGCTCTGTAAATGTGGAACAAATACCAAAATCATGGAATGCTTTAGGTTAGAAGGGGCCTTAAAGACCATCTCATTCCTTCCACACCTTCCACCATCCCAGGTTGCTCCAAGCCTCATCCAGCCTGACCTTGAACCCTTCCAGTGGTGGTACAGCCCCAGCTTCAGCGTGGCAGCAGAGAAGGGAAAGCACCACCCTTCAGTCTGTGGGGACAGAAAGCAAAGCCTGGCAGTTGTGTGTGTATTGTTTGAACTTCTGAGGAGAGATGAGATCTGTTTGCACCACAGCTGCTCTTTTCCCCCTTCCCAAATCACTCAGCAGGTTGTGTTTCTCTCCCTCTCCTGTGAAAAGTAGCAAACCCGAGTCTCCAGGGAACTTGTACAACCACTCCTTAATTCATCACGTTTCCTATTACACGGCTGTGGAAAGCAAACCCTCTGTCTGTCTGTCTCCCTGGGGCCTGGCAAAACTCTTGCCAAGAGCAGGGCAGAGCCTCAGCACTGGAGTTTGTTCCCAGACAGCAGCAGAAGCAGCAGGATGGTTTGGGATACATGATGGATGAATGGCTTGTGTGTCTTGGGAATTCCTGGATGGGTGTGCCAGGGCTGTATGTGGAATCATGCCTGTGAATTATCTGTGTTTATCTAGGCTGATATCCACAGGAATTTTGGGAGGTCAGAGCTCTGCAGAGCAGAGCCTGGCCACTTGTTAGAGAAATGCTGTGAAACACAACTGGGAGCGTGTCCTGAAGGAATCAAAAGTAGTAGAAACCGTGTAAAGTTGCAGAAATTACTGGTGATGGTTGATTGTGTTTGTTTTCCTGCCTCTCTCCAGGTATTTCCCAGCCAAGATCCACTGGACAGAGCAGATTTCAATGCTGTGGAGTACATTAATACTCTCTTTCCCACTGAGCAAGTGAGTAATGCTCCAAATACTCTCAGACTTTACTTTTACACTTTTACTCTCAGATTTTACTTCCACCCTTTGCTATCAGGGTAACCTGACAGCAAATGACCAAAGTAGTGTTTAAACCTGTACCCAAACCTTTTCTTTTAAATGCTTAGCTCAGGAAACCAAGCTTTAACAATAATCACTTCTTAAATTTGCAGCTCACAGGGTTTGCTGTCATCACATGGTCTCTTTCCACCCAGTGCTTGCTGCAGTTAAAGTCCTTTGCTTTGATCTGTAGAAATAAATCAGTTTTCTGTATAGATGGAGTAAATTTCATAACTTGCCACATGTCAGTCATTGGTGAGTTCCTGGGGTTTTCAGCCACATCAGGCAGGTGTTGCCTGTGCAGTGTCACAGGAGAGTTTGAACCCTGTTGTTGTTCCTTTGGAGAGTGAAAGAATGAGCTTGCTGTTTTCCCTGCTTTGTGTTCCCAGCCCCAGGGGCAGTTTTGGATTAACCTCTTGCAAAACAGAGACCTTTCTCCAGCTGAAGTTTGTGTTGTGAGGCCACTCCAACCTCTGCCATGTCTGAGATGCTCTGCAGCACTGGTGGTTTTGGCTTGCAGCTTTTTCTGGTGGTGTGGCTTGGCCTTTCTCCCTTTGCCAGCAGTGAAGAGCTGTTTCCCCAGCAGTGCCTTCACTGCATTTCCTTCCAGCCTCTTTTCTGGTGTCTGGGCTCTGCAGGGGGGTCTCAGCCCGAGGGCAAAGGCTCTGTCCCCATCCCCTCTGCCCACTGGAGGTCACTGTCACACAGTTTTGCTGACAAAGGACAAGGCAGAGCTCAGGGATGGGGGAAGCCCTGAGGCCTGACCTCCTTTTTCTGCTCTTTGTGATGTGACACAGAAGCAGCTGAGTTGTTCAGTCTCAGTTCCCCCACCTGTAAAACAAAGCCATTGCTCTCCTCCTCCTCAAATGCCCTCTGTGATGAAGTGTTTGGGATCACAGCTGACATATTCCTCTATAAAACATTCACCATTTCACTTCTCCCTGATTTTTATTTTTGTTTTTATGTTCCAGTCTTTGGCAAACATCGATGAAGTTGTGAACAAAATCAGATTGAAAATAAGGTAAATATTTCTCCATTTCATTGCATCTCAGGTGGCCTGGTCTGGTTGTCACCAAGGCTTCATAAATGCAGCTTTTGTGCTACAGCTGACAGGACTTAGCTTGTTTAAAAGGCATGGATAGGATCAGCCTCAAGTCTAATAGTGGCACACAGACAATTATTATAATTTTCTATATTTCACCTCTGTTATGTGCCCTTCAGGGTAATGGGTTCCAAAGTGCAGCTTTGAAAAACAACCAAGAATCAAAAAGTATCAAATTTTACTACAGTTGGAAGGCTGAGATAGAAAACTACCCAAAAGACCCAGTTGCCAAGAATTTATTGTTTGTAGGGTCAGAATATCAATTGTAAAAACTCTCATTATGACTTTTCTTGTCATTATTGGTCCTGAAAGTAAAAAATAAACACAAATATGCATGAAATACTTGATTTTCTGTGCTGGCTGATATTGCCAACATGAAATGATTGAGACAGCACTTCAGCATGTGGGAAGTTGAAATGCAAACAGACAAGGGAGAGCTGACAATATTGCTTAAGGGAACAGGAATGCAAGAAATCCTGGTTAAATTAGGAAATGGATTCTTATTTTTGCAACAGGACTTTTAAATTATGCAAGATAGTGACATTGAACAGAGAGGGAGGGGGGAAATAATTTAACATTGGTAACATCAGGTTTTTTTAAATTTATTTTAAATTGGTTCTGTAGCTGTTGGGATTCCCCCAGGAGTTTGGGTCAGGCTCACAGAGGCTGAATTTGTGTCCTTTTCTGCAGGAGGTTGGATGACAACATTCGAACTGTGGTGAGGGGACAGACCAACGTGGGACAGGATGGCAGGCAGGTGGGTGCAGCCAGGGCCTCTCAGCTTGGGAAGTGAAGAGGAATTGATTGGAAGGTCAAAAGCAGGAGGCCTGTGTGCCACTGTGAAGCTGATGATAAAACAAGCAGCACTGAAGAGGTACAAGTACATTTGATCCTGGGAGGGGATCAATACCAGGCTGTTTGTCCTCTTCACTGAGCTGTGTGCTGAGGTATCCTGAGCTGTTGGACACTGTGCTGATCATTCATCTCAGAGCTCCTGCTCAGCCCTCAGGTTTTCACTTGTCTGGCAGTTGTGTTTGCTGGCAGCACAGTATTGGTGAGCACAGCCATGGCTGCAGGGTTGTGAGTGCTCAGCTTGGCCCCTGTGCCAGCTGATTTTGAGGTGTCACCTGGTGTGGCCCTGTTTCCTCAGTGACTTCTTGATACCAGCCTTAAGACTGGCAGGGGGAATGACCCTCTCCATTTTCCCCTCCTTGCTGTCACAGGTGGCCTGGTCTGGTTGTCACCAAGGCTGTGACCACTGTCACTGCAGTGGTTTCTGTTTCTAATCCCATCTCTGCCACAGGGCCCATGACCTCAAGGGAATTTTTTAACCTGTTTGTGCTTTTGTGTTGTGCTTTAGAGAAACATGAGAGATGCTCACCTCTCCTAGCAGAAATAGTTTAATCATGGATGTATAAAAACTCCTATTAAAGTGGGGATGTGCTTGGGATGTGGCTTACCTGGGAGTGGTGCTGCCTGTAATTACTGTGCAGGAGGGACACAAGGGATCAGGTGGGGAGGCAATTACAGAAATTGAGGAGGGAGTGGAAACTGGTGCAGTGCTTGGAGAGTTTGGCTGTGACTGGAAAGCTGTTGTAGCCTTTTGGGCCCATTTTAAAGGATAAATTCTCTGAGAAGACCACAAAAGAGTGGGATTGAGAAGAGCTGTGGGTGAGAAGTGCCTTGGGAACAGGGTGAACACCAGCAGTGCCATGGCCAGCTGTGCCTGGGGGGTGCCAGGAGCCTTTCTGTGCTGTGCAGATTGGCAGGCTTTGTTCAGAGCTCTGTCCTGTGCCTGTGCTTTCTTACTCTTCCATCCCTTTGAAGTTCTCCAAGGCATGGACAGATGGACCTGCACAGTGTCCTGCTCTGAAGCACCAGGAGAGCAGAGCTCTGTGCTGCCTGTCCTTTAGTTTGGTTGTTAAAGTCCTGACTAAATAAAACCCTTCAGGTGTGTACATGTGTACCCATGCAGGACATATTTCAAGTGGCCTGGAGCTGCAGTTAATCACAAATATTCTTGTATTTAGCTGTGGATTTTCCTGTTTTCCCTCATTTTGCTGCTTTGCAAAGTAGAAGCAAACTTTAAGGCAGATGCCAGAGCTTGCAGTTGCATGGGCTGAGGCCAGACAATCTCCCAGGAGCACAACTGTTGTTTGTTACTTTGGGATCCTAGCAAACACTGAAACCATTCAATTATTTAAAGTGTTACTTCTCTGGGAAGAAAAATAGATTGATTCTGAAATGCTTTGATCTTTTTCTTTCTATGTTTCCAATCCAAACCCATCATTTCATACCTGGATGTACATTTTATATGTGACTTGCTAGGACCAGACTGTTGGAGTGGCAGGACTTGGCTGGCTCTTGGAAGTTTAAAGCAGTGAAGGAACATCAGCAAGCTCAGATCTTGGAGCTCAGCACAGGAGGTCACCTTACAGTGCTGGGGAGCTCCTGAATGGCATTTCAGGTTGAGATTTTTATACATTTGTCACCCCAGAATCAGAGGAAGCCTAGAAGAAACATTTGCTGTCCCTGCCCTGTGTCCCCTGAGTGTCCTGGGTCTGTGTGGGGGAGGGAGGCAGCCCATTTCACATGACCACCCTGTTGATAGCAGATTGTGGGGGTGAAAACCTTGTTTTCCAGCTTCAGCTGCCTGTTCCTGGGCTGAAAAGTGCCTTTGTTTTACCAGCATATTCTCAGGGGAATCAAGGACACTTGGAAATGTTTTTATAGAGCAAGAGGCCTGACTTCTCCCACTTGGAGAGGAAGGGTTTTATTTTCCAGGGCATGGTAAAAAAACAGTTTTGAAACAGCTGAAAACAAGGTGCTGTTAAGGCAAGTCAGTGCTGTGCTTGGAAGGGACTTGGTGTTGCTGTTTTCCATATTTACTTTTTCTGGTAATTTGGTCCCACAGCAGAATTAAGTTCTTTCTTCTACTGATCTTACATTCCTGCTAAATTTGTAGGAAATTTGTATCCTCCAGACCAGTATTTCCCTGGAAAATTGGATTGATACATCCACATGGAGAGATAGTATCATCCTGTGAGCCTCACCCTTGGGCAGCCCAGGATGAAGATCATTATTGCAATTTATCATCATAACCACAACTGCAAACCACCCTCAATTAGTAAGGAAACAGTTGGCAACCAGCTCTTGCAAGAGGTTTGAAACCAAGCTTAAAAGCAACCACACCAGTGAGTTTAATCTCTAATCTTCTTCCATTTGTAACTCTTGCCATAAGAGATGTCTCCAGCCTCTAGTGCACAGTACTTGCAGCAGGAAAAGCCCAGAATTTTTTGGAAAATTCCTCTCTGTTGATTTCCATCCCTTGACACACTGAGATCCAAGAGGAACGCTGCAATCCATGGTGTCCTTGAAACCATGTGCACTTAAATAAAAGTGCATCTGAACTCTGATTTTACAGCTGCTTCAATTTCAATGAGAGCTCAGAATCCTGTGTAATTTAACTGCAGGATTGGGCCTGAAAGGTGTTTTGCAAAAACCTCTTCCCTTCAGTCACATTCTCTCCTCACAACCCCTGATACAAACTGTGGCCAGTGTTTGCCAGCGTTGCCTGACTGTGTTGTGTTGGAGATGTCTTTGTCTGAGGGGTAAGTAACAGTTAGAATAAACATCCTTTCAGTCTCTTGACTTCCTTCCAAAGGAAACACAAACCTTGGATGCAGTGGCAGAAGGAAAAAAAAACATTGTTTAAGTCAAAGCAAGCCAGGAGGGGATTCTTTGCTGAATCCCAGCCCTCAGCTGTCCCTGCTGGTCCATCCCTGCTGCCCTTGCAGGTGAGGCAGCACCTGGAAAGCTCAGCCTTGGCTTTCCCATCTCCTGTCAGCCAGAGCTGCCCAAAAAATGGTTGGGAATCTCGTGCAGGCACTGGATTCAAGTGCTGCCCAGATTACTGAGGTTTATCATCAGCCTACCCAATCTCTTTCCTACAGACCAGTGATCCAGGCAGGTTCCTGGAAGACAAGCTGAGGTTATCAGCCTTGGGGTTTTTTGGAGGAGAAGAGGTTATTTACCAAGTGAGCCCAGCAAAGAGCTTTCCCTGTCTTGTGGAGGAGCCTCGTTGAGAGCTGCACCTTCCCAGCTGTCCAGGAGAGGGGAGCCCAGCCTCGGTTTTGAGAGCAGGATAAGGTTTTGCTGATAATTGACGGCGAGGGAGCTCTGCCAGCAGAGACAATCTGGGTAGTGCTGCTTGTTCCTGTCCCAGTCAGAGGAATCTAAATCCCAGCCTGACCCACTGGAATACGGAGTGTGCAGCTATGGAAATGTGTTCTCCCTGCTCCTTAAGGGGAAAGGAGACCTTAGGGAGAGGAAGTCCAAAATCCTAATTGCAGATCCAGCTGCTGTGCTCCCCGTGATGGAGTCTCCTGTCCTGTCTGGCTGGGATAATGTTTGGGATGACACTTCTGTGCCCCTCCTGAGATGATGGAGCAGGGCTCTGAGGTGAGCTGTAGCTATGAGAAGGCACTTCAGTAAGAAATTTTCATGTAAGAGCAGCTTTTTGTAGTCTGTCAGCTTTTAAACTGTTCCCCAAACAGTCTTGCTCACGGACACGTGTGTGTATGAATTAGCAGTGAGGTGTCTGAAAAAACAGATTCTGAGTCTAAAAATAAAGGCCATCAAATAGATGTGGCCCCAAAAGAGTTATTTAAGCAGCTCTAAAGACAGGAATGCTCCCTTTTCCACAAAGCAGAACGTTTCCCAGTTCAAAGCATCTGCCTTTTTGAAATTTTGCCCTAGAATTTCCTCCAAATGCAAAAGCCTTAAAATAGTCTGGCTCATTTGGCTTCCCCTTCCTGGTGCGATATTTCAGTAAAATCTGCAGACAATGCCCTGAACCTCAGAAATTATCTCACTAATGATCCTTTTATGGGAGGAAACAACAGCCGTGGGTGGAACATTCCTCTGTAGGGCGTAACAAAATTTTCCTTGGGAGTCCCAGACTTGGACTATTTTGGATGCCTTGGGAGAGGCTGAGAATGCAGGAGCTGCTGTGGTTCAGTTGTAACAGTTTCTAGGGAGCCAGTGCTATGCGATTTTTCCTCTGGAAGGGTTTTGTTTTTTTCTCAGAGCTGCTGCTGCTGCTGCTGCTGCTGCTGAAGTGGAGTGTGGGCTGACCTTGCTGAGAGCTGCAGTCCAGTTGTGGCATAATTTCCTCCCTGCCCTAGGGTGTAGTATAAAAAGTTCCCATAGATTTTTCCACTGAGCGTTTAACGCTCTCCGTACGGTTGGGATGTGTCACTCCTCAGTTGTGTTTATTGCTGGAGCTTCTGGGTGGACTGGCTGTAATTTTTTTGACAGTTGCTGACATGCCTTTACTGGTTGTTTGGCTGAAGCTGTTTCACCTATCAGACTTTTGTCCTTGTAATAAGTAGCCTCTGTGTTTGCTGGTTTAACCCTTGACAGTGTCTGTGCAACCAGGACGAGGTGCCTGGGTGGGTAAAGGTGAGGTTAACTTCAGTTGAAATCCATTTTGGAAAGAGTCAAGAGTCCCAGATGGACCCCAAATGGATTTGTGGCTTGGTAGTTTGAATATGAATAAAACCCAGTAAACTTCTTCCTGTTATCTCTGGTCCATCTTTCCCTTCCTGCCCTGTGCACACAGCATGCATAAATGACTGAAGTTGCATCAAATAAGGACTGTGTTTGAAAGAAAAATGTGGCTCATTGCTTAATGTGTCTGACTCCATTAGGGTCTGCCTCAATTAGTGCTAGAACAAAGTTAACTGTTAACTAGAAGAGCAAATGGATGTGCCTGGGCTGGGAAAAGCTTTGGATGTTTCTCATGGCTGAAGATACTGGCTGATAACTTGGATTGCTTTGGTTGGCTCCTTCTCTGTTTTGCTCCATGAAAACAGTGATATCTTTTCTTTCTCATAACTCCAGCAGTACAAGAAAAGGGATGGCAGCTGCTGTGATCAAATAATAGGAATATATCCTTGCTGCCCAGCCTGAGCCCAGACAGTTCAGTTGGCCATCCCATCTTTTGGTCAGCCAGGGCTGTCCTTTCTCCTGGCATGTGGAAATCAACATCTGGGCTCTGCAGCTGTGGGGAGACTCTGCCTGCCCTGCCCTGGGTGTGCTGCAGTGTCTGGCAGTGTTTAAATCCCTGGAAGGAGGAGGCTGTGTCAGGCAGAGAAAAATGCCCACAGGTTGTGGGTTTGACAAGGTCATAGCTGGAAATATGTGAAATCCTCCCTTGGTTTTTCTTTTCTTTAAACAGAGATCAGGAAACACTTTGCAGAATCAATACAGGGAGGAAGGAGGAGATGAAGATGGACAGTGAGCAGAAGAAGAGAGGGATGCAAGTGCTGCAGGGGGCAGTGAGAGCAGGGTCCTCTGCTGCTTTTCTGAGCAGTGTCCTGAGCCCCAGGACAGCTGGTGGGTGGTGTCCCCACAGTCAGTGGCTTGTCCCCTGCAGCTCCTCGAGGGCTGGGTACAGGCAGTGTCAGCCTGGCAGGCAGGGAGGTGGTTTTGTGCTCTCTTTGTATAAACCTGCTTAATAATCAGCACTGTTGCTTCAGCCTCTCTCCTTTACCTCCACCTCCTCGTGTTGTGCAGGTTGTGTTTCACGCTGAACTGAGGCAGTCAGTGCCTGCACATCTCCTACCCTCAGCACTTTCCTACCATTAATTTATTTATTTAAGCACATGCTCACTTCCAGCCATCAGATTCCAGTGCTGCTGCCCAGGTTTGGCTCACATGGGAGGTGTTGATGTGCCCCTGCTGCTGGGACAGCCCTGACTGTCATAAGCTCTTAACAACTAATTAAACCTAAGTCTCTGAAATATTTAGAGGCTATTTTGTGTCACAATCCCTGATGTTGTGAGCACCATCTTTCAGTTATATTCATTCTCTCCTGCCTGGCTAAGCTTTATCTCCTGGATTTTTATGAATGGGTCATTATTCTGAAATGTGAGCATATGAAATATGACTTGTGTTAGATTTCAATACCTTTTAAGATGGTGAATGGATTGGGGTTAAATATGGCATTTTAAGCTGTGTGACTTTATATATTTTATGAAAAGTCATGCCACGGATTCTGTAAGGCTCCAGCTGAGTGATTAAAGTCCCATAATACTATTTTGTAACCCATGAATAATAAGCAGGAGCTGAGCTGCCAAAATAAATCAAAAGTGAGTTTCATTCAGAGTCATTTCCCTAGTGAATTGTGACAGTTGGACAACGTCCTTCCCTTGTAGAGACACGGAGCTTTTTCTAGCCCAGAACATGTTCAGTGAACAGGGTTTCAGGTGAATGGCATGCCAGGAAGAAATAGTGCTGTTTATTCTCATTCTGGCATAACTTTTGCCATCTGCTGCAAGGCAGGAGCAAGTCTGAGCTTGACCTTGCCTCGTGCTTCAGTGGGGATGTTCCTGTCCTGCAGCCCGAGGCTGGGAATGGGGTTGTGTTTGTGCTGGCAAGAGGCAGGTGCTGGTGTTGGTGGCATTGAATGCAGTGCAAGCTGCAGACTGTGACCAGTCCTGTGTGCCTTAGATGCCAACAAAGCAAGAAACCCAGCCTGAAAATTCCAGCAGGCAGGAGGTCGTGTCTTACTGTGGATATTTAATTTTTCCCCCTTTTTTGTCTTTTTTGTTGTTGTTGTCTCACATTTTTGGTGCATGGTCATGTTTATTTCAGCTGTGTTGCTTCCAGGCTCATGGCAGGTAAACTTGCAGGATTCCTGCTGTGATTGTCCTTTCCCCCCATTTATATTTCCCTTTAAAATCTTAACCTGTGTTGGTTTTGGCTGGGCCAGAGAAGGAGCCCCACATTTGTGGTAAAAATTAACTCTACCCCAACCCAACCCAGCATATGAGCATGGATATGGATCCATCTTGCAAAACCTGATGTAACTGGAGAGGTTGCTAAACCTACTCCCCACAGAAGTCAAGCTCTGGTGTTGCAGATGTGGCTCTGATGTTGCAGATGTGGCTCTGATGTTGCAGATGTGGCTCTGATATTTCAAATACCACCGACTGCAGTGTGCAAACACATCAGTCATTCACAGACTTCATTCCCAGATAAATTCAGTGTGTTTTCCCTCTGATCAGAGACCCAGGCAGCTCCAGGACGGAGTGAGGGTGAGCAGCCTCAGCAGGGACACTCAGGGTTATCCAAGGCCCTGCAGTTCAAGGTGTGTCCTTGACAGGAAGGTGCAGCAAACACCTGCAGATCAGGGTGTCAACAGGAATGCAGGGCAGACACTCACACCTTGGCTATTCTGAAAGAGATAAGGGCAATAATGAGAGTCTGCATGAGAGTTTTTGCTACCTGATGATAGTGTTTAGTGCTGGGTGTGGGGTGGGGCTGTGGCTGCTCACCTGCCACGTGATGAAGCTGTAGTAACTCCCCGAGAGGCCCAAGCCTGATGGAGCTCCAGAGGCTTTGCTTTCTAGCTTGTGCAATGCCCACAATTAGCATTTAAATGGCCACACAGCTCTGGTGCTGTAAAACCCGTGTAAAATTACTCTCTGGAGCAAGAACACTCAGTCCTCTGTCACAGCACATCAGCAGCTTTGTCGTGGTGCAGACAGCCCTGTGCAGGGCTGGGTGATGCAGTAAGAACTGGCAGCTCAGAGAGGTGCTGGACCAGCCCAGGGGTGCAGTTCAGGAGTTAAGCTGCAAGGTTTTGGCCAAAACTACCTGAAAATCACCTCTCACTTCACCCTGTGTGTCTGTCAGTGTTTGTGCAGCTGTTGAGAACGTGGGGTTTGATTTCTAGGCACGATTTGGGGTTAAGTGAAGGGGCAGTTACAGCAATTTTGAGCTTCGTGCAGTGCCAGATGTAATCTGCTGATATAAAGTGTCCTGTGCAGCCTGAGTGGTTGGGGTTGGAGCTGATGACACAAAACTCTCTTCTTCAGTGACAATTGTAGTAGTTATGTACTATTTGCTGAACTCCCAGGGTAGAAATCTGCTCAAATCAAACCCCTTCAGGTTTGTGTGCTCAGGGAAATCAGCTGGCACCGTCCTGTGCTGAGAAAAACCCAGGCTTCAGCTGCCATGGTTTAGCCCTGGCTGTAAAACTGAAGGTTTTTCTCTAAAATGAAATCAATCTGAGAATCGAAGTAAATTTCCCCCCTTCCTCAATCTGGAGGGACTTGTTTGTTTGAGGTTTCAGCAGCAGAAATTGTGAGGCTGGTTCCAGCATGTGAGGATTTCTTTGAAATCTCCACAGCTGAGGCTCCTCAGAGAATTGGGGATGGGAACTTATTTTTAGTCGTGGTCTAGATTTTCATTGATCTGGGCTGTAAGTGTGGCAGCAAATGAAAGAAGCATTAACACTCATATTCAAGAGCAGGGACCAGGCCAGGAGCATTAAATTCTCAGCATCATGACCACAGCCCTATTTGTAACATTAAAAATACATTTGGATGCTGTGAATTTGGCAGATGTCAAGTGTCTGTAAAACACTTGGTAAGAGGGCAGCTTTCTGATGTGAATAACAACATTCAATTGAACTGTATATTGGCTGGAATCAAATAAAAATAGCATGTTTCTAGCACAACACCAGCAAGCAAATAGAAACCATGGAGGTATTTTAACCATTACTGAGGAAAAAAACAGTGTTAGTTCAGTAAATCCCCAAGCAACGAAACTTCATCTGAAAATTTGCTTTTTCCCCCAGTTCAGTGACATTTTCTAGTAACACACAGGTCTCTTAATTCCTGTTTGCATATTTCCTGGTATTGAAATATTTTTCTTGCACAAGATTCCTGATAAGATGCATAAAGAGGTGTTTAGAAATTAACACACCCACTAATGAGCTGCTGGTTGATGGAGTGATGTGACAGCTCTGTACCTAGGCTGGGAGGGGAGGAGGAGGCCCTGTCCATCTGCAGCACTGCAGGGATTTGCAGAGACTGACTGTAATTCACTGGGCTGGGGGGTTTTTTTTGGCTGGAGTAATTGTTGCTAACACTGTTTTGGTGTGTATGAATGTCAGCCTGGTACTGTAAGTCACTGGAACATAACCTTTTAAAGAGTGCATCACTTCCAAATTTAACAAACAAGTCTTGTCCCACCTCTCACTTGGGTTGTTTTCTTCCCTCTTTTTTGCTGCTTGGAAGGTCTTGAGTGAAAAGGTGGCACAAGGAATGATGTGTGGTGTGACCTTAGGAGTTGCCTGGGACAATGCCAAGGAAAGCTGTTTTTAGGCAGTCTCTCAGTGGTTCATGATTTACCTCTGCTCCCTATTGTTTTACACCGGTGCCTTTGGAGGCTTTTCCTGTCACATCTCAAGGTGAAGGAGGTTGCAGAGCTGTGGCTGATTCATGGGCTGTGTTTTTCCCTCCAGCTTTGGAGAATTTGGCAAACAGCAGAGCTGCTCACTGGGCTGCCCAGCTTACCTGAGCTCTGGTTTTCCACCTCCTGTGGGTGCTTTCTGCATCTCCTCTCTGCTGCGAGCACAACAGCTCCCACTGCATAACTGCTGGCTGGAAAAACACATCGTGGCCTTAAACTGGGGGATCCCAAATTGTGGTTTGGGATCTTGCTTCTGCTGGGAAGTGCCTGCAAGGAGCCCCTGGAACCAGGACATCCCAGTCCCCTCCTGCATCCAGGATGTCTCGGACACACTACACCTCAGGAGGAGGAATGTGATCCGTGGCTCAAGTCCTGTCCCAAACACTCTGTCTGGGGCCTCTCCCCCCGTGGCTGGTCCTGCCCTCTTTGCTAAATTTACAGTTGTCAGAGCAGTTGGGAAGCCCAGGGTCAAACACTCTGAGAAAGCCTCGGACGCCGCTGACCGCTGGCTCTGCCTCCCAGCAGCCCAGCCCTCCCCAGGCCGTATTTCTCAGCTGGTGCTGGGACTCAGGGGTTGCATAAAGTTGAATAAATAATGCTGATGGGTTAATTGTAGCTTGCAGGCTCAGCTGTTGATTAGAGTCATATGGTGTTTTTCCAGCACGTCGCAACCTTCGTTTCAACATCCTCGTTTCGTATAACCACAACAGATTTTGTCTCCAGCCTCTTTATTTATTCGTGGTCCTCTGCCCCCAGAGTGAACTGCTGGTGGAGGGAAGGAAATGCAATAACTTCACTCCTGGTTGCTGTTTGGGGTGTGTACATTTACATGTTTCCCAGTTGCACTGGTGAGGAAACCAATAAATTAGTAACACCAGGTGAACCCTGTGCCGGGCCACAGCTGGGAGATCACTGCCTGTCATCCATCATGGGAACCAGATAGTCTGGCATAAAAGCAGTTCCTATCCTCCTGATACTGTTTTTCCTTAGAATTTCTGTCCAAAATCAACCTATTAATAAAACAGTAACAAAAGCAGTAAGAAAATACTTTTGAAATCCATGATTCACTATTTTAGCAGGAGCAGAGTGTGAAGGGAAATGCATTTTTTCCAATGAAGTGTAGCCTTCAACGTGGCTGTGTTTTCCCCTCTCGTTTTACAGCTGAAATAATAGTTATTAGTTACATTAATAAACTTCTGTATTACACCTTGAGCAATTGGACCTGCTTTCATGCCCTAGATGTTGGTTTGTTATCCCCTAATAACACCATTCATTAAATAGGTGTGTTTTCTTATACTTGAAGTTTGTTTTTCTATTTGCTTTACTCTACAGTGACTGAGAAGGTGATGGGTTTCTTTCATTATTGGTTAATTTTCTTTATTTGCTTCTTCTACACACATTTGCTTCTTAGGTGCTACAGTTAGAATGTACAACAGAAAAAAAATTCATTGATTTCTTTAAACTGTCTTCTGGTTCTTTTTAATTGTAGATGTGCATGAAATAGCAGTTTTTATTCAGTTCTGAACTTCTCACCAGATCTGTCTGACAGGGCCCTGCTGACTTAAAAAAAATAGATTTTTACATAGTGTTACTTTTAGCAAATGTTCGAAGAAATGTTTTCATCTGTAAATGTAAATGACACAAATTATATATTCATTATATAAATATATATCTAATATAATGAATTAGTCTGTTCTGACTCATGTAAGGAATATACAGCTTTTTTGGGGGAGAATAGATACAGATTTATGTCTTAGTGGCTAAGCAAATATTTGGAAGAAAGTTTTAAGGAATGAGACAAGTGTTTATGAGCAATTCTGATTTACTCAAGTTTGCTGTTGAGTTCCCTGTATGTTTTTTTTTTTTATTTTTTAGCAGTTATGGAAATGTTTCCCCTTCTCTGAGGGATGTGATGCAGGACTGGAACAGAACAGCAGCTGCTGTTTGGTCTCTCCCCCCATCCCAGCCACATTTCTCACAGCAGCAGGAGACCACAGTCCTTTAATTCATCAGATGGGGCAGAGCACATGTCTCATTTGTGTTTTTCCAGAGTTTTTAAGGAGGTAAAAGTGTCAGGACCAGGTGATGACACCAGCTTGCCTTTTTTTTGGCAGGTTTAAGTGCTCAGGGACAGAATCCCGTTTTCCTCTGCTCAGAGTTCCAGGGGCAGTTTTTTGGTGGGGATTTTGCCCACCCTGAGTGCTGCTTTCCACTGAGCAGCAGGAAAAGATTCTTCACCTGCTTTCCTGTAAAGAGTCTCTGCTGGTTTTAATCACAATATTATTAAATATCACCATTAGAGAAATAGGTTCTTTGAAGGAGCTCTGAATTCCCTGGGATCATGCAGAAAAATTAGCATTTGCCATTAGTGCTGAAGCAAAGGGAAGCAGCAATTGGAGCCTGTAAAGAATTTCAGGATGATTTTTTAACTTTATACAGACCTATCCAAAGCTCAGACTCTGCAGGACAGTTGCTGCTTGCTTAAGAGCCCACTTGAGCAATGTGCTGCAGGTCTGAGTGCAGAGACAGAGCTCAGTATGTTGAAAAGAGCATTCTTTGCTCCTTTGCTTTGCATTTAATCCACAAACATTTAAATGGAGGAGAAAATTTCATTCTCAAAGGTGGCTGGAGCCCAGGGAGAGGCTGCTGGGGGTGTTCAGCCCTGGTACAGCCACCCTGCAGCTCATTTTTGTGTGTTCATGTCCCTCATGAACATCTGTGACACCAATCAATAAAGTGTTAACTTTCACATGATCCAGAAGATATTTCAGAGGAGACTTTCCCCCCATCCCCACCCCCTCTGGAAAATGAATTATAAACCATCTCCAACTTTTATACTTTTATTATAACCCAGCTATATTCCAGCAAAAGCTCTTTGGCAGATAGTTTCCTCCTCCATTTCCAAATGAAGATGTGTTAAATTTATTTGCTGCAGGAACTTGTAGCTTGTGCTGTAACCTTGGTCATGGGACTGGATATAAAAACAGAGGGATAGAAGCCCACTGAACAGCGGGAAACAAAGTGGAGCTGGAAATGTTATCAGGCTGGGAAGGCAAAACGTGTTGGATTACTCCAGAAGGCAGATTTTGGACATGTGATTTTGGACATGTGGCTTCGCTCACTCAGTCCACGTGTGGTTCACACTGGTTGTGTGAGGTCAGGCTGTGCCACAGTTGTAGAAAAGGGACCAGGTGCCCCAAGGAAATAGCACCAGAATCCAGGTGAGATCCATTTCCTGGGCCCCACCTCTTCACCTGCCAGAGCTGTGCTTAGACAGAGCCATTCCTGCTGCAGGTGGGTGGGAGGGGGGCTGAGCTGCTCATTCCAAAGGAATCAACATCATGTTTCCCCCGGCTAATTCAGCAAGGGGTTTGGGCAAGCACTAAGTGTTCTATATGTGTATTTTTTATTTATAATTAATGATGAGCATAGAGGTCTTGTGGGGGTTTCATTTTTCTGCTCTAAATATGTGTTGATCAGGAGTAAGTTCTACCTATTTTTCCACACTTTGTAACCTTAAAGAGCTGCTTTCATAGAATATCTGGATGAAATTTTGCCAAAGTGTTGTTGTAAAATGGATGCTGAAACTCTGGCCCACTCAGGTTCAATATTCCAACATTATACATTGATTTTTTTTGCTGTGCTGCTGATATTTTCTTTGTGAGAAAGCTGCTCCCCTCCACTGCCCCAGCCCCAGGGACTGTTAAGAGCAACTGTGTATTTCTTAGAAAGGTGAAAACTGACTGCAGATTTTCTTTCCACTCTGACCTCGTTTCTTTTCCAGGCCCTGGAAGAAGCCCAGAAAGCCATTCAACAGCTCTTTGGTAAAATTAAGGATATTAAAGACAAGGCTGAAAAATCTGAACAAATGGTGAGCAGCACTTTCTTTCTGGCCTTCAAAAGGGAGGGAACACCGACTTTTCTTGTCAGGAACATTTTTGCCCTTGGTCCTGACTGGTTGGTGATTTCCTACTGAGCCTGTGTTGAAGCTGAGGGCTGCTGAGCTGACACCTCTGCAGTCCCAAAGAGGAGAGAGCAGCTTCTTATCTCCTGAAAATTTTATTGCTGGGGCTTGATACTGAAGCAGAATCCTTTGTCATTCCCTAGGTGAAGGAAATCACCCGGGATATCAAGCAGCTGGATCATGCCAAGCGTCACCTGACCACCTCCATCACCACCCTCAACCACCTCCACATGCTGGCAGGGGGGGTGGATTCTCTGGAGTAAGTGGGAATTCTGGATGGTACTTTGGCACCACAGCTGAGCTGTGCAGAAGTTTGTGCAGTGTTCTCTATGGGTCTGTCACAGCTGCCTGGTTTTTTGGAGGGAATTTTGCTTATCAGTCTGGATTTTTGCTGGCAGATCCTTCCTGTGTTGCTCTGAGTGACCTCAGCCCGTGCTGTTGTGTTTAATTGTTTGCAGCATTGATTGCTTGAATTGCTCTGTTGATCCTTGGTGATAAGGAATGAGTCTGGCTTCATTAACAGCCTGTTAGGAATCCTCATTAGGGGTGTGCTCTTGGGAATTTGGGAGGATTGTTGTCAGCCTTGCATCTAAAACTGCAATGAGTTTTGGTAAAGGTCTCCTCTAGTTTTTGTTCTATCATGAGTTTGAGGAAACCTTACAGCTCCCTCTGTGTATGAATCGAGGGTTAAATATTTCTAATAATCCTTTGTGCTTTTTTTAATATGAGGAAGACACAATCTAGGAAAATACAGCTTTTTTACATGTTGCATCTGTGAAGCTGCACAGCCTGTTCTTGGTTTGTAGCAAATCCTGCACGAACACCGAGTCATGAAGTGCCGAGAATAAAATTTGCCTTTGCCTGCTGTCTCCACTGGAACGATCCTAAAGGATGATATAAAAATAAATTAACTTGATTCTCTTTTCTTTTTTTTTTTTTGCTGTCAGTTCCCTGTGAAAGTTATTAACAGAGAAGTCAAGGCTAATGGCTTTTCAGCAGCATTCTCCTCCAGAGAAGCTTTAACTCACACTTTGTGTGATGACGAATGGCTTCACTCAGGTCATTACAGTGAAATAACATTTACTGCCTCCGGACCCATACTGGGAAGCATTCAGTAGTTTACATGTTCCTTGCCAAGTGTTGCTTTTGACATTTATATTTTGTTGGGTTTTCTTTTTTTTTTTTTTGAGGCATTGTTAGATGTGTGCCAGATTGGTTTATTTTAGCATCGGTTAAGTGAAATTTTAATGCCGCCTTGGAATGTTAATGAAGAGTTGTGTGTTTTAGAAAAATAAATGTCAGTAGGGACCAGCATGACCCAGTGGGGACAAAGTAACCTGTGGAGTTACCACCCAGGGTTTTCATTGAATCTGCCTCTGTAAATCTTTAATTTCCTCCGCAGGGCCATGACCAGGAGGAGACAATATGGGGAAGTTGCCAACCTTCTCCAAGGTGTCGTGAACGTGTTGGAGCACTTCAATAAATACATGGGCATCCCTCAGATTCGACAGCTCTCTGAAAGGTAAAAGGTTCAAACCCTGAGCACTTCCTTTCTTTCTGGGAAGGAAGGGTAGGAAATGTCTTCGGCAGACTCAGAGCCTCAAGGATGTGAAGTCTGGACATGGTCCTTGGAGCTTCTTTATAGCCAACACAAACAGGTTAAAATTGGACAGAGTTTGCTCAAATCTGGAGCAGCCCATTCTGTTAAATAACACTAATGAGTGTGAGTGTCACTTGCTCTGTGCTTTTCACTGACTCATTTTCTTACCTGGAGGAACCTGTGGAAGTGCAGATCACTCTGTGAGATCTTCAGGTGCAGGTGTTTGTGGTGAGCCCTGAGGTGCCACTTTCTCCTGCTCACTGGTGGAGCTCAGCAGGCTGGCACCAAGCACAGATGTGCTCATGCACGAGGTGATGTCTGGGCCCCTTTGTGCCTCAGCACCAACGTCACTGCTGCTTAGCTGCTGTCAGCCTGCAGTGCCCCAGGGCTCAGTCAGGCACGATTTCTCCTTGTGCCTTTGCCAGACTTGGTTATTCTGAGCACCTCAATGTTTCTTCCGCCAAAACCTGCTCCTGTTACCCAGTTCTGCTGAGATTTGAGGCTTTTAGCCAATCTTCTTCTGCTGGGCTTTGTACAGTTTTGGTTTTCTGAAGCAGAGTTACACTTCAGTTTGGTGCAACTCCCCAACACCCTCAGCAGTAGCAGGTGAAGGCTCAGTGGTCACTAAGCCACCACTTCTCCTTGGTCTTGGCTTCATTTGGGATGTGACAGCTGGGAGCTGAGGGAACAAGGCTCTCCCTGTTCTATGGGACATTTCTGTCCCTGCCTGAGATGACTTTGCTCATTACAGAGGTACTAGAAGGAGTCTTCCAGGCACAGTAATTAATTGTTTTTAGTGACTCCCTTTGCTAAGACAGCAGCTGGCTCCCTGTGTTGTTTAGTGATGGAAACAGAGTTTGAATGATTTGTTTTCATGTAAATCTGTTGGGCTTTCTTTATGGTATGGATACCTCTTCCAGAAAACACAGATGGAATCCATGAAGCAGAGCAAAAGAAAAATGCTCTCTGAATCTAGAGAGAGGGATGGGGGCTTGTTTAACAAAGCATTTGACCATAAGCATTTGCTTAAATGAACATGAACATCAAGGAAATGTAAACATATGTCAGTGCTTTTCTGAGTTGAGGCTGTTGTCTATTCCAACCTTGTGCTCAGAAAGGATTGCTCGCTTCATTTTCTTCCAGAGTGGTAATGCCCTTTGGGCAGAAACCTGCTGTCATTGGCCATTTTAAGGCCAAATATAATTTGAGCCCTGGTCTAGAATTCTGGCTGGTTTTCCCTTTCTGGTGGAGGATTTTTTAATACTTTTGTAGTTGCTGATTGTTACAAACCCCAGTTCAGGCTCCTGCTAAAAGGCACCGTGGTTTCAAGTCACGCCAGCGACACTGGCAAGGACATGGAGGAAAACTTCTTTTGTTTTATTCTCCCTTCAAGATAAGGATCTGAAAAGCTCAAGAAAGTCTGTTCCTCCTATTTTTAGAATTGCCTCGGCAGGGTTTTCCTTCCAGTGTTTATACAGGGAGAGCTGCACCATCTGGTAGTGATAGAGGAGGCTGCTTGTGGGGCGAAAGGAGCTGCTCTGGGGTGCTGCTGGGAGCTCTTTACTGCTCCACATCCAGGCAGAAAATTCCTACAGGGAGGCCCATGGCACCACAATTCTGCTTTTGCAGTTTGACTCCATTTCTGTGTGTTAGGGCCTGGTTTGGAGTTGACTTTTCTCTCTCTTTTGCTTGGAAATCCTTTCGTGGTTCACGAAACATCAGAGGAAGTTTGCCTGGCTTCTTGCAGGGATATTTTTAGTCTGTGAAATTGCTGGGGTTTGATATCTCATGGATTTGTTTTAATGGTACAAGTGAAGCCTCTAGGATGTTTGGGAAGGCAAGAAATGCTTTAGTGGATGCTGGCACAGACCTGTGACAGTAACCAATGTCTGTTATATACAATAAGCCTATTATATACACTGCTAAACGAGCAGATTCTGTTGCTTTCTGAAATAAAAAGCCTCTTTTTTTCATGGTGTGAATGGATTGAAGCCAAGTATGAATGGGAAACCATGGGAAGGAGAAGTGCCTGCTCAGTGGTGTTGGATGTGCTCTTTGTCATGGGGTATTCAATTTAGGTTGCTGCTCCTGGATGCTGTGAGAAGTAATGATGTGTTTTTAATGTTGTTTTCCACCTGTTCTGTCCCTTTGAAAATAACCAAGCAAAAATCCCACTGTAAGGATTCATTGGAAACCTGGGCTGAACTCTCAATTCCTTGGCTTCTTTGTGCTGATCCTGTTGAGTATCGATGTAAAAATGTCACAGTTCATATCCAAAATGTAAATATTTTCCTAAGAACGTTCCTAAAACAACTTCTAATGCAGTGCACTGGTAGTTGTTGTAGCAAACAGGAATATTTACTTATCTCTCAATCCTCTGCTGTTTTCTGTCTGTGGAGGGAGGTACAATTAGTGGTCCCAAACCCACCCATAAAAGTGGTCTTGCAGGCCTAGCAGATAGTGGAAAAAAGCCTGGAAAGCATTTAGGAGAAAGATAATTATAAGTTTGCCACAGGAAAACAGGCTGGCTCAGCCTCTTTTTATCTCAGCAAGCTGCCAGGCGTGGTTTAAGATTTCTGGTAGCTTTGGCTAAAGGAATTGTGGTTTCTAGTAATTGAATGTCATTTGAAACATAGCAGTGGGTTTTCTTGTTTTGATTTTTTAAAGGGGAGAAGGAAACGAAGAACAAAAGCCACTAACAATAAAACAAAAGTCAGAGAAACAGAAATCATTAATAGTTGGATAACCAGAGGGTTTGGCAGCCCCAGGGAAAGGCAATTCCCTGCTCTGGGGAATGGCTGCTGGGATATCCCAGCACATTTCTGAACCTACTCGGGGAAGGAGACCCTTATCAACCCCTCCTGAGGCCCTGAGTGATCCTAAATCTCTTATCTGGACTCACTGAGCCAATTCACTTTGTGAAGTGCTTCCACACCCACCCTCAGGCACGCGCAGGGAGGTTCTTCAGCACTGAGTGTGGAGGGTTTTATTGCTGCACTTTCCACCACATTGAGAATATTCTGAATTATTGAAAAGCTGGCAGTAACCTCCAGTGGCTAAAGCAAGTATCCCTCACCCTGTGTTCTCTGCCCAGGGCAGGTGAGCTCTAAAGCAGAAAGGTTTTCTTGCTTCTGGGTGCGTGTTCATAATTGTGAAAATAATTGTGTGTGTGCTTATATAAAAAGAGAGGGCTCTGGGGCTCCCTGTCCTTGCTCACACACACCTAAACTTTTGGCTACTTGGATGGTTCTGCCCTGTCCCTCTTTTAGAAAATATGAAAGGAAAAAAAAATTCCAACTTATTCTCCCCTGTCTACTTTTGAGAGATTTTTATGCAGGACCTATTTAAAAAAAAATACATATTTTTAACATCCCTCTTGAGCAAGGCATTCCTGCAAGTTTCTTAATTTAAGGATATGAGAATCCCCATTAAGACTACCCTTAAGTACTTTCCTGAATCAGAGCCTAAAACAACAAAGCTTGTGGACAAGGGCTTTTAACTGCTTGACAGAGGCTCTTTTAAATTTGTTGAGTCTTTAGGAATCTGGCTGCTGCTCTTTTCAGTGCCTCCACTGTGCTGCACTGCAGCTGTTGTCAAACAGAAAGGTCCCCACAGCCACTGTTAAGGAAAGAAGTATCACTGCTAATAGCTTCCAGTTGTTTGTAGAAACTCATTAATTTGTGACTGCTAATTCTACACACTGTGTGTTTCTTGATTATTTAAAAGATAAAAAAATTCAGTCTGTGTTCAATGTCTTTTTTTTTCTTTTTTTTTGGTCTTTTTTTCCACTTCTTTTCCTGGAGAATCAAAGGGTTTGCTTCTGTGATGCTTTCTCACATGAACCACAAGTTTTCTTGTGCAATTTAAGCAGGAGTAAACCTGTAGCTGTATTTTCCTCCTTACTGATTAAATTTCCCACTCCTATTTCAACATCTTAGTGAATTCCTTTTGTTTCCCAGTTATGAAAGTATTAACTGGGGATCTTTACCTGGAAGAGTAGAGAACTTTCTGAACATTCCTGTGAAGCAGAGAGCTTAAGTGAGAATTATTTTTGACATTGCAGGCAGGAAGCTTTTGCAACAAAATCCCCATAAATAAATCCTGGGTAAGGCAGGTTGTACATCCAGTTAAATCACAGATATAAAGTTATATTTTAGCTTTTAAAGGACTTTTAAAGGACTAGAATTTTCTTAATTTGGCACCATGAAAGAATCCAGCATTGTCAGATCATTTTTGCTACTAATGGAACTCAAATGGGAAGATTAAAGAAGGAGATCATTCCTTGATAAGGTTGAGGAGCCTTAAACAAGCACAAAGAAAATTCCCAAGTCTTCTCCCCACAGTCTGAACAAACATTTTCACAACAGTAAATGTCGCCAGTCTTGCTAAAGTATCAATCTCAGTGGAAAAATCCACTGCTTTGAGTGATCAGTTTAGACCTGAAAGAGTTTCCAGTATAATAAAAACTGATGGAAGAATTCAAGGGCTGCAGAGGGATGTAAGTGCCTCACTGTTTGCTTTGGCACTTTCTAGTGTGTGTAGGCATTTCCATTTCCCTAGAAGTATCAATTAAACTGTATTGACTTTTATTTCTGGAAATTGGAAGCTTTATTCTCTCAGCCAAATAAAGGTTGTGGTTTATTCTGCTCCCATTTCATACCTTTGCTCTTTTGTGCTTCTCTAAGACATGGAGAATTTATAGGATAAAACTGCTGCCAGCAGTATTCCTTTAAAAGTGGATCAGTACACCTGGAACTGTGAAAGGTTTGTGGTGAAGATTGAGACATTGTGAGGCTTTTTACGTGTTAGAAACATATTCCTGTTGAAATGTGATCGACATAAATGAATTTAAATGCACATCACACTGGCATTAAAGGAACCCTGCTGATTTAATTGGCCCTTACTGAAATGTTAAATGGCAGCAGGGCAGGAGAATCCAGGGCATGTTCTGCTACAGCTGAGGGCTCAGGGCTGTGGAGAGTCATCCTTCAGGGAGCAAACACCCCCAGTGACACAGAGACCTTCCGAGCGAGGATGTTTTCTCTTCAGCATCCTTTTGATCCCTTACTGCAGCTGCTGGTGTTCCAGTCTCCCTCACAGTGGTGTTTGCAGGCAGTGGGACTGGGAGGTTGTTGAGCCACCACCAAAGCCCTTCCTGTGTCCCCCTCAGGGTGAAGGCAGCACAGAACGAGTTGGGACAGCAGATCCTGGCTGACTTCGAGGAAGCCTTTCCTTCTCAAGGTACAAAGGTAAAGTTCTCACTTTCCCTCTTCCTCCCACTGCAAAGTGTCACTGAAAGCTGTTCACTATGATTGTTGTTGGATTTAGTCTCATTTTCCCTCTAGATTTGGTGTCTGCCTGTTTCAGGAGTTTCTTTGGGAAGCAGAGGGTGTTTCAGGAGTTTCTTTGGGAAGCAGAGGGTGTTTCAGGAGTTTCTTTGGGAAGCAGAGGGTGTTTCAGGAGTTTCTTTGGGAAGCAAAGGGTGTATTTCTCATTGTTCCTGTCAGGAATGTAGGAGGGAAGTGCCACCCTTCCCTTGCCACACTGCACACAGCTACTGCAGAGCCACTCAGGGAATGCCCCAAGAATTCATGTGTGGGGCTCCAGTGGGGTTTCCTTGGGGTCTCACCCAGTCCCTGGTTATTTGTTTGTCCCAAAAATGTGTGTTTTGTTCAGAGGAAGCCAAGCAGGGCCTGGCTGTTGACACAGTGCCACCAGGTTTGTGTCTGGTTTACTTACAGGGCTGGGGCTAAGGCACCAACTGTGCTTCCCCAGCATTGTGCATCCAAACATTTGCAAACAGTAAGGGGAGTAGGTGTGAATTTGAATTTGTTTCCAAGAAAACACCAGTTCTGTCTTTCAAAGTACCAGCTCTGCTGGTTTCTTCATACAACTGACAAGTACAGAAATGAGGAAACTCTTTGGAACAGCTGGTGAAGGGCAGATCTGCAACTGTGTGAAGCAGCATCAAAACTTTTAAAAAAGAATCCTTCTAAATTTTCTGTCTTTGCTATGGAACAACTTTGTGGCCAGTGGAATGGAAGCAGCTCAGTTTTCATCCAACAGAAGAAAGATGCAGCAATAAATAAAGAGGAGCAGCAGAAAAGAGAGTAATAGGAAAGGATAACCCTAAGATAACCTGGATACAGCACAGTTTACAGTCACCCATTCAACTTATTTAACCTGGAATCATTTTCTTCCTGTTTATTTTGACAGAGGACTGGTGGGCCCAGCAATGTCCTACGTGATGCCTGCCTGGTAGCCAACGTCCTGGATCCCAGGATCAAACAGGAAATCATCAAGAAATTTATTAAACAACACCTCTCAGAGTATCTGGTCCTTTTCCAGGAAAATCAAGATGTAAGGGAAGCTTAGCAAGCTACATTTGGATTTCACATTTTGCTCTGCTGGCCTTCACAAAATTCACACTTCCACAGGTTCCTGTGGTGAAAAGTTTTTATCCCAGGGGTTTGGAAAGTGTGGTTGTGGGTGTGATCTGGAGTGGCTGGTGAGCTGGGAGGTGGTGTTATCTCTGCCAGGTTGACTTCCTCCCACCTTAGACCTTGGTTTCTTAGATCATCAGTAGAAATGATTTCTCCCCTCATGTAGAAAAGAAATAAATCCATGTTAGATTTATTTCCTGCAAAGGGTTGAAAGATGAAACTCTGAAAATTGCAAACCCAACACCTCCTCCTCCCTCAATCAATCAAGAAACACCCCAAAATGCTTAGAAAGCTGAGGGGGAGGGATTTCTAGGAAGTGAATTATCTTTGTATCTAATTTTTAAACTTCCTGTCCTGATGCTAACAGCTTTTTAAAAGTTTACCAAAACCTTCTTGAATTTTGAGAAAAAACCCAAACCCACAAACCAAAACCATCTTTAGATCAAAAAATAATTTATCAATTCCAAAAGTTTGAGAAAGAAGAGATGCTAAAGTTTAAATAAGATTTTTCCATCAAAGTTTTCTGGATTAATCTTTCTATTTTTTGACCAGAAAGCACAATTATTGAGGGGAAAAAATCCTGCTCAGATTATAAGGATTTTAGTTGGAGTTTAAATATGAGCTGAATGTAAGAATCCAGGAATTCCTGCACTCTCATCCCACTCTTGACTTTAACCTCTCTGTCTGCACAACAAAGAGGGTGGGATGGAATGAAATATTATTGGATTGAATTTTCAATAATCTCTGCCTGATTTAGGAGTACTGTTATCTTCATTTTCAACAGAACTTGCTCTCTTAATTCACACAAGATAGGATTTTCAGTCTGGCATGTGTTTAAACACTTGGAATCCCAGAATCAATTAGGTTGGAAAAGACCTTTAAGATCCTTGATTCCAACCCCTGTGCTGAGTTCACTGCTAAACCCTGGCCCTAAGTGCCACATCCACACATCTTTTAAACCCCTCCTGGGATGGTGACTCAGCCAATTCCCTGGGCAGCCTTTTCCAGTGCTGGATAACCCTTTCAGTGAAGAAATGTTCCCTAATATCCAATCTAAAGCTCCCCTTGGAGCATTCAGAGAACATTGATCGCTCTCAGATCAGCTCAGATCGATCGGCCAAGCTCAGCAACAGCACAGTTCTGAATATTTACAACTACTACTGCTAAAGATGCTGCTGATGCTACAGAGTTGTTGTCCTGGGATCCAGGTGGCCTGGCTGGATAAGATTGACCGGCGCTACGCCTGGATCAAGAGGCAGCTGGTGGATTACGAGGAGAAGTACGGGCGCATGTTCCCCGGCGAGTGGTGCATGACGGAGCGCATCGCCGTGGAGTTCTGCCACGTCACCAGGTGAGCCCCAGCGGCTCCTGCTGCCTCCCAGCACGCCCAGCTTCCTGGAAAGGAAGGGCTGGCTGGGCTGCTGCCACGCTGATCGATGTCTGGAGGCAGGCTGCAAATGGCCCTGTGGGATTGTCTGTGATTAAAAGGAAGCGAGGAGTGAAAACCCTGAGAAGCGGCGCTAAAACCGTGAGAAATTGAAGCGATGTGAAAATCAATTTTCAGTGTAACAGAGGTAAAAATCAGTAATATTTCAGGCCAAGTGGAGTAGCATGAGCTGACTGTGGGGTGAGTGCCTCAGACCAGGCTCTTTGCCAGCCAGAGACAGGGAAACAGAGGAAGGTGCCAGGTGGAGTCCCAGTATAGAACCATTGCCTTTGTTCTGGGACCCCAGTGGGAGGCACTGCACTTCCCAAGGCTGCATACTGAGGGCTTTCCCAACTGGCTGCTAAGAGATGGGGTCCTGTTACCCACAGAGCCCAGAACAACTGTGGTTACGTTTGAAATGGGATCTGCAAAGCAGTTTTATGTTAGAGAGCCTCTTAGGAATTAGCCTGAATTTTGTGATGAAAGTCTCTCTGGGGGATGGACTGAGTTCCAGTGTTGGCTTTTAGATCTTTATAGAAAAACCACATTTGTTTTTTCTATATCCCCTCTCTCTCTCTCTCTCTCAGGGCAGAGCTCTCTAAGATCATGCGCACAAGGGCGAAGGAGATTGAGGTGAAATTGCTTTTGTTTGCAATTCAGAGAACAACCAACTTTGAAGGGCTCCTGGCCAAACGCTTCTCAGGCTGCACTCTGGCTGATGGCACAGTGGTAAGGGGATTTCTGAAGAGCAGTCCTTTACTCAGCAGCTTTCTCAGGAGAAAGAAACCCCCTCACAGCTCAGGTAGTGGAGGCTACAAAAGGTGTCACCTGCAGCGTCCCCCTGCTCTGGGTGTTTAAAGTGGCCTGTAGCTGGAAAAGTGATTCTTGGTCATGTAGACTGTAGAGAAGATGGCACAGGGCTCACAAGAATAAACCTGTATTGTAAAAAACTTACATTTTTAAATATAAAAGAAAAATACACTGCTTTTTTTTGGTTCTCCTGGGGCCCTGTGCTGTTTGAAGCCACATAGCTATGGAGAGCCACAGAGTGATTATGGTGTGGTAACTGCCTTGTAATGTTTGTTCTCTACATGTCAGTGACACGTTAGAACTGAAAGTCCCCTCTCCTCCTCCTTTCTGATTACCACACATTCACCACATGCTACCAGCTTTCAATCCCACATTGTCTGCTGGGTCAGTCTGGCTTGCAGGGACATTGGCAGCTTCTGCTTTTGTCTCTTTTGGTAGATTGCAAAGGCAGAACCAAGAGGAAAAACTCAGGGAATATCTCTGGAGCCATCTGTGAGCTTTTCCTGCCTGGAATCTCAGCCCAGAGCTCTGCCAGCCAAGAGCCCTGTGTGGCTCAGAAGCCTCTGGTTTGAGGTTGGCTTGTCTGTCCAGCTGGTGTCTTGAAGCCTGCTTGGATGTGATAATTCAACCTCCAAGGAAAGCCTGCTGGACCCACTGGTCATTTGCTGTGGGTGCTGCTAACTAAAAGGGGAATTCCTGTAAGGTTTTCCTCCTGGCTGGGTTTAGATCTCTCAAGAATATGACTTTATTTTTTCTGACAAATTTCAAACAAAATTTGCAGCTTTAATTAAATTGGCATCACTGGGTTGTTATGAGTGAGAAAAACAGAAGGGGAGGGTGTGGTTTCAAATGGCAGAAAATCCTGTGTTTCCTCCTTTCTGACATGCCTAGAGGCTGTGACACTGACTGTCATCATCTGCCCTGCTTCATACCCAAAATGAAGGGCCACCATTATTAAATAGCTGGCTGAGGAGTGCAGAGAGGGGACAAGCAGTTGGGAGCAGCAATTTGGGGTTTATTACAAGGCAGAGTTTTTGGAGCTGCTGTTGTGGAGACCACACACTTTGGAGTGGGGTTTGGGAGAGTGGAAATGTCACACTGGTCAAAATGGCCCTTCAGGGGGGATTCAGACAGCCAGGGTGCAAACAGAGCAGGGGCTGAGGATGGAGTGTGCTGGGCAGGGGTGGAGAGGGAGCCAGGATCTGGTCACCTCTGCTGGGAGAAGGCAAATTGCTGGGCAGTGCTTTGAAGGGCTCAGGGAAGCAAAACATGGACACAACTGTTTGCCAGAGGGCACAAAACCGGCTGTTCTCTAAGGAGCTTCCTCTTTTCCAACAGAAGAAGCCAGAAGTGCCACCTCCCTCCACCAACCCCTTTCTGGAGGATGAAACTGGGGCAGAGACAGATGAGATTGTGATCGAGAAAAGCGATACGGACAAAGTAAGTCTTTGAAGTTCTCAGCTGTCAGCAGGGCAGCCTCTGTCAGAATCTCCAGTGGGGCCTGAGCTTTTCCCATCCCATTGATTCGAAAAGTTTGTTTTCATAGCAATTAATTTAGTGCAGTTTTGATCCTTTGTGCAGCATTCAGGCTCCCAGTAGGACCATGCTTTGCTCTGGCTCACTTCACTGAAACCAAAGCAATCTTTATTCCAGTTAATAGTGCAGAAACAATCCTGCCACGTGAGGGTGAGCTGGATTCTGTTCTAGCCTGTACAGCAACAGCTCAAATGTAACTACAGGATTTCTGTCAAAGCAAGATGAAATAGCTATTTGGGTTTTCAGATCCCCAAAGAAGCTCCTCTACAAACAGTTGCAATTCATATTTTTGCCCTGTCAGCCAAGCAAACTGTCTGGAGTCACCAGGCAACTCATTGAACTTTCAAGTGTCAGCTTTAGATTTTCACTCCAGATAAATCACTTCTGGGATTTTTATCTTTACAGTGCTTTTCATCCATTACCTCTGCAAAGCAGGCAGCACCTAACTGCTTGTACAAGCACAGGGCTTCCAAAAGCCCTCTGCAAACATTAAAGGGTGAATGGTAAATGCAATTGTTTTAACTGGCACCAATATCAAAGCCTATGTTTTTTATACACCAGATGCATGTTTTCTAAACCTTCAGTTACTTGAGGCTGGTACTCTCTGCTGATGTAGGGGATTTACAGCCCTGTCAATGGGCCATGTACAGGTGTATCCTGATGGATGACCAGGGCCTCAGGACCTGCTCAAATCCATGCCCCTGGGGAGCTGAGGAGGTGGGAGCTCTCCACCAGCACAGCCTGGGTGCACTGCATCCCCTCCAGATTTCCACATGAGCAGGGCATTCACAGCATGAAACAGAATGATTTAAGCAAAATTTTGCTCTTTTCATTAAAATACAGCTCAGACAGCTGGTATTGTGTGGACTTTATCAGTGAGACAGAGATTGGGAACCAGGGGAGACACATCTGATGCATTTTTTGGGAGGAGCTTGCTTTCCAGTACCTAATGACTGGAAGATTGGCTTTGATGTGCAGTATTGGGATGAGAGGACACCCTTGGAGAAGTCAGTGGTGTTAGGAGGCAGGTGAAGAGATAATTGCAGCAATTAGGGCTGGGTTTGTTTGAGCAGCAGAATGCAGCAGTTCAGGAGCTTCTGAGAAAGGAACTGCTGTGCTCCCTGCACCTGGGGGAGGCTGTTGTGAAGCCATCCATGGAGATATCCCTGGAAATGCTGTTTGTGGTGAGATTGCCCTCTCCTTTGGGGAATGCCCTGTGTCAGTGTCACAGAGCTGGGCTCTGCAGCCTCCTGTGTGCCAAGGGGGCTCCAGGGTCTCAGTGTCACAGTGCCAGCAGCTGCTGGTTGGTGCTGAGGGTCTGGAGGTGCTGCAGGTCTCATCTTCTGCTGTCACTGTGTGAAGAACAGAAGGGACACAAAGAGTTGAAGGGTTTTCAGTGGAAGAGCCCTTCCAAGACACCAGTCCTGAGAATTCAAGACACTTGGGAATCTAAGGGGGAGCACAAGAATTTTGTGGGGGGAAATCCATGCTAAAAAAGCACCTCTTTTGGTAATCCTAGCAGTTCAATTTAATCTGTTTACTTTGGATAGTAATGAAAGGAAACTGGGCCAGCTGCAGACCTCCTTACTGTGACAACAGTAACCTTTTATTATTTCCATCAAACTCAAGGAGGAAATAGCTTAAACATCTGCAGCTTTTGGACAGGGCTGCACACTGAGAAATACAGCTTCACTGCTACTGTTAAAAGATTTAGTATTCCCCTCCACCAGCCACGCTGGGAGCAGCAGAGACACCCAGAGAGAGCTTCAGGGGTCAGTGGTAAACATGGTGAATCTGCAGCCTTGTGCTGGCACTGCCATGCCAGGAACTTGGCAAATGAAAGGTTTTTGTGATTCTCAGCCATTGTTTTTCTCCCAGCTCCAGTGTGAGTGTGCATCCTGCAGAAAGGGATTTGGGTGGAGGATGCCTGGTAATGGTTCTGTCCCAAGGTTCCTAAAACATGCATTCTTCTCTTGGTGGTGCCAGGCTCATAGAGGTGGTCTGGCCTCCATAAAACCATTCCTTCACTTTAGGTTTGCAGCCATAAGCTGGGATTCATCCTTTGGGGCTGAGTTGTTGCTGAGAAATGTTTGCCTTGTCACACTCTGATAGTTCTGCCAGATTCTTGGTGCCACCACCTGTGTTGTTCAGGAGGGAAAGTCCTTTATGCTCTCTCATTTTGCTTCTTTTGTTTGGCTTCCCTTGCACTAAAAAAAAAAAAAATCAGCTGGAAAAATTCATATCTTCATTGGCTGGGAGCTGATCTTGGCTTTTTGTGGAGAGAGGAGCAAGAATTCCATTCCAGAGTCACTGCAGCTCTCTTTGCAGCCAGTGAAAAGTTGCTGGTTTGCTGGGAAGCAACAGGAGAAATTACCTATTAGTAAAAAATAATAACAATCTAGCTGTAGGGCAAAAAAGAGCTTAAAGGCCCTGCCCAGCCTGGTATTTAAACATGCACAAATTTAAGTGTGTGAGTAGTCCCAGTGGCTTTGTTGAGCTGTGCTTGGCCATGGTTAGAGTGCAGCACTAAACTAAAATGAGGGTAAACAGGATGGCTCCCAAATGGCACATGTGCTTAATGCTCTAAATGTGATTTAAAAATAGAAATCTTTGCATCCCCAGAAATATGTTTCACAGTGAAAGCAGGCCTGTAGTGTTGCCTGTATAACTCTGGCTCCTCCAGTAATTACATGGCTGTTTATCTAAATAAAATTCATTCAGATGAAGCCTGTAACTTTGAGTTATTACCCTTGATATTTTAAAATGTAAGGATTCTTCAATCTTGCTTCCAAATAACTGCTACATTTGATTTCAGAGGGGACTCGTGGAGCCTCGTTACTGCTTGAAGGATTCAGGGAGTTTTTATTTGCAAACTGCATTAAGATTCTTCAGCTGAAATCTGTTAGCAAGGAGCAGCCTTCTCTTTAGGGCTAAGAATATTTTACAAGTGGAAAGATAATTCCTTGGATTGCTAACAGCTCTCTAAGAAGGAGGAAAGACTTGGATATAATGACATTTATACTTTGATTATTCGACAGCAAACTTCTGTGTTGCAATATTTCTAAAGTTTAATTTATGTCCTCCTGTGCTGTTGCACTGCTGCTCCTTCAAGGTCTCAGGTTTGAACCAACACACTGAATGTTTTTCTTGCAGCCAAAGAAGCCAAAAGTCCCTGACAATCCTTTCCATGGCATTGTTTCCAAGTGCTTTGAGCCTCACCTTTATGTGTATATTGAGTCCCAGGACAAGTGAGTAACCCAGCCTGAGTTTGGGGGTTTTTGTTTGCTCTTGGATGGGTTGGGTTGTGCTGGGTTCTGTGCTCAAGCTGCAGAAAATTAATTTATTGAAACTCTGCTGCCTGATTTCATCAGGAGCAGTGATTGTGGTTGGAGGAACTTTGAGTGTGACCTCTGCTTGGACAAAATGAGCGTTCAGAGGGCTGTGGAGTTGGTTTGTGGGTAATTGCAAAGGGCTGCAGGAGTGGTAAAAAGCAGGAGGTGCTCCCACTGCCTTTCTGTGGAAGAGGCTTAGTGTTCCTGAAATTACTTCTGTTGCCTCTGCAATCCCCACTGCAGATATGTGTCTTTCTTTTATCTTGTGTCTTCCCCAAGTAACGGGGTTGGGGTTTCTGTACAATACACGTGTGGCTTCGTGGCAGAGGACTTGCAAGGTTCCCTCTGTGGAAATGACTTATTTGGGATCCTTAGATGAGCTGGCTGTGAGATAACATTATCATTGCTCCCAGACTGGGACTCTGTCAGGGGCTTTAATCTTCCTCTTTGACAACTCGAATGAAAGGAGCTTCCAGCTTAGAGCTCTGGGCTCTCCCCACGCTTTTTTGTGCACCTCTATCCACACCAGGGTTTAAATAACATCTCAGTAATAACTGCAGTGCCAGCTGGGAGAGGAGATAGTTGAAAAAGGTTCAATTTAGTCTTTTAGCACAGATTAATGGCTGGAAAGGAGGAGGTGCCTGCTGCATGTATCTGTCTGTGCTCTTCTATCTTCCAAGGCTTTACACATGAGAGAGTGTGTAAGTCAAGGCATGCAGTGTCCTGATTTTGTCCAAACTCCATGATAACCATCTTGAAAAAGCTTTTCCATGTCCCATCAACTTTTTATGCTTTTAAAAAAAAAATAAAATCATTAAATAGCTGAAACCTTGCACAGTGCTGTGTCCTGCTGGGTTTAGGTTCCGCTCTGCAGTATAACAAAGGGAAACTGATATTTCCCCCCTGCCCTCAGCCAACTGAGCACAGACTTGTTGGAGTATTTCTTCCCTTCTCACTGGGGGCCATTTTAATCCCCATTTTGGTAATTCTACCCCACTGTGCTCCTAGCCCCTTCAGTTGCCTTTTTTTTTCTCTTCTCCTTTTCCTTTACAATCATGAGATGTTTTATATTAGCTTTATAGCCACAGGCTGCAGGGAGTTCAAAGAAAAACTGCCACAGTATTCCCCATGCTGCCCCTGACTGCCAAAAATTGCTTTCCTTCATGATTTTCTCTCTTCTTCTTCCTTTGATTGAACTTTTGAGGAATCTGTTGCCGATGTCTGAAAAGGAGATGTTGCTTAGATCATTAATTGTGTGTTTGAGCTTGGAATACTAAGAGTTAGTGTGATAGTTTTGTTCATCACTGCCTCAAATCTGTGGCAGAAAAAAAGCCTGGACATTTTCTGCCAAAAAAAATCGTTTCCATACCCATTTAAAGAAACACAGTGCCAAAATCTGTAGCAGTTTAAGAGGAGACACCTGAAAGAAAGAGTTTAAAGATGCCGCTCTCCACCCCTCAGCTGCAGAGTAAATATCAGATTTCTGAACAGCAAAGCAGATTTCATTCCTGCCCCTTTGGGATGTGTGTCTTTAGCTCTCCTCTGTGGTCAGCTGGAGCAGCAGGAGCACACAGATGTGAGCTGAGCTGTTCTGCTGGAGAGGAGGCAGAGCTGTGTCAGGTCTGCAGGGCTGAGAGTGTGCAGAGCCCTCCTTGAACTGCTCAAAGGCACGTCTGAGCACTTGGAAAACTGGCACTTGGTGCTGTGTGTTTGCAGCCTCATCAGCACAGGGGCTTCCAAAATCCCCACTCCATGGAAACTGCTCTGAGATGGTCCAGGTGTCTCAGAGCCTCTGCCCTTCCTCAGTGCCCAGCACTGTTCACATCACTGAGCAGTTTCCTGAGCCCCCTGTTCTCCTGTGCTGCTGATGAGCTCCTGGTTCCTCTTGTGATTGCCAGAGGTGCAGAACAGCCCTGAATAGGTTGAGTGAAAGGAAAGAAAAAAAAAAATAAAAAGGAAGAGGAATGCAGGAATGAAAAGAACCAGAATAGAATTCTCTTTATGTGATTTCATTTCATACTTTCTCTTGGTTAGATTTGGCGAGTTCTCACTCCCAATAAATATGCTACTGTTAGGAAATACCACATCTGCACTACCAGAGAATTTTCTTGGAGCTCTTCCTCAGAGTCTGTGGAGAAAATACTCTCTGTAGCTCTCCTGCCTTCTTCATGTTTCATCTCCCAGCAGCTTTTTCTGCCAGACTCTCTGGGCTCCCATTGTACCACACAAAGATTTGTGGCCTTCGTATCATATTTGGGCCAGCTGAGAGCAATGTGAAAGCTTGCCATCAACCAAGGTGTGCATTAATGATATATTAGTTCTTTTAGTGCACAAGATCCTGATGTTTTGCTTGCACCAGTGCCATTCTGAAATAGGAGCAGCCTGGTTCAGTGGGCAGTTTTATCCAGGTTGGGATCAGAACAAGCGTGAAGCCCCAGCACTGCTCTCCCAGCTCTTCTGAACAGCTGCATTTCCTCCTGCATCCCAGTTGACAAGACCTTGGGGGACCAGGAAAATGCAGATCCATTTCACTTCTCCTTGGAGAAGAGGAGAACATGTGGAAGCATAAAGAAACAAAAGCCATTGACATTCCTGACCGTGTCTCGAGACTGAGAGAAGGCAAAAAAAAATAAAAAATCAAGTGACTGCTAAGAAAGCTCCACTTTGTTGCCCAGCTGGAGCCAAGCACAGATGCAGAGGTGGAGATGCAGCTGTTGGATTTGACAAGGAGTGAGCCACTTTCCTTGAGAAGCTGTAGGAATCTGCAGCCCACAGCACGTGCGAGCCCTCCTGCAGCAGCCATCTGCTTGGCTCTGCTACAGCTACACAGGGAGGTAAATTCTGCTTCTCTGTGGCCCAACACAATCAATGCTTCATTTCAGCCTTCAATTGCTCCTGCCAGTGTGGAGATTTATCACATCAGTGGAGCAGCCTGATGTTTTTACAGTGCTTTGTGTGTGTGGAATCAGGGCTGTGTGCAGTGCTCGAGCAGTAGGCTTGGAAAAAAGGGCTACTTGTCTTTGCAGCAGCCTGGCTATAGCCAACAGAGTGTTGCTCCATGATTTAGGGTTCTGATGTTCCAATATGGAATGTTTCTGTAGGTAAGTTTGGCCCAGAAGATCACCCATGGTAGGAGCTCCTCTCTTAAGTTTATCAGGGAAAAGACTTGTGGGTTCTCTGGTAAACTGGAATCTGAGGGGTTTTCTCTCTCACAAGAGGGGAAGCAAAAAGGGATAGAAACTGGGGGAAAGTTGTCCTTGTTGGTGGCTTTTCCCCTTTCACTGGCAGAGGTGAGAATGTGCTGCAGAGTCTCAGCCATTCTCCTTTGGAGCCCTGGATCATGGCACAGCCCGGCCATTACACCCTCAGCAGTGACAGGGGTGGAGGTTGGGCCACAGGAAGGAAAGATCACATTCAAAATAGGAATATAAAATACAGGAACTCCTTTCAGTCAGCAGGGTACCTCTCTCACCTGAAAAAGGCCTATCTGTTTCCCAAAAGCCAAGCTTCCTTGAGGAAAGCTGTGTGAGTGTGTCTGGGGGAGGAGGTTGATTGCTGGAATTCCGTTCATCTGGCAAAGGTTATTCCACAGAGCTGAGCTGGGCTTGGTGTCCAACACGGATGTGCTCTCTGGAGGAGCAGGACCAGAGGAGCTCCCCAAGATCAGAAGATTCTCTGGTTCTCTGTTGATGGCTCTGGCCCTCTGCCATGCTCAAAAGCCTTTTTGTCCTGGTGAAACGATGGAGTGAAGTTTATTGTTGCCTAAAGTCCGAAATACTTGAGTAAGGACCAGGCTGTAATGAATCTCTGGAGACAGTGAGAGGGCTTTTTGTGCTTTTAAAAAGAGCCTAAGTAGGAAGTGCACTTTGTGCTCACGCTAAATAAAACTTCTTTAAAGGATGTGTGAAGCTGTGCAAAACCAGGTGGTATCCAAATGGGACCAAGAAATGGCAAATGGCACACCATTCTGAGCACATCCCTTTAAAATCCACATTCCCTGAGGTCTTCTCTGGAGGCCACTGAGATGGGAAGCCTGAGCATTCCCTTTCCTGGTGCCAGGAGTGAAACTTGAGCACAGGCTTTATGCACTTGCATCAAATGTGCTGAACTGAGTCCTGGCAGAGCTGGGAGCTTTTATGTGTGGCTGGAGAACAGATTTGAGCTAAAACTCCTGAGCACAAAAGGTTGGGGCTGTGGAATTGTGTGAGCTTAGTGCCGGGAGCACGGAGATAAGGAAAGGCTGGGGATTCCCAGCTGCTAGAACCTGAACTTGCTGGTGTCAGAAGGCATCTCACTGTAAGCATTATTCCCTCTTTTCACTCCACTTCCTCCCCCAACACACCCAACCATGTTTTTGTTCCCCACATCAGAAATCTGGGCGAGCTGATTGACAGGTTTGTGGCAGACTTCAAGGCTCAGGGTCCCCCCAAGCCCAACGTGGACGAAGGAGGAGCTGTCCTGCCCAGCTGTGCTGACCTCTTTGTGTACTACAAGAAGTGCATGGTGCAGTGCTCCCAGCTCAGCACTGGTGAGCCCATGATAGCCCTGACCACCATCTTCCAGAAGTACCTGCGGGAATACGCCTGGAAAATTCTCTCTGGAAACCTGCCCAAGTGAGTTTGGCTTCCCCAGTGCTGCAGACATTCCACTGAGGAGCACATGGTTTGTAAGGATAATTAATAAATACAACCTGGTGAACACTTATTTCCCTGTCAAACACCACAGGTAGCAGCAGTATCACTCCATTTACTTCATGGTTTTCTCCAGAGTTCAGCTTCTTGCAGGAGAGCAAAATGGGCAGTCTCACATTGTTTTTCTTTTAAAGTCCCCTGGAGAATAACTTCATATTTGGCTTTGATTAGCAGCCAGATTTGCAGTTTCTTGAAGTTCCCTCAGAAATGCCAGCCCAAGTCTCTTCAGAGAGGCCTGGCTTTCAGGATTGCTACTTGGGTCACCAGCTCATACTGTGATTCTCATCTGCCTTAGCCCAACATCATCTATATGGTAATTTGTAATGAAGGTGGTTTATTTGTGTGATGCTGAAGTGCTTAACAGTACCTCCCTCTGCTCTGGAACATTTCATCTCTGTATAAATAAGAGTTGTAGATGTAAATCCAGTGAAAGTAAAGGAAATCATAATGAGTTTGCACCAAGATGTGTCAGTGTACAGGCTAAAGGTGATCCTGAGATGTTGCCAACCTCCACTGCAGATAATTTTATTTGCTATTTACCATCAGTTTGTTCCCTTTGGGAGCAGCAGAATGACTCTCTGAAACCAGTAAAATCTTTCACAGATGGCAGGAGGGGAGAGGGTTCCATCCAGACAAGTGGAAAGATAAATTTAATGTGTGTTCTCCATCAGACCTCAGTTGCATTCTTTATTCACGTTTTTTTGAGTGCTCCATTTTTGCTGTCCAAGATAAATATCACTGTCCTATTTTTTTTTAATGGATTTGGATTATAAAGAGTTGAGAGGTAGGGAATCTCCTGCCTCTAAACTGCTCTGAGTCTTTGTTGATACATGAATGTTGATCACTGGAAGACAGTGGAGGGGAAGGCACATCTATAATTTACTTTGTTGATACCATCAGCTTTTAAAACAGGTTGCCAAAGTCTCAAATGCATGGGGACAGCTGTTTAGTGCTGCAAAGATAAATATGACAAGTTTCCTGATAGTTCTGAGATTCTTCTGTAATCTTTAATTAGATTTTGAACAACTGGCAGTGAAGGTGAAGCTGCCTAGGGAAGGCTGTGTTCCACTTGCATCCTGATCTATTTTCTTGTCAATGAACAAGTTGTCCTTTGCTTGAAGACCTGGTACAAAGCTCTTTGTAAAAGTAATTCCTTCACCAAAATAGCAGTTGTGGTTTTGATGTCCTGTGTGTTGCACAGGGTATTGGACTTTATGGTCATGAAGCCTTTTTATGGCATTAAAATCCAGCAGTAATTTTGTACCCAAAAACTTCACAGGTGTTACCCCTTGTTTTGTTTTTTTGTTTTTTCTTTCCAGGACAACCAGCAGCAGTGGTGGGCTCACCATCACAAGTTTGCTGAAAGAAAAGGAAGGCTCTGAAGTGGCAAAGTTTACTTTAGAAGAGCTCTGTCTCATTTGCAGCATCCTAAGTACTGCAGAGTATTGCTTGGCCACCACCCAGCAGGTGAGTTTTCCTCTGAGGGGGCACCCAGCCCCTCTTCTGTGCTGCCATGGAGACTGGGAGAGCCAAAAGTACTAAAATATCCATTGATTATTGAGCTCTGCATTGTTCAGTCTGTATTTCAAAAAAAGGAAAGTATTGATTTTGCTGTTTCTACCTGAGAAAAGTAATTTGCTTGTAATCCTGCTTTGCAGCATCAATTTTGGGTTCAGTCCTTTTCTGCTTGTTAAATAATTTGTTTTGGATTGGGGACCAAATTGTTTTTAAAAGAAAAGATTCTCAGTTCATGATCTCCCCTTTATAAAAACAAGCACAACAATAATTCAAAATACTTTTGGGAAAATACTTGCATGAAATATTGGGGCAATGTGGAGTGGAGAGAGGAGGAATTTATGCTGATGTGATTTGCAGCCGTGCTGCTCGTTACATTCAGGTGCTTCCAAAATGCCATAGGTCAGGAATGAGCTGTGAGGTTTGGCTGTATCCAGGCCTCTCCCACCACTAGGTCTGGCAATCCTCCTCCTCCTCTGCACTTTGGGCACAGACAGAGTGTTGAGAAACATCTTTATTAGCAGGACAGATGCCACAGAGTTAAGCTAGTACGGTAGCATGTCATACTAGAGTTACATATTTGACCTTGGGGCTTTAATTCTTTGAGGACGTGGAGCCACTGTGGCCCATCCTGGCAGATCAACAGGGTTGGGATGCCAAGAAGGAAAGATTTCCAGTGTCACTGGATGAGTTTTGGATATAGTTTGGTCACAGATTAAGTTTGAAGAAGTTGACCTTTCCAGGGCAGAAGTTTTCAAGAACGATTATTCCAAGTTAGAAACCTGATCTCCCTGTTGCTTGTTTTGTTTCCCAACAGTTGGAAGAGAAACTCAAAGAAAAAGTGGACACAAGCCTAATGGAGAGAATCAACCTGACAGGAGAGATGGACACTTTCAGCATGTATGTTCAGCCCACAATGTACCAACATCCCCTTCTGTCAGCCAGATGGTGCTGGAGCTGTAACAACCCCGGTGTTGCAGGATCCCCCCGGATCCACAGCCCGGGCCCAGGCATTTCCCTGCTCAGGGAATGGGATCCTCAGGCTGCTCCAAGAGCAGCACTAGCACAGCCCTTAGCTGCTCCCAGTGCTCCAAGCCAAAGGAACAAGAGCACTGGAAAAGGGAAAGGAAATAGTGAGTTTCCATTTGAAACATCATTTGCATCTTGGCAGCTCTGCGAGGTGGCTGTTACATTTCAAGAAAGGAAGCTATTTCAGTACATTCCTTCCTGCTTTAACTTCCCCCTGTTAATCAGCAGCCTTGTCAGTATGATCAAACCCCATTTCAGATGACATAAAAGACTGATCCAATCTTATATTTGGGGATTATAATTGAGAGAAGATTATCATTCATTAAAATAACTTTTCATGTAACGGTGCTAAAAATATTCTGCTCTAACATCCTTTCCTCTCCACTCCTGACAGACAGATTGAATTTTTTTTTTTTTTGAGACAGGAAAATTGAGGCAAAAGTTGTTTTGCCTCATATCAGACAAAAGAATATCTTGGCAAGACTGGGAAAATAATCCCTATCACCAGCTCCTCCTCTCCCTAAAACTAAGATTCAGCCCAGATAGCAGTAAGATATTTTTTTCAGAAGACTTCCTTCCTGTGATTCCTCCTCTCCTGCTGCAGTGGACAGGATCCCACTGAATCTCCATCCAGCTCTTTCACGTGGTCTCAGGCCCCATTCCAGGCTGCAGAGACTCCCTTCCCTTCAGGCTCTTCTCAGACCTTTTTAAGAGTGAATCCCTGCCTGAAATCCAGGGTTGCTGTGTCCACTCAGCCAAAGCAAGCAAGGCAGCAGAGAAGGAGAAAGAAAATGTGCCATAAGATGGGATTTGCTTACCATGGACAGGTGGAGGGTGAGTTTTGCCAGCAGGAACCAGCAGCCTCAAGGTTTCCTCACGAGATGGTTGGTCCCAGGCAGCCAAAGTGAAGTGTTTTGGAAGTTGTCTAATGTATAGTTCACATTTGCTATTTTGGACAGCTTTAAAGTCCAACTGACAGGGCTGATATATCTTGTAACAAAGGCTTTTAATTGACTTTCATTCTGTTCCAGTTGAAGGCTTTGTCCAGCCTTCTGTCAGTGTAAGTCAGAGCTATAAACCTCGCTGGCGTTGGCTCATTCAACATCAAACAAGTTGTTTCTTCTGGGATTTGATGTCTTGTTAGGCACAGTCGTAAAATAAGTGATAAAAAGCTGTTTATGCACCCTGGAAAGTGTTCTTTCAGAGAAAGATGAGTGCAGAACCACCCCAAGTGTGTAGAAAAGGAGGGGTTTATCCCTGGGGGTGACAGAGCTGTTTCTTTGGGGAAAGTGGGAGAAATGATTAGCTCTTCTTGAAGTTCACCAGAAGGAAAATTATTGTAATGTAAATCCAGAAATCCATCAATTCCCTGTTGATGTGTTGTGAGATTATGGGCAGCATTCAGAGAATGGCCTCATCTTCCTGACCCATCCCTTCTGTGCCTGTCAGGGGTTGTGTGAGGAGTCACCCACTGCTGTGTACTGCCTGGGGTGAGGATTTGAGGTGTCTTCCAGCAGCACCAGGCTCCAAACCCTCTTGGCATGTGGTGATCCTTTGTGTTCCCAACACACTTCTTGCTGCACCTCTGCCCCTCCACAGCAGATGTTGAAGTGCAGACAAATGGGTTTCTCTTTTGCAAATTTCAGCTTTCAGGTGAGAGCCTTCACTTGGTGACCCAGCTTCTGGCAGAGTCCTGAGTGTGGGCACACAAGTGATGGAGTCACTTTCCCTCCTTTCAGAGCTTTGTGTTTCTCTTGGTGCTGAACCACAGCTCCTCCCTCACAGTCAGTGGCAGCAGGTGCCCTGCAGGAGTCAGCTGTGCCCACAGGGTGGTTATTTCAGTCTGGCTCCTTGGCCTGGTGGAATCCCCCAGGGAGGGAATTCTGTAGTGCCCAGCAGAAGCAGAGGCACCAGCAGAAACAGCCACGGGCTTTTTTTATCCCAATGCAAGTTTTAGATCAAGTGTAACTTGAAGCCTGGAGTCACTTCATCTCCCATACTGATTTTCCCAACTAATTTTGCATGAGTTTGCCTTTATAAACAAATTAATTGCTTTGAAGGAAGTCTTTTACTTTGCATCCTGTTCCAGCCTTTATGTGCTGGAGCTGCAGGAAAGGGAACAGGCAACGTTTCTGGGTCATGGTGAAGAACAAAAGCCAGGTCAGAATTAAGTGTGGGTGACACCATAGCTCAGTGAGAAGGTGGACACAGTGAACCCCAAAGTAGGATGCAGAACTTCACAAAGACAACAAGAGGGAGGAAAGATGGTTTGAGGAGGCATTGCTCAGAATTCTCACAGTCCTGTGATTCTCATCTGTGAAAGAGCAAAAGTAAAATCCGCTTCTTGCAAATATAATCCTGAGGTTGTAAACAGGCATCTGTGGCAGATTTAAAGTTGACACTGTTTTTGAAAACTGGGCTTAGTGAAGCAGAATCAGTTCTTGCTTGTAGCAGAAGCTGTCTGCAGTGGGAGTGCTGGTTCTGTGCCCACGAGGGGGGTCTGAGCTGCTGCCGGCAGAGTTTCTTGGCTGTTGTTTTAGGATCAGCTGCACCTTTATGCACATCATGATATGGTGGCCTTAAATATGTCTCTAAGCAATATCATGCTGTTTTAAAAAAAGAAAAAACCAAAGGGGAAGGGAGGGAAATGTGTTTGACTAATGTGTCCTTTAGTCTGGTGTATGTCTCAGGAGCTCAAACAATGGATGGCGGCAGGCCTAGACATAGTGTAAATAAGACATCTGCCTTCATCTTCACACGTGGGAGACACAGAACTCATGCAGATGTCATTTCTAAAACCCTCTTTGCAAGTTCCTGTGAGCAGTAGAATGTTGGCTGTGAATAAATGGAGAGATGATCAAATGTTGGTGTTACACAAGCTGGATTAAATTTGAAGTCGAATCCCAGTCTGGGCTTGATACTTGGGGATTTCTCCTCTTCATCTGCCACCCTTGATCCCCAACCCTTTATTTGTGTTAAAACACAGAAAGGTCAACTGTAAGAACATCCTCTCTCCACTGAAGCCCATGGTGCAGCTCCCTGCAGCATTTCCTCAGTACAAGTTGTGCATTCACATCATAGTGCTACTGTCAGCCAGTAGAGGATTTTCCTCCTCTCACTGGAGTCAAATGCTCCAGTTCTGGCACTCTCTCACTCTGTGTGATTCTAAAACTCAGGCTTGAGTCTTTCTTTCTTTTTTTTTTTCCCCTTCTTTTGCAGTGTGATCTCCAACAGCATCCAGCTGTTAGTGCAGGACCTGGATGCAGCCTGTGACCCTGCCCTGACTGCTATGAGCAAGGTAGGGGTGGATTTTCAGGAAGAGCTCCATGTGGAGTTCTTGTGTGCTTTGATTGCTTGATTTCACTGCTGATACATTCTTTTACTCTGATTTGTTTTCTTTACTTTTTAGAGCAGCAATTGCTGTGTTTATAAACACATCCCTCACTCCAAACCCTCTTATTATTCAGATTAGTGCTTTCAGGCTTTTTGCACCACATTGAAACATACAGACAACAAAATACATTCAATAAGTACTCAAGGCTCTCTCTTTCCACTCCCATTGCCAGTGAGAGCATTTAAAATTGGGAAAACTTTTGTTAGCATGGAATTTCAAATACACCTTCAGGTTTGCTCTCCCCTTTGTCTTCTTTGGCAGGGAGTTTTTACCAGCCTGCTTGTTCAGGGCTCTTAAATGGAGGTACTCAAATGGAGGTGATGTGGAATTGAGATTGAGCCTTATTGCTTCTGTGATCCTCTCAAGGACATATGGAGCCATTCCTGGAGAGGCCCCTGTGACTGGAGCTTAAGGATTTTGTTGCAGTTACACTGCTGGCTTTTTATATGTTTGAAATGCAGAGCTGTGTTTTCTTGCCAAAGTATTGTGAAAACCCAGACTGCTTTAGACAGAGGTGAAGACAACAAAAGTGGATTGAACCTCTTTTTTTTTTTTTTAATTAGAAATATTAAACATAGAGCCCCATTTTTGTAGGATCAACACACTGTCTCGCTGCCATGAATTTTAATAGCTTTCTGCTTTATGATGTATTCCAGCTGTAACCAGCCCCACCACCCCCAGCTAATATTTGAAGTGGAATGCAGCTGGTAATAGAGCTTGTACAGGTTCCAAATGGAAAGAGGATTTTTTTGCCCAGTAAAATAACACCACTAGGAAGGGCTCAGCAATTCAGGTGTTGCCTGTGTGCTGTGGCAGCCCCTCAGATCTCCTGAACCTACAGAGTACAGTAATATTTGAATCACTCAGCTCTGACTGTTTATACCCAAGTAAACCACAACCTTGAGAAAGCAGCAGCTGGTAGGCCATTTATTTTTGTCTTTGGAACACTGGTAAAATGCGGCACATGTGATGGGACTGATGATATATAAACAAGTTTAAGTGTTATGAAATTAGCTAAATAAATACTTGTCACTTGTGCACACACTCCACTATTTGCATCAGACAGAGTCACTTTTATGTGATTTTTATTAGACCTGGATTTGGTGCAAGAGGCTTTTTTCCTTCACCCTCCTCCTCCCTTTCCTTCTAGGCTGGGTTATTACTCTGACACTTGAATAAGAAATGCATGTAATTATTTAAACATAGAGTTAGTATTTGGAAATGTAAAATTTCAGCCTATATTAAAGAAATAAAGGCTGTGTGGCTGATCCATTCCAATTTTGCTCTCACAAGACCCATACTCCATTAGGGCTCTTCCTTTGTTTAGCTTCTTTTCATTTGCTTCACTCTGGTGTCCTCCAGGACTGAACATTCCCAGTCCTTTGTTGGAGTCTGGCTTTGGGTTTTTGGTTGTTTTTTTTTTTTTCCTTTGCAAAAATGTTCAGGAACTGTAGAGGTAAATTATGAAATGCTTAAACCTCTCAATCCACTTTGGCTGCAGGCCACGTTGAGAGATTTAACACAGAAAACAGCATCAGGAATATTGCTTTCAGCTGGGAATGCTGCTCAGTTTCCATAATTCTTTACTTTGTGTGTTCTGAAAGAAATGGTAAATGCTGAGAAGCCCCCATATTACAAAATTTGTAGGTGATAATCCTTACCCAGATTTTACAGCAGGTGTAGGATGATTAAACATGGCTGTAGGATGGGGGAACTGGGATGTGGATGTGAGGAGAATTTGCCCTAAAACCCCCTGCTGTGATATTCTGGATAACAAAGAACTGTTAATGTGTTTGTACTGATCTGTAGCAGGCACTCACATTGCCTGGTGTCCTTCCTTTTTAATCTCTGGGATGAGGGAACCTCTAATCTGCACGGGATATTTTTGCCCCAGTTAAGTTTATGGCTTGCACTGGGTGAGGTTTGATTTACTTGCTGAATTAAGCATCAATTTATATGTAAAACTGTGTAAGTGGGGCTGGGGGACATTTTAGTGCCTCGTGTCAATCTCTTGCTGGCTTTTTACATTTTCCTGAAACCTTTTGGCACAGCTGCAATTCCCAGCATCCTCACAGCCGAGTGGACAACACCATTCCTCCACTGCACACACAGAGAACCCCGAGAGCAGAGCAATCAGAGCTGCCAGCTACTAATTAAAAGCCCCCAGGAGAGCTTGCAGCCTGGAGCCTGCAGAGGAGAAGCTGCCACTGGGATGCTGCTGGGAGCAGGGAGATTCATCCATCCTCTGCTCCATCACAAGGCAGCTCCTTTGGGCATCCAGGAGGGACCTGGGGGCACTTTGGGGACACAGGAGGGATCTGGTGGCTCTTTGGGGATACAGGAAGGACCTGGCATCTCTTTGGAGACACAGCAGCGACCTGGTGGCTCTTTGGGCACACAGGAGGGACCTGGTGGCTCTCTGGGGGCACAGGAGGGACCTGGTGGCCCTTTGGGGACACAGGACCATGGCACTCTTGAGCCCCTGCCCTTCCCAGGGGCAGCAGAGCTCTCATGAGTGCCAAGCCAGGCTGGTTTTGCTCAGGGTTTCTCTTTCCTCCTGCCTGTTTTGACCTCAGCCTCGGGGGTACAGCAGGTTTTCCAGCCTTTGCAGGCACCCCACCTCCTCCCAGCCTTGCAGGTGCCTTTGGGCTTCTCCCTTTCAGTGAGATCTCACTGCTGCTGTTCCTCAGACTCATTTCCAGCCTGTGTATGTAAACTCTGTGGATATCCCAAGAAAAACACAGGACAAGGGAAAAAGAGGAATAAATTTGAAACGACAGGAACAAAGCTTTACCAGCAGAGTTGGGCTCATATTTCTTTTGATGACTTTTCAGTATGTGTGCTATTCCTTTCTCTGCAGCTACTGGGTGGTTTTTTTTGGGTGAAACACACCCACATGCATACACACACACACAAAAGGGCTATTTTTACTGCTCATGCTTTAAAGGTTTGGTTGTAAAGTATTGCTTTTGGAGTGGTGACCAACAAAATGAAAAAGCTACTGTTTTATTGTTGGTGCAATAATTCAGCTCAGCAGTCCCTTCCCACTTTCTGGCCATTCCCACTCTGTGGGGATGGTGTGTTGGGTGAGGATTGCTCTGTCCAGGAGGGAATGTGTGAATCCATCAGGGAGAAGGGCACAGAGTGTTTTCTTTGGGTGTGATCAGCACCACGAGGGGTAGAAAAGCAGGTGAGCAGTGTCAGGACTTGAGGGAATGGCTGGAGCTGTGTCAGGGGAGGTTTAGGTTGGATATCAGGAAAAGGTTCTTCCCCCCAGAGGGTGCTGGGGCACTGGCCAGGGAATGGTCACAGCCCCAAGGCTGCCAGAGCTCCAGGAATATCTGGACAATGCTCCCAGGCACAGGGTGGGACTGTTGGGGTGTCTGTGCAGGGCCAGGAGCTGGACTGGATGCTCCTTGTGGGTCCCTTCCAGCTCAGGATGTTCTGTGAGTCTATGGAAACCTGTGGAGAAGGTGATGAGAGAGAAATCCCTTCCAGCCCCCAGCTGATGTGAGATCAGCAGGCTGGGGGCTGGTCTGTTGGTTTAAATGAAGCCAGCTTGAGTGGGACATGTGTAGACTCCAGACACTGTGGTTTTGCAAAGAATTTGGCTTCTCTTTCCCACTAAGTCACTTAGGCTGCCTGGTGTTTGGAGGGAACTGAGTCAGCTGAGTTGCAGGGGGCAAAGTAGCCATCTTAAACTAAATTAAAACCATGAATAAAAAACTTTATATGCAAAATCCAGAGCTTGAGAAAACAAGTTGGAGGACAAACAGCCCTTCAAAGGAAAAAGCTCATCTTCCACATGTGCCCAGTTTCCTCTCCTAATTTCCTAGGAGTTTTCCTCCTGTCTCATCTCCAGGAACAGATCTCCAGAGAGTTATTGGGAGAGTTATTACTGCAGAGTTCTGAGCTGCAGCAGGACTGAGTGTGCTTTTCTGGGTGCTTGTGCTCCAGTGAGACTCTGGTAGATACATGAGGCCAGGCCAGACCAAATCACCTCTTTTTTGGTTTTTCCACTTGACTTAAATTGGGAATACCCTGTGTGCTGCAAACCAGGCTCAGAGAAAGTCAAGGGAGCCACACATCTGGCTCACAGGGGCTGTTCCCTTGCAGTTCTGCTGAGAATAAATGAAAATAAAATGGGAGGTTGAGTAACTCTTCTTGTTTTGTACTTTTTTTACATGAGTTTGGAAGAGCTGGACTTGGGCATCCTGGCTTGTACACCAGCAGTGTTTTCAGTGAGCTACACTGGTGTAGAGTGCTTTGGACTTTAAGACTTTCTACCTCTTCCATCTATCTGTCATCAGTCTCACCAGTATTAAAGTCTTGGCTGCCATACAGGAATCCAGACTTTGCAAGCTTGCAGATATTTTCTCAAATGCCTGTAATCAGGATTTATATGGGCACTTCATCCCAGCAAACTGGAAACTGTTAAATATTAAAGCAGTCTGGTGTGCTCCAAAGGCTTTTTTAATCCTAGTGGTCCCCATTTGTGTGGGTTACTGGTCACAGTCTCTGCTCTGCTGCAAAAGGGGCTGCTCTGGGTTTTCTTTGTGTCTTCTTGAGGAAGAGTTTTGCCCAATCACTTTAATGATGAAAAACTTGACCTTGGTGGTGAATTGCAGGGGCAGTCTCTAAATGATTCCTTAGAGATCTCCTGGCAGGAAATTTGTACAGTTTCCCTTGCTTATTGCTTGAATCTTAATGAATTAAACAGTCATTTTTGGTTGTTTTTTCCCCTTTGTGCAGATGCAGTGGCAGAACGTGGAACACGTCGGTGACCAGAGTCCTTATGTCACCTCAGTGATCCTGCACATCAAACAGAATGTCCCCATCATCCGTGACAACCTGGCCTCCACGAGGAAGTATTTCACTCAGTTCTGCATAAAATTTGCAAAGTAAGTTACCAACACACACAGGTTATCCAGGTCATCCCATAAAACCATGGGATGATCACTGTGTGTTGTTTGCCAAGGGGCACCTTGAAAAGACTTTGAGTGTCTGACTCTTGCTGTGGGAAAACCTGCTTTTCTTCCACAAGGCTTCCAGGTACTGAGAAATTCACCTGAAAACAACATTTACAACAAGCACTGTAAGGAGGGGCATGAGTGAGAAGTTTGTTCTGCCTTCACAGCCTAAAAACTGCTTTTCTGTGCACAAATAGCTCAGTCAGGAGGGCAAATTCACATTTAAATGTTGGGAGATATTAAAGTATCTTCCTGGCAAGTCACTTAAAGTTGAGCAGCATGAAAGAAGTGGCAGATGAGGCAGAAATGCCCCTTGCTGCTGGATTCAGGGTGGACACCCAAGCTCTCACCTCTGCATCTGAAGCAAAAATTCAGTTCTTTGGGAAGAAACTTTGAGCTCTTCCCTGCCTGCCTGTGGCCAGCTGAGCTCCACATGGCAGTGCCCCAAGAAAAACCCTCAGGAGGGCTCTGCCAGTTGTAGCTGCTGCTTTTGGTGTCACATGTGACCGTGCTGGGGGACTTGTGAGCAGTGGCGTGCGTGTCATGTGTCACTCTAAAATACCTTAACGTTTCATTCATCTCTGCTAAGGTAATCACCCCAAAATAAGCTCTGTGGGTTGGAGACTGGAGCTGCAGCTCCTGCCTCAGCAGGGTGGGATGCAGCAGCTATCCTGGGAACTGGGAATTTTCACAGCAGGGAGGCCAAGCTGAGGGTTTCATCCCCCTCTCTGTCTCGGGGGGCTCCTGAGTTTGAATTAAGGAGCAGTTACTGATAAATCATGTTCTGATGTTTGAAATGCTGTCTCAGTGAGAATTTATTGCACAAAAACCTTCTGTGTGGTTGCACTTGAATTTTATGTGATAAATAAAACCCCCCATTTATTCAGCTGTTCACAACACACTCTTAATACCTCAGCTTAGTTGCCTCCCTTTTAACTTTATTGCTAAGCACATACCAAGTAAACTCCAGATGAAACAGCTCTCAGATTTGAGAGAAGTTCTCATCTGAGTGTCCTCATTCCTGAGCATAGAAACCACTGCTCTCCAAAACTCTTTTTTTAAGACAACTGCAGCTCTGATCTGCAGCACATTAAAATTAAGACACAGTCCTGAACTCACCATGCCATGGATCAGGTGTAGAAGGGAAAAATGGGTTCCTGAAGATTGATTTTGCTGGATCTGTGTTGAGGAGATGTGTTTGGTGTTAAGGAGAACCAGCCCAGTGGTAAAGGAGCACCAATCTCCTTAAAATGCTTTTTAGTGCATACAAATATTTGTATTTTTGAAACTCTCAATTCTTATGGAATATGCTGGCTGGGCCAATATCAATACCTGGCCTTTTGTGTGCCCCACAATGCTGAAAATCCTTTTAACAGGCCTTGTGCTTCTCCACATGTTAATGCCTGTGTCTTTGTGAGCTGCCACTTCTCAGCTCTAATGGATTGTATAAAGCGTGAGTGTTGAGTTACAGGACCACAGGGGAGAAGGCAGCTAAAGTCACTAAATTTAAAACAGCAGGATCTGAGCCAAGTCTGGAGAGAAGAAAAAGGGCCATCAGAAATTGCATCAACCCTCTAACCTAATTTGTCATTTTTGCTTTGTTTTGACCGATGTGCAAGCGGCGCTCCCTGGGGACGGGGAGGCACTGGCAGGCAGGGTGGGGGGCTCAGCTCTCTCTGCACCTTATCCTTTGAAATCAAACCCCACAGCACTGAAGCCGTGGCTGCTATGCTGGGATGTGTTTGGGAAGTCTGTGACCTGACCTCAATGAGGAAGAGATTAGAACTGAGAGACAGGAAAAACAAACAGTTCTCCCCCTCGCCGGGGAAGCGGCTCCTCCGTTACAGCAGCCAAGCCTGGTGGGTGCTGTGTCCTTCCAGGTGCTCCAGCTAAAAAGTGAGAGGAGGTTGGTGGGAAGAAGAGTTTGATGTGGAGGCTCCTGGAGGTTTCAGGGCTGAGCTCAGCCTGAGCAAAGGCTGCTCACCACCTTGGAGGATGGCAGAGAGCAAACCCCTCCTTGGCTGCAGGGAGTCAGCTACACCAGAACCTTTGAGGGATGTCCTGCAGTAGCTCAGACAGACAGACAGACAGACAGACTGTGGTTGGATGTCTGTCTGTGCCTCACTCAGCAAGGCATTGTGTTTGATGCATCATCAGTGCAGGGGGTTAGGCAAACAGAGGCTTTGGGAGAGCCCCTCCCGTTGTGTGGGAGCCTCTCAGATGCTGTGGTTTCTGTGCTTTAGGTTCCTCATCTGCCTTGCACTGCTTTATTATTACACTGGGGACATATCTGCTTCTAGGGAGGGTTTGCTGGGTTCAGTTTTATAGCTGAAGCTGTAAATGAATTCTGGCATGCAATCTAGCTGTGATTGTGCAGGGAGTAAAGGCATTCAGAGCACAGAGCAGAGCATTACCCCTGAACATGCACGTATTATTCACATCAGGATTGCCTGCTGTACTCTGAGAGCATCAGGCATCGAGTCCAGCCTAGGCAAGAGGCTCCAGTGCATTTTTCTGTTAAGTGCAACTGCTCTTGATGATCTCTGCTAGTCCAAAAAAAAAAAAATAATAGAGGGGGGGGAAATTCCAGAGCAGCCCTTGGCTCTTACAGTTTGTCTTGTCTGTCCTGCTGGAGTTGGGAAGCTGTTTCCAATAAGGCAGCGTGAAATAAGAGGCATGTGGGGATGGAAGGTCGCTTTACCCCTCTGCTCTGATGGTGGGTGGCCATCCAAAGGGGCCTGGGAATTGTTTCATGCAAGACAGAATGCTGTCAATGGGAGATTGTGTGGTTATATAGAAAAGAAGATTAAAACCAACAGGGGAGGGGGTCCTTGGGCTGCCAGTCTGCCACTCTGCAGAAAGAAAGGCTCTCCCTGTTTCTCATACACAATAAGAGCTTTAGCTCCATGCCTGACCTTGCAGAGGGAGGGACAATTGGATCTACCTGCACTATCAAAGGCACAATTAATTTCTTGCACTGTTCTGCCAGCAGCGAGCTGCTGCATCTGGAGTTGCTGCCAATTTATCATTTCCTAGGATCACCTAAGCTCCAGCTGTGCTCATCACTCTCTAATTGCCCTCTGGGAATTAGTTATAGACCTGAAAAATGGACTTTTAAAACAGATAGGTTAAATCTCCACTGTAATGCTTTTGTGCAAGACGAGACTGGGCTCGTTTTCCTCCTCCTCTTTCTGTTTCGTTGCCAAGGTTGTTTCTCTGGTGGCCAAATTCAAAGCTGCTTGGGGCAGCCCAGTAGCTGGTTCTCAACAGTAGTTTGAAATTGTTCTCCTTGACACCTCTCCAGGATAAAATGATTCACTGAGAGAGGTGGTGACTGTGTCTGAGGGAAGTGGAAGGGAAGGAACCTTTGCTTGTAAGGGCTCTTCCTCGAACCATTCCTTTGGGTTTGCTCAGCAGCTTGGCACACTCCGTGCCTGAGCTACACTTTTGTCATTCTTCCATGAGAAAGGATGAGAAATAAATGTCCTAGCTTGGAAAACAGGTGGCAGGACAAACAAGATGCTGTCCATGCTCCTTGCTTTGTGGGGAGGAAACAAATAGCTTAACAGATGCAAGGGGGAAACCACACTGGATTTAGATCATCATCATGAGCAGCCTCAGTCCAAAGGACAGCAACCAGACTGACTGATACTTAGGACAGAGCCATGAAAATCTAAGAGCTGCCACCAGGTCATGGACAAGTCCTGGAAATGTGAGCCCTGCAGGCATTCAGCCAGAGGAGGACACGTGAAAGAAGCAGAGTACGTTAAAAACAAGGCAGCAAGAGGAAGACTTGAACAAGTGGTGTGGTCCTGACAGAGTTTGTTGCTCACACTGACCTCTCTCCTCTCATTCAGCTCCTGAGCTTTGCTGGTGCTGCTCCTTGCTGGAGCAGTTGGGCAGGAGCTGGTCCTGCAGGTGCCCAGCAGTGCTTTTGCTGGGAGGGAGCATCTGGTTCTCCACTGAGGAATGAAACTGCCTCAAAGCCTCAAATCAAGAGGCAAAAAGCCAAACCCAAAGCTGATGCTCTGAAGTGGTGAATATTTGCCTTCCATCCTCACAAAGCTCTCCCCTGGTTGGGCAGTCATTTTTCTGAGTCTGAAATCCATGGCAGTAAAATATGGTAATGGTGTTTTCCTTTTCACAAAACTTTTTCTTGTCTAGATTGTGTTGGCCAGGAGCTTTTTGGAAGGGTGCCTCTGTGTGAGTGTCCAGGGCCCAGCAGACCTCCAGCCTTGGCTGGACCTCAAGTTCAGTGTGTAATATGCATGTTATGGAATTACTTGTGTGCAGGAAAATGTAGGTTCTGGATACAGTCAAGATACTTCCACTCATGAGCAGTGAGAGTAACCCTGATGTGTTGCTGTTTTTATGATGCACAATAGTTTGTTTGCTGACCTTGCACTGTAATACTTCATATTTAGTTTATAGCAATTTATTTACTTGGTGTATGTGTGCAGCTTCTCGATGAACTTGGAGATCAGGAGGGATTAAAACAAAAGAATTGTGCTTAGAGTTTGGGATTTTTTTCTTATTTAGTATATTTAACATTTGTGGAATCAGCTTGGGCAGCTGGCACTCAGAGTGTCTTTGTGGAAGCCATCCTGGTTTGGTTCTGCCTGCTTTGTCACCACAAAAGACTGTCTGACTGCAAATATTCTTATGTAACTGTGTCATTTTTCTATCTCTCCTGCAGCTCCTTCATTCCCAAGTTCATTAACCATCTCTTCAAGTGCAAACCTATCAGCATGGTGGGTGCAGAACAGGTAAGAAGAAGTAGGTGCATATTTTATGGCTTTTGGATTCAAGAAATTGAGGTAGAGACTCTTCACCTCCCACCCTGCCCATGGGCTGGGACCCTGCTGCTCTGTGAGGATGAGATTTGGAAGAGGCAGGGTTTCATCTGTCCCCTGCACACAGAGCTTATTAGCCCTGTGGGCTCACCAAAAAAAAAAAAAAAAAAAAAAAAC